>JACDJE010000093.1:176407-570717 GCA_016647715.1 Pavo muticus | reverse complement strand
TTTTTTTTTTTTTTTTTTTTTTTTTTTTTTTTTTTTTTTTTTGGCAAAGGTAAGCTCTATTTCATCTTTACTACAAGCAGTGCTCTTGGCCTATTTATAACTGCAGCTGCCTCAAGAAAGCCTAAAGGAGATATGATCAAACCAGACGGTACAGCAAAACACATTATATAAACATGCAATTTGTACCAAGGAATAATTTGAAGTATGAAGGGGAAATGTCAAGTACGATGTCTGAAAACCAATTTGGCTTAAAATTCAAAGCATTATGTATATGTGGCATTTGCCAGCTTTCCACTCATCCTTGGAGGAAAGGCAGACATCAGTCACACCTGCATGTCAACTACTGTCAACAATGCTAAACTTCTTCACTGGATTTTCTCCTCCGGCACACATTAATTTAGAATATATTCATGTAAGAACTCTTTCTGTTCTTATAGGCAGACAAAAAGTTATTTCATCTTGGATATTATTTTTATAACTTGCATGTCACTACTGTTACAAGTTCATTTCCATTCAAATGTTGCTGTATAATAGGAACAACTTTTTCTGTGTATTAATAGAATTCTTTGAAAGGTTGACCTAAAATGGTTTTGAAACCATAACATTGTCTAATTATGTGCTCTGAAACAAATATGCAAAACACATCTCTGACATGTTTTTGAAACCAAATGGTTAAAGAAATTTTCTCTTGTGGCTAAGAAAGGATTATTCCTTCCCACATCCCACTGATATGCAATATTTAATTCCTCTCTACTCCAGCACAGACAGATTACTTACTATCAGTTAGGAACAACTTGTTGCATATTTGGGAGTCTCTTGTGCCATTTGGCCTTACCTTTTCTGAAGTTAATAAACTAATTCCTTCAACTTTTTTTTTTTTTTTTGTGAGCTTCATTCCCATTGATATTCTCTACTCTTCTAGTTAGTCTTTATTCTTTATTTTGGGGTGCCCAGTGCCAGATGGAGGCAGTATTTTGGCTGAGGTTTATTGCGTTTAAAAAGAGTTAAGAGTAGGTGGAGTCTTGTGCAGAATACTACTTTTCCCTATCTTCAGTATTGTCATTTATGTATGATGCTTTGTACTCATTTTTCTGAGATTTCTTTTTATTTTTCTTAATTTCTACAACTTTAGGGTTGATTTGTATTTGCTTTTTCTTATACTCTAGAATGTTTAAAATTTACCTAAATTTAAGCCACCATCTTGCTGCCCACTTCTCCAGTTATCCAAGTTCCTCACTATCAAGATTGCCTTTGACTAATGATGAGTCAGGTGTACAATTTTCATTGGTCATTTGATTATTTTTTTATATTTATTTTGTATGCTTGAGGTGATTCTGTTATGTTGATTTCAGAAGAAGCTGAAGGGTAAGGAGATGGTCAGTGAAACTGTGTATTCTGGTTGATTGTTTTAACCACAGGGATCAAAAATTTTTAAACATGTTTACTACCTCATACATATTTTCTCCCTTTTCTGTTACTTCCTTAGGTAACCTTAGGTTAATGGGATCCTAGCCCTGAAAAACTAAGCAGTTGTACTATCTTTTTTTCTTCCTGTAGTCCAGCTGAATTCATGTAGAAAAATTCTGGGACCAGATTTCAAAAGTCTGGTCGAAAACAGTGAGTGATATTGGTAGAAATAAAACTTTTAAGAGATACTCAGCAATACAAAATAAGAGCGTCAATTTTGGCAGATACTTTTATGAATTTTGTCCGTTCATTGTGAATGTAAGAGTATGAAAATTGTTCTTTGTCTTCCTGAAGACCTAAAGGAGAACTGGGGCTTCGAAGCCTCTTCTTCCCTGCTAAATACAGAATGTCTTCAACTTCTCTCTTCATTTTAGGTATTAATCATTTTGACTGCTCTTTGTTCTGTGTTGTTGTTGTTGTTTTGTTCTGTTTTGTTTTGTTTTGTTTTGTTGTGTTTTTTTCCTGTTTGGTTTACATTTGACTAGAATGCTACAGTACTGGTGTCATTATTATTGCTGAGCAGTGATCATATGGTGATTAATATTTGGAGAATTTGTTTATTTCAAGACAGAGGAAATGACTTAAAATTCAAAAAAAGGGGAAGCACTACTTGCTTCCTTGTAAATGTCTGTCCCCAAACTGTTTATTGCTATGCTAAGATAAATGGAGAATGGGATTAATCTGACACTGCCAAAAATGTTTACTGACGCTGTTACACAAGAGAAGATGTGATAAGCTGTAGAAAAGATGCCTTGATTAATGTTCTTCCCAATCATCTTCTATAAAAAAAATTGAATTTTTTATTATTTGCTGCTACTATTATTATTGATCATCATCATGTTCACTTTCTATCAATTTCTCCTCATATGCATCTGACATGTAAGATCATCAAACCTGCAGTGATATTCAGAAGCTGTTAGTTTGCTTTGGAACTGTAATGCTTATTCAGGCTATAGCAATTGAGAATACTGTGTCCAGTTCTTGGCTCCCCAGTTCAAACAAGACAGGGATCTCCTAGAAGGAGTCCAGTGGATGGCTACTAAGATGACAGAAGGCCTGGAGCATCTTGTGTATGCTAAAGACTGAGTACCCTGGGTCTGTTCAGCCTGGGGAAAAGAAGACTGAGGGGGGAATCTGATGAGTGTATATTAATGTTTAAAGGGAGGTAGGAGGCAAATGGATAAGGCCAGGCTCTTGGTGGCGACAGGACAAGGAGCAATGGCCTAAAACTTGAACATAGGAACTTCTGTTCTAACGTGCGGAAGAACTTCTTTATGGTAAGGGTGATGGAGCACTGGAACAAGCTGCCCAGAGAGCTTGTGGAGCCTCCTTCTATGGAGATATTCAAGACCCACCTGGATGTGCACCTGTGTGACCTGTTGTGGGGTACCTGCTTTAGCAAGGAGTTGGACTTGATGATCACTTGAGGTCCCTTCCAACTCCTGCAATTCTGTGATTCTGTATTTTCATATATTTATTTAGTGAAAAAAATTCCCATATTCATGCATATCCTGTAGCAAGCAGAGTGGAATGCTCCACTGTGTTTCTGCTTTTATTTTTAGAAATGGAATCAACTTCCATTAAATAATAACTGATACACTGGAGGGTTAATTGGGTACAAGATAACAGGTTACTCAGCTAATCCACTGGTGGGCACAGTGAGGGAATGCCAGCAAGCAGATGATGCTGGTGGAAGGCTGTCAGTGTTGAGGTGCTCTAAGGGAATCTGGATGCTTTTGATGATTGACTCTGAAAGTACCTGTACTGCGGGGAAGCGAAGAAGACGCTTGACAAATGAGTTAGCCTCAGGGTGAGTGTAGGCTTCATGGGGCATCTCAGCCAACAGGCAAGGCTGCCCATGGGTCAGAACTGGCACCTTGGCTGGCCAAGCTGAGGGACTTGGGGTACCATGCAGAAATCCTGCTCACAAGCCTGGCTTCCTCCTGAATATTGCTGATGCAGGTCTCCTCCAAGCCTGGTGTTAAAATGAAAACAGGGTGTGCACGTGGCCTTGATCTGCAGGGTGAACCCAGCCATTCTTGCCCTATTGTACAACAGGGTTTCTACTTGTGGCCCTTGCTTCAAGGAGACAGCCCACGATAGTACTCCATACTCAAGTATGAAATGTATGGATGCATCTGTGACATCATATGTGTGTGTGATGCTAAGTGGACATTTAGCAGCATGTTAAGTAGATTTGGTACTTATTCATTTCCAACTTTTCACTGTTTATTGTCTGGCTTGGAGCAGATTTTGATAAATGAGGCTATAAGAGTTATTTTAAATTGGTTTAGCCACATAACTACTGCTTATTGAGCCTTCCCGTGCAATATTTGAGTGCTTTTAAAAAATACATAGTCTGTTGTAATAGCCTGTGCTATAAATTTTGTAATGCTGGAGTGGCTGCATTTCTGTTGTTGTTGTTTTGTAAAAGGCATGCTATGTTTGCAAAGTCCTCTGCAACTATTGAAACTCAGGGATAATCTTGCTCAAACGAAAACATCAGAAGTTGGGTTGCTGCATAAAAAGAAACAAAGTTTTTGCAACTTTCGTTCTTCTGAAGACTGTGTTTGATGTTTCTTTCTTTTGCTGGACTTGAAGCTTCCTTCTTTTATTTAACGGTGGTCTATTACATTCCTCCAGAGTGAGAGTGCTTCCTTTGGCATTCCATCATCATGTCAAGGTGGTACTTCACAATATTTTTCACATTTTCTGCCTCATACATCAAACTATAGAATGTTATCCATAAGGCACAGCTGTCATTCTGTAAAATTTTTAGCAACGTTCTCATTTTTATCTGACATCTGGAAATACCTAAAGTAATAAAAAATCATTTCTACCTCATATTTGCTTTGGTGCTCATTCTGTCCCTGTCAGTGTCTGTGTTATAGCAGGCGAGATTTATATATCGCCTTACTTGGCATTCTGTGAGGGCCATGCAACAAGGCTCAGACTGTGAAATTATTCCTGTTTTCAGAATAAGAAATAAAATATTATTTCAACTTGCTAAAACTTCCATTGAATGAATTATATATGCTCTTTTTGAACATGTATCAACACTTCACTGAATGGTTTGTTCTCTCCACATGCGTTTTTCTGTACACATTCTCACATTCTCCTGTTTCTGTGGTTCTGAAGAGGATCATTAACTTCTGCAGGATCATTTACAGAGAATGATTTTATTTAAAAAAGGACAGCATTTCAGAATCTGCCCTTTGTTTGCTATTCAGTTGAACTAAGAGCCATTTATCATGGCAAATACAATCCTCTAACTATTTAAAATCATCAAGGGAGAATTCATTGTATTTTCAAGTAAAAAATTTGCATTAAAATCAAGATACATTCTCATAATCTAATACAGCTTGGGGGAAGAAAGAAAAAATCAGTTCCAAAGCTTCTAGCAGTTAAATCTGTTCAATGTTACTTCCATGCAGCCAATATCTTTCACTGATGAGCAGAATAACTTGAAAGGGCATAACGGATTTACATCCCTGGCAGAGTCCATAATTCATTTCTTAAATCATGTATGAAACATACTTGGGTAGTATGATTGAGGTAGAACCATTGTGGGATCATTAATGAAACTCTACTCTGTCTGTTTCACAATGTATTGGCACAGATTGCAGAAAATGACTTTAGAAAAAGTTAATGCAAATATTAGTAGGTTAGTCCAGTGTTTCTTAAACTGCAAAGGTACACAGATTTGAATTTACTGTGGTATGGAGACTCTCTGTCCAGTATTAGCAATTCAAATAAGGAGCTTGCTTTATACCAGAGAGCAAGAACCGTCAGGGTTTCAAAGTTAATTAGACTAAACAGACAATTAATTACATCTTATTAAAATGTAAAGGACCTGTGACAAATTGCACTAATTGCATGTTCTTATATATCTGAAGAGGTCAGGCTACTTAAAAAGTATGTTGTTAATGGAAGACAAATGTAGTTTTATGTGCTCGATCGGAATATTATAAACTGCATTATTTATGACTCTGGTGGAACACTTAATAATTTTAAGCTTTAAATCAAGCTGTTCATTAAGCCAGGGAGTCAGCACACAGCCCTGATAGTAATCGGTAAAAACCTCCTGCCAATGTAATATTAATTTGAAGGTTTGTTGTTTGCCCTTGTTCCCCTTTTGGCAATTCAGAGATACAGTTATTTTCAAGTATGTAAGCCCTAGGGGAGTTTGAGCTCTTTGAAATGTTCTGTTATTCTTCCAATCAAATAGCACAAAAACATCTTATATTATTAATATTTGCCATAATCATGTAAAATTCAACCTCTCCCAGGTCTGAACTATTATAATTCTATCTGATAATAACTAATAAAATAAGGAGGAATAAAATGCTAGTTGTCAGGACAAAGAATACAGAGGAACAGTGAGGAAATTCCCTAAAAGCTTCCTATGTTTTGCAGTAAAATGCATAGCCACTACTGAACTTTTGAGTAGATGTGACTCATCTTCAGTTGAAATGAGCTATGCTAAGAAGAGAAGCTGCTGTTTGTGCATTGCAAATGGGCTAACTTAAGACTGATGCAAGAGTGAAGATTTACTACATGTTTGCTGTGATGGAACAAAAGGGAGCTGCCATTTCAAACCACAGCTAACAGAGGACACAGAATTGCACTTAGACACCCTTTATCACAATGTGAGAGGCGTAACATTTCTTAGACTTCTCAGAAAAATAATCAGTGCTAAGAAAAGTGTGGAGTGAAAATGAAGGACAGTGCAATGATATGAATTACAAAATGCTTGTACAGGGACATAACCATGCTTGCTACAGAGCCTCACACACAAAAAATATTCAAAATTGCAAACTTGTCCCACACACTTCCATACCAAATCACAGAACATGGTGTCAGAAATACTGTGGCACCCTTAGAGCATTACAGATGATGATCTGCAAGACTAACTACATGATTTTATGCAGTGTGAATATGTGCTGTCTCATGAGAGTCAGGATTTTTGAGAGGGAAGGATGAGGTGTTTGGATACGAAGTTTGGGAGGTATTTTATTGTCCTTTGGGTTCTATCAGTTATTACATCTGATGTTTACCTTGAATTCTTCCACTCTTCCAACTATCTGCCAATTAACAACTAGATATAAAAATATTCTTAGTGCTTACCAATTTGGGTAGTTCAGAAGAGTTGCACAAATTCAGTTATTGTAATGCCTCATCACTTTCAAGTTAGGGGAATGCGGTTATCTTCTCTGGCTAACAAAACTTCGTAGTTCTGTATGAAGCATGTTGCTTTGGCCAAAGAGATACCATTTTCAAATCTGAGTAAAGATTAGAGAATAATCACAAGTGGAAGTGATATTTTTAATATGGAGAGCCTATGTACTGATTTTTATTTTTTTATTTTAAAGACTTTGAGATTAATAGGGAGGTTTAGTGTCAATACCTAATAATATATACTATCTTGTACCATTCTTCTGTGTTAACAAGAGAGCATTTTGTTTTATTTTGTTTTTCTTTCTAGTTTAAGTGAATAGCTTTCCAGTTTATAGGAATAGGTTGCTTGTGGAAGAGTACCTTAACCACAATAGAATATTATGAAGTGGGTTTCTTTCTCATCCTTCTGGACTTGTCCTGGTATTCCTGAGTTGATTGGACATTTATTGGACAAAAAATTTAAACCTTTGTACTATGTATTTCTAGAACATATCAACAGATAAAACAGTTCATTAAAACAAACAAACAAAGAAAAACTTACACTTGGTAAACATCTGACAAATGTCCTATGAAATTGCTATGGCCAGCTCAGCCATACTGAATTGTGTGATGTAGTTTCAAGACATGTTTCTGAAAGGTTAATTCAAACATGGTTGTTATTTGATTTGATTACAATATCCTGTAAATCTGGGTAATTTTGTTAGAAATTCCTGAGCTTCTACAGCTTTAAAATAGATTTAGGCTTTTAAGTCTATTCCATTGTTGCAATTGTTTGGATTACATAGTCTTGCATAAAAACATATTCTGGATTTGATGTGCATTTCTTTCCTAATTCATAGGCTGTGGTGTTGCAAGAATGAAATCAGGGAATTGTGTCTGAAAGCTACCATCATTTGTCTGTGTCTTCTGTGGCTTTGCACCATGGTTGTGCTTCTGCGATATACTTTTCTTCATTAAACAGAGAGGCTAAAATAATCTTTTTGATTAGCTCAAACAGACAAGAGTAATGTGCCAATTTTATTTAAAGAACAAATCCATAGATACATTTCCTAAAGACAAATTATGGTTATTAACAGTGAATACAGAAATCTAGAATGTAGAAGAATGAAAGTTGAAATGATCAAATGCAAATGGGATATGTTTTAATTACTGATAAAATAATTCAAATGCTTTAAACCATGTACCTAAATAATTCCTAAACAATCTGTCAATATAGGGTACAAAAGACCTTACTTCAGCAAAACATTTAAATATAAATCTAAAGTAAAATATGTGATTTTTATAATCCCATTGATTTTTTTTTTTTTTAAAGACTATTCGCTTCCCTTATTTTCTCAATCTCATAATTTGTTCAGCCTAGTATTCTTCTGTGCTGATGTGAATGCTTAGTGCATGCACAGTGCTGTGTTATATTTCTTCTCATAATAGAGAATGTCAAAATTTTTCACTGGTATCTCACATTCGTCCCTTAGGGTTGCGGTTTAATTGGCTCGTGAAAAACTTCATCCTCGAGTTTGTGACAATTCTTGCTACTACAGAATAGTGACAGAACCAGATGCTCCAAGATTGGTTCTTGTCATCCTTAATGCTCAAGCTGTATCCCTCGACATTCAGAGTTTTTCAATTACCACATTAGTTGGCCTCTGGCACTTAATGGTGGTAGTGAGTTTATATTTGCTTCTAGTTATGAGCTAATTTCTGACTTTAACCACACGTGAAAGCCAAACAGACTGCTTTAATACAAGTTTATTATAATTTTTTTTTTTTTTTTTTTTTTTTTTTTTTGTTATGAGTCTCTCACCATCCTTAATCTATTCAATAGCAGATGGAAACTAGGTGCCTTAGAAGCAGTGAAGTTTAATCCAGTACTATCATTTCATAGTCCCCAAGAAAGGGACTGCAACAGAAATCTAAACATGAAATATCGGTTTATGTTGCACAGAGACTGTGTAAAAATGACACCTTGGTAGATTGAAACCGAAGTCATTGATAGAATGAAATCTTCCTCTGAAATGATCTGGTTATGCTCCCCAGTTTGTAGAGCTTACAGATAGCTGTCGATATGAATTCACATGCAGGAAGCAGGAAATTGCTGCATTCTGAATGACAGCCTTTGGCTGTGCTCCCCAGAGAATTATTCAGGACCAGCGATGATGATCCTCAGGGTCTAATAAGGATAAGAAGTTGATCCAAAATAACACAAGCTCTGTGAACCCTTGGATGTTCTGCACAATGTATGTGTTTGACAGGAATATTGAGCATACTACAGCCAGTGAGGGAGACAAAGGCTGGTTTAGCCTTCCTGAATGGCTGTCACAGCATGGCTGGGGCTGGGCTGTGCTTGGCTGCATGCTCTGTGACCTGGGAATTGAGAAGGAAATGGGTTTTCTGCAGAGCAAAGGGAAATAGAAGGTTAAGGAGGGAGAAGAGGATGAGCATATATGCACTTAAAACAGGATTCTGGGTAGGGCAACAAATGAACCATTTAGAGTATGGTTCAGTTTGAGAGGAAAAAGGGCCAAATATTCAAAACTACTTATTTGAATTGGGTTGGAGATAAAAAATACAAAGGGAGCAAGCAAGGTAGTGAAATTACCAGATATATATTTGTTGATTTGGTCAGTAATAGATCCTGAATGTTTTCCATGTATTAGATGCCTCCTATAGTAATTTTACCACTTCTAAAGCAATTCTGAGTGCGGATACAGTCTTAATTCTACATTTAGTGACAAATGATTAAATAAGGCAAATGAAAGCACTACATGTATACTGGAAATACATGCTCTGTGTATATATTTGCATAGATATGTGTGGTACTGCTATACAATCTACTGCAAGGGGAAATAGTTACTCAGACACACTCACATAAAGTCAGTCTTTCTTTCCAGATGTTTTCTCAAAAAGCATTTTCTATTCCCTTGGACATCCAGGACTAGATTAGATACTGAAAATCATTGCAAATAGGTTTACAACCTGATATATCAATTTACTAATTCATAGTTGAATTTTTATGTTATATCTAACAGTTCTTTTAAGAGATCACAGCTCTCTCCTTCAGTACTTCACCACAATATCGTGTATTTTTAATGAAATTCATAAACTTATGTAGTTTCTTGTGATGGTCTCTGGAGTATCAACATTCAGCTAGTCAGTGAAAAGAAAAGTAGGCAAATATACATTTTTTCCTACTATGTTAGTCCATACCCTGCAGAATGTGTTCACAAAGTCAAATACTTATTCTGTATTTACATCTATCTTTTCTCATTCACGCAAATTCTAACTGCACTTTCTACCCAGCATAAGACACTTGCAGTTTTCTTGTTCTTTTGCATTAACACTTAATCCAAAATCACGGATAACATTTGTAAATGATATTGGTTTGCTATTTATAGTTTTGTCAAACAAGACAGGTTTTGTCTAACAAGAGGTTAAAAATAATTGTTCCATTTAAAATAATGGAACAAATACTATCTAACAAGTAATCTTTAGCATACTCTAATGGTGTGCATCTCATAACACTAAAGAGAAGCTGTTTTTTTCCTATTGGCAGGAAATGCAAAGATATTTTTCTCAGTCCTTAATCCAAATGCGTAGTGCAGTTTGATGTCCTCATTTCTGCATCAAGCATTTCTGTATGACACGGTCAGTTTTCTTGGGATTCTCTGTCTGGGTACTGTGACCCAAAAAGTGCTATAGGTATTTGCCACAGTATTTGACGAAATGTTTCCTCATGTTGTACTTATTTAGACTTTAACTATATGAGAATTTCACAGTCAAGAGAAAGCCCAAGTGTTATTTGGCAAATAACATGAATTTAGATATCGAAGACTTAATTTCTTGTCATGTACAAAACCTCTTATTTCCATCCTCGATTCTTTTCTTCTTTCCTAAACAGTTTTTAATGATAGTCTGAAATTGTTTCCTTCAGCCTGGCAGACATCTGTAGCAGGAACGTGTTGAAATTATGATTGAAATAAGGAACTGTGATCATCCTTATCATCTGCATATGTCCCCACATGGTGAGCATTAATTTATTCTGCTTTGCTATCTTGATGTGTTAAAATTGATTCATACTTTGTAAATATAATCAAAGACAACAGCTGCCCTCTTCTGTACCTTTAATAAAATTGAATCCTCCCTGCATTTTTTTTATTATGGAAAAATTACTTTTTAATTCCAAGACTAAATTCTATTCAGTGTCAGTTTGAGTGGAACATTGAGTGGAACCATTTGAGTTCAGCCCCAGAATGCTTCTATTATAAAGGCATCAGTAGGAGCTCCACAGTTTAAAATTGCATTTTGATTTCCAATAAAAGCAGGTCTGAAATCTCTCCATTTGATACTTTAATGGTTGAGCTAAATCTCTAAATTTAGCACAATAGCTCTTCAAGGGACAATTGAAATTTCTATCTATTTTTCCAATAAAATATTTATAATGTTCTTCACTGGAAACATTTTAAAGGGATCTCCTTAGAAATGTTACATTGGTTCTCATTCGTCTTGCTTTCCCATTGTTAATCAAATGACAGTTCTCAAAGATTTTCACTTTGGATGTTCTGATGGCTTTTTAGACATGGATCTTTTTTTGGAAGGTTGAACACCTACTTCTTTTTCTTGAGAGAGTCTAGTCCATTTTGATTAGGATTAGCCTGTAGAATAGTGTTCTTGAGACATGGTGAATTAAGGAAACAATCACAGAAAACTTACCAAGGTCATGATACAGAAGTTTACTAGATTATTCCTTAATGTAACTGAGTGTAATGGGAATTAGCTGTAAAATGAATGTGAAGAGTCCCTGTGTACTTACACATACAAGGTAAAGAAGGCAAACTGAGTAAAGAGCACAAAGGTTCCTTTCATTTCTACCTCTTATTTTTCTTTGAACTCTTTCCATCCTATATCTTTCATTATGTCTTACTATGTTATTGCCCCGCATCATGTGTTTGAAAGGTAAATAAAGACTTTTATCTAAGTCATTAGCAAATAGAATTTATGAGACTGTTATCTTGCCTCTTACTTCATGTAACACCTTCCTTGTAGTTACTGTTTTTAAGTTATTACTGTATTTCATTTAGTTTATGTAGTGGGAAATTTGGGTTAGTTAGTCCTGGATCATACTCATAGTCTGAAAACAAAATCTAATTTCTATAGGAACAGAACTTGTCTCTGAGAAAGAGAACACACATGTTTATTGATATACATTTCACATTTTCAAAACAATGTGTTGATAGTGTGAGCTTCATAGGATGGAATGGTGCTATAAAACTGACAGGCTGCTGGAGAGACTGTGAAATATTCTGACTTTATCTACATTAGTTGTCAACTTCTCAGAAAACTGAATCTGCTCTTCTAACTGAGATGAGCAGTTTTCTATCTCAGAAATGTTTAGGAAAGTATTTGGTGTAGAAACTCTAACCAGCTATCTGGAACACCCATTTTAGATGGCTTTTGTGGTAGCTTTTCTCTCTCCCTACAAAATGCCCTTTATGATTATCAGTGAGCTATTATCTTTTGCGCCCTTTTTCCATGGTACATGCTACTCCAGCTGAGGAAGGCAGAAAGAAAATCTCACACTTCTGAATTCAGCAGGATCATGGATCTATGAGAATCTGGTTCTTACAGAGGCAAAATCCTTGGTCTATGAGAGGGAGAAGCTAGATCCTGCCAAGTGGAGAACAACGCTACTTTGGAGTTGGGTACTATGGGCTCTTCGGTTCAGTGTTGAGATGAGTACGTTTCCTTTCATTAGGAAATGTGCAAAACCTTTGTGATCTCTTTGTGCTGTGTGGATTGTTAAATCCTAGAGCAGGATCTCCAGCATGCTTACTGGTGATCCATGAAAAGCTGGATGGCTCTATATTGAAAGCTCACTTCTGACTGCAGGTAAAGCGCTATAATATTGCTTTTATGTGGTAGGTGGTGATGAAGAATGAATGTGATAGGGAACAGGTGTACAGGGCTGGGAAACTGCAACAGGAAGGTAAAAGGATGAATTTCTTGGTGGATAATTTGTGCAAAGAAATCTTTGAGAATGAGTCCTTTGTCTGGCCCTGAGATCTCTGAAACTTAAGCCAAATTTTGACCTCGTCTTGTATTGTACTTATTTTTGCAGCAGCTAGTCCAGACTTAATAGGAAAGTGTGTTGTGCATGATGGATAAGTGCATGAATGAAAGTACAGAGACTTGTTCATTAGGCTTTGAAATAATGTTTTTATATTTTTAACTACATGATTTAAAAGCTTTTTAGAATGCTTCCTACCATGAATTATTGGGATAAAAAAAGTGGTTGGTCTGTGTGGCTGGAGGGCTGAGACTTGTATTACTCTTTTGAGTCAGTAAATAATGCATAAAACCACAGTAACACAATTTAAAAACCTTTAAAAGAAGAAACAATACTTGCTCCAAAGAGTTTTATTGGCTCTGGGAAGCTGCTTAAGTCCTACCTGGCAGAAGTTCTCTAGCTTCTGGTGATGGGCCCCATGTTGCCATCAGATCTAAAAGATTGGGGATGCAGAACTCTACCATTTAATCAATTGATATATCAATCTGGTAGCACATCCTACATGAACTCTTCAGGAGGAGTTTCCAGATAGGCTCTGTTTACACTGTATATCACTTGGTCAGTTGTCAGGACATGTGATGTATACCTGAGCTGGTCACTCCTCTCTACTGGCAAAAGCAGAGTCAAAAGACATTCAAGAGAACAGTTTTTAAGGTAGTTTTCTATGTGGAAAGTGCTCTTAGTGACAGATTTTGAGTAACTAAGAAGGAAGAACGAAATACTCCTTCAGACTGTGGCTAACAAGGAAGTTCAAGAATCTTTGCTTTAAGTTGATCAGTAGTATGTTTCTATTCGGTTTCAATAATGCCTGTAATATCAATTGTATTGCTTCTGTATTGTTAAAGGAAGGCTTTCTATATCTCTCAAAACCAGCAAACTTAATAACTTAATAAGTACAGTCTCTCAGTACAGTTCAAATAGGGCCTTTTTTTTTCCTTCCTTTTTATTGTGAAGTTTTAAGTCTGAATCCTATGTAGTATTTGAATGATTTCACAGACACAGCAATATAAGTGCATATGAATGATTTTGGCTTTATTTTAACAGATTCTCTAACAGTAATGGTAGTATGCACAGCTGCGCAAATGCTATCCCTATTTTCATTCACAATCCTACAGCCTGCCTCTGCAAGAACCTTGCTCTGATGTGGAAATCCGTTGGAAGTTAAATACTGCCTTATTTGTTGAGAAAAAAAGAAAGAAAGAAAGGCACCGAATGATAATGGCTCCAAAATAAATAAAAAAATAATGGTTAACAGCACCGGAGAAACATCTGTCTCACTGACCTAATGTTCACTCAGATAACAGAGCTGTCTGAGAGAGAATGATAGCTATTCTTTACAGATATGAAATCAGAGGTCAGAGCTTAAGAGTGAAATAAATGTAGACGTGCATTGGATGTTAGAAAACCCTCAAAACTCGACATGCAGTGTTAGAAATTGGTCAGTAAAATGGTATAAATGCTAAAAGAAATCCAAGGAAAATAACCTCATAACAGAGAGATGTGGCAGATGCAAAAAGGTGTAACATAACTCTATTATCATGTAGAAATATGGCACGTTCATATACCTTCATATTCTGCCTTTTCCTGGTGCTGGATATACATGCCTGTGGGTGCCAGCTGTAGGTACTTCCATTTACATACTCAGTTTTCAACCAGTATGTTCAAGCTATGTTCACTCTATCTCGTAGCTCAGCTCCAGGTTAAGCTGACAGAGTACACTCTTGTCCTAACAAAACCAACCACAAAGATGTTCACTGACGTCCCTGGGATGCAGCTCTGAGTGGTGTTTGCTTCTCTTAGGGATTTCTCTCTTGCTGGCCAAGCCTGTAGGAAAGAGGTTGAGGAAACTGCTGAGAACATTGACAGTAAGAATCAGGCCCTGATACACATGTGGGATGGGGAGGACAAATAGAACTCAAATGTGATATTTCTGCCTTAAGACAAGTGGCACTGAACTGCTGAAGAGAGTGGTGGTTAACTTCACTGATGTAAATCCCAGATTTTTGTGGCTGTAGGAATGGATATTCATGTATTTGAGGAGATGCACGGAAAAGGTCTGGCTGGTGTTTAGGAACCAGGGAGCAACTTACTGCTATAAGCATTACCACATGTATTTTCTCTGAAGCTCTGCTAAGCTTTGAAATTGCTTTTAGTGTTATGACTACCCTTATTAAGAGGGAAACAATATTGTGGGTATGCATCCAAAATAGACTAGAAAGAGGATCCTGAAACTGTGATTTAAGTCTCTCTTTAGAAGGAAAGGACCTCCTGCTTCACGCTAAGCAGTTCTGTTTTACCTGGCGCCTCTGTCCATACATGACATGATGGTGTAAGGGGAGCTAGGACTGTATGCCAGTAACTGATCTCCAATTTTTAACAAAATTGTATGGCTTTCTAGAGTTCCAGTATACTTTTCTCCTATTAGTTCCAGTGGAATGGTGTGCTCCATGTACTTTTTGGAGTTCTGCACAGAAAAATAAGGAGAAGAGCTGTGGATAACACTCATGACAACTCAGGATTTGTTCAGTACCAACATAGCTCTAATATATAGAAATTAACTTTGCTGAAATGTGGGTAACCTATAGTTGTTACTATTCCTTTAACTCTATCTGAAGAAAAAGAATTTCAACTGACAACCCAATCCTTTTTTTTTCATGGCATGAAATATAGGGGGGGGGGGGCATATTACTGCTTCCATAAATCACTGCCAATGATTGCAAAGCTTTGTTTAAGGCCTAGGCCTTTAGAGGTACATTATCAGAAAACCGCAATGCTAAGCACTCAAATACTGGGTATTATCTTACGTCTAGCATTCTATAAATGCCACAAACTTTGATTTAAAAGGAGACAGCCGGGTAGTTGCTCAAAGTTTTTAAACTTTTGTTTTTACTTTTCAAATTTTTAATGCCTTGAAAATGTAGTTTTCCCACCTATTGATCTTATTCTTTCCCATTTGGCAACATTGATTTGTTTTCCTGTCTTTTAAATGTAACAGAATCCAGGCAAGACTGTTTTTATTTAACAAATGCCATTTAAATAGTACTTTAATATCTTCCTGCAGCAGCATCTATGAATGATGTTAGCATAGCTTGGAGGATATTATTTGGTAGTGCAATGATGAAGTCAAAAGAGGACACAATATATTGTTTTTGTGCTAACCACTAAAAATATATGTTTTCTTTTCTTCTATCTTACTTTCAATAAGTTTGCCATGAGAAGTTTTGGAGTACCTCTGAAAATGAACAACTGTTTAAACTAAAATTAATGGGTTTAGGAAAATGAAGATTAACTTTTTAAACAGATGTTGAGCTTTGATTTCCATAGATAACTAACATCCTTTCAATTTTAAGGAGACCAGCAGTCTCCATAATACTTCTTAGGCTTAGTAACTAGATCTATGTCCAGTTCTATCTGCACATATACAAATTTTAAGTACATTTGTCTGTATTTCTAGGTGCTTTGGCCATACTCAGATTAGCTGAGAATAAACATGATAGAAAAAAATGCCAGTGGAACTATGCTCCTGCTGGGTAGCACAAGCATCAATATCACCCATAGGTGGTAGTTCTCTGAGTGCTATGTGCTAGCATACCACCAAAAGAAGCTCACTTTTTCCTTCCTGTTTCTTCTCACTACCTTGTTGGTGCCAGTGTAGACTTACCAGGGAGCAGCATAGAGCTGATACAAATCCAGTGGAGTAACTCTTCAGCCTGAGTGGGTTTTCTGATCCTGTTCACTGTACCTTCAGCCCATTTCTAATTGCACAAAGACAGTGTTTTAGTTTGCCTGTAGATCATAGGTATATAGATCTTTGTGTTTAGGTGGAAGTCCTATCTTTTTCTTGCTTAAAGTACTTTTGAAACTGTTGTTTTGTATCAACAACTACCCTATGCATGGTGCCCGAGAGGAAAATGACAGGGAGACATTGTCACTGGTGTCAAGCACACAATTTCAGTGTTTGTCCTAGAATGAAGGCCAAGAGGTGTCAGACTGGGGTTTACAATCAGGCAGCAAATGCACCATTTTTGCCTTAGAAATAGTTTTAGAGAACCTAGATCAGTCTGCATGAGAGTATCTGTAGTAGAGTTTCTCCACTATGCAGTCAATTAAGGTTGTATTTCAAAGTCAGAAATGTGGAGAGAACGTCAAATCAAATAACAGTATTACTTCTACTCAAAAAGTTTGACTTTTTCCTTGTAGTTTGCAAAGAAATAAACGTGCAAGTCTGTATAAAATTATGTTATTATTCCTGCATGGCAGTGGTAAGGCTGGCAGGCAGCCTGCTCTATACAGCACAGGCATGCCAACACCGCATTACAATGGAAAATCAATTCTCAGCCAACTGTACTTGAACTGGACGGAATTCAAGCACAGTTAGTGTTCTGAGTCTTAAATTGCAACCATGATATTTTTGAGCAAAGATAAATCATATAAAGATTTTAGAGCAGGATGTGTAAAGGCTGCATATAAGAATATTTTTATTAAGTGTAATATTAATATTATTTATTTGAAAATAATGAGACAAAGCGAGTCATTATAAATAGAACTTTATAAAAATAATCAGTCTCATAAGCAAGTTGTTCACTGATGTGTATAAACGAAGATAAGATTATGGAAGAGCATGATGATGCATTTTTTTTAATCAGTGAACAAAAAGTAAAGAGCTAGGAACAATATTCATACAATATAAGCATAGTGACGATATTTCAGCTCTCTGATTGCATACTTTCCCTGGGCTGTTCCGCAGCGACAGCATCTTACCCCCCCTGCTTTTAGAATTTGGTGTCAGGGTAGTTTGATGACATGTGGCTTATCAACAATGGATTTTATGCCACCTAGTTTGTTATAAGAGGCCATTAAAATAATATGAATATTACTGTTGAGATCTTATCCTGCAATTGCTATGTCCAAACTTTCTATATTTGAGAATACTCCTTTTCCTTTTTCAGCCCTGGCTGCTTTGACAAGTGGTGGCTCGGTCATACTTTCATAAATTGTTGATGGACATCTCAGTCTTTCCTCTCTTGCTTTAAATTTGAAAAGCCTTGATTGACACAGTTAGCTTGCAAAGGTAAAACAGCATCTATCAGCCGTGGTCTGAAGTTGCTTTTTCAGTATAGTGGGTTTCCTACACCTTCTTTAATGTGATCCATTGCAGTCCCGTCAGAAATCCATTTGTTTTCTTTTTCACAAGCAAACATTTTAGTTTGTGTCAGCACTGGACTGTAATCACGCAGTAAATAAAAGATTTATATTTTAGTTAAATGCATGAATATAATTAATTTATGATGATGACAACTAACTGAAACACTGGTGGCAAGAAGGATCTACTTGTATTTTGGTTTCAAAAGAAAGACTGCCTTTAAGGATAGTCTTCAAGATACCATGTGAATGTATATCTGGCCTCTAATTAGGACACAGTTTATGGCAGTGTTCTTTAGCCTGTTAATACTGTCTCTAAGCCAAGTGCTTGAAGTTGACTGATTCTCATCATCATTTGAAGAATCCTCTTCTAGTTTACCTGATATTTATTTTTAAAGATCTGGGCAAAAGGCCCCAGATGAGTTCTCCTTTAATGCAGTTTAAACAGTTAAACTGTTCAGTATATATTCAAGTCTAAATGTGTGTAGAATAGGCCACTTTCCTACAGATACTTAATGAAAGAAAAGCTTTTTTAACCTTGAATGTCTTTAAACGAAAACTTAATAACTTCGTCTCAGTAATCAGTAAGCAGAACAACTTCAATTGAAAAATAGCTGTTTTATAAATGAAGTAAGTGGTTTTAAATATGTTTAGAAGAGACTTTTAACTTCAGCATAGAGCTGATGTTCTCACAGTGAGTCTCTGTGACTAATCCACTGGAAAGATTTACCGTTAGGGAACGCAAGGTCTGAGTTTCAAAGGAAATATTGGTAAGGATTATTATTCCCTTGTCCCCAGCAGTTCTCATAATCCCCTTACACTCAGAGTAGGATTTACAAATACAAAATAAATGACAAAACTAGAATACTCTGAGTCTCTGTGTTTGCCAAACTAAAAATGAAGCCTAGATGATTTGAATCTTATTTTGAGTTCATTATTAGGTACCTATGTATTTTTATTCTACTAGGCAACATTGGTAAGAAAAGAATCAAATGCAGGCCACTACCAAGTGGCTGCAACAAAAATCTACATCAAAAAGATCTCCATAGCTTGCTTACAGGACAGATCTTGAAGAAACTTAATGAAAACCATGGGATTTAGTATGCTCTGATCAGTTTGCAAAATGGTGACCCTTGCATGCTTGACTTTAGGTTTACAGATGAACGTTTGAGATAAGTAAATTGCAAAAATTAGGATCTAATTGACTGTTGAAAGTCAATGGCAAGTCTCACACTTGGATAGCTGTGGGCTCTCTGATGGCTTGCTTATACTCCCAGAGTGGAGCAGCTGAAAAGGTCACTTGTTTAAGTGTGAGGAGAGGCCACAGCACATGTTTCAAGTTAAATATGTTCTTAACTGCTTTCCTGGGTGACTGTCAGGTAAAGCAAGGGTTTTCATTAGGGGGGATAAAGCAAGGTTAGCGAAAATACACGCCTGGAAAGATCGATGAAATGGAATGTGTAATTAGGTAACCCAACTGTGTGGCATTCTCTCACATGCATCTTCAGAATTGCAACTTAAGGCAAATCTAAAACGCATTATACTAAATTGTTTTCCTGTTAACTGTTTCAGAGAGAATCATGGACAGGTTTTCCAAGTATTTATATTTATGCAGGAAAGTTGCTTAGGGTGCTGAAATGTAGGTGCAGTCTTTCATATCTGATGTTTATGTCTATTCTTGTTTTCGAGGGATACTTTGCCACCACAATCCTGAATAAGAGTTTAGTGGGTGTATGAGCTTTTGTATCCTATTTCTATTAGTCTCAGCCTACCTTACAGGAGTACTTGATAACAGGTAAGTCCATTCTTACATTTTCTGATGAAGACAGAAACAATATACTATGTTTCATTTTCTTATAGACAAAGCCTGCTAGAAACCATGTGACAGTATCTTGTAATACCCTATACTGTTTTAATCCACAAATAGTACCTGAGATTTCCTGTTTCTTTTACCATTTCTAACACAAATGAAATATGCTAGACAGAGGGTGAGCAAAATGCTTTCTTGTGCTATTTGTGTCTTTTCCTGTGACTTTAGATCATTCCTTGTGACACTGCTTTTTAATTCTGAATTTTAACAGGTTGCTTGGATTCAGTCCAAGACTTTCTTTGATTTTGTTTTTTTTTTAGGGAAGTAGTCTTGAGGGCCTTTCAGATGAAATTAAGACTTGACTTAAAGTTAAATCCCATGACAGAGCTGAATAAAATATTCACACTAAACCATATGTTGTTTGGGCCATCAGTAATTTATGTAAGATGTACCTATGCCTGTGATCATAGTGCTCTAATAGAGAGGATGAAGCATGTTTTCTTTCAGAAAATATCTGCTAATTATCATTTTTAACAGACAACTTCCTGTGCAATCCAAATTCCACTGAGTTGAGTCTTTCCATTGGAGTATTTTGTGCTTTTTTTTTTTTTGTTGTTGTTGTTTTTAATCCTAGAAAGTAGCATCAATTCTGTGTTGGAGCGTCTTAATCTGGTCGTGGTCTCAGAGCACTGTTTATCAATGTAACAAGTTGGTCAATACAAGGACACAGTTCCACCTCCAGAACTCAACCTCCTGTGCTTTGGAGGGGGTTCAGGTACCTGGCTAACCTGAAAAGTCCTGAGCTGCTCACTAGAGCCGGCACAAAAGAAGAAAGAGAATGCTGTGAAAGGGGATGGGAAGGGTATGAATGTGTGTCTACAGCATTTTCAGTTTAGAGACCCAGAGTAACTATGGTATAGCAAACTTAGTAATAAGTGGGTATGTGTGTGTGTAAAACTCCTGAGGTCAACAAGCTTTCCTAGAAAACGTGTCAGGTATTCTACTGAATGTTCCACAGTGAAAAGTGAGGATAAGGACATTGCTGTTTGGTGACGAAAAAATCAAACTCAGTCTAAGGAATAGCAAACAGTGGCAGTCAGAGCAAAGAGAGCAGTATTATGTGAGTGTTTAGAGCTGTGGTATACAGGTAATTCTCACTACCATATTTTAAAATGATTTCTAAATCTTGGCCGAGGGCAGGGATGAATGATAGACTACTAGCAGCACCTAGTCCGGACTGCTGCTCTGAACAAACATGCCACACCTTAAGCACTTATATAAACCTTGATATACCAGCATTTTTCAGTGGAATATGCTGTCAGTGATAAATCAGAAAATTTGGGCCAAGGAGCAAGAAAAATTGAGCAGAGATTTTTAAAGAGAAATTCTATAGAAGATAGGAAAAATGGCACTGTGAAAAACAGCTTTTGTAGAAAAAATATCATCGGAAGTTGTGGCTGCCCCATCCCTTGAAGTGTTCAAGGCCAGGATGGATGGGGCCCTGGACAACCTGGTCTAGTGAAAGGTGTCCCTGTCCATGGCATGGAGGTTAGAACTGGATGATCTTTAAGGTCACTTCCAACTCAAACCATTCTGTGATTCCAAGAGGAAGATTAGAAAATCATGAGCCGCCTCTTCCTCAGCAGATAGGATCTTGCTCACTGTGTGCTAGGATGAACGAGAAGAATTATTCGTACAGCTTTGATGTTTTTGTGTACCCAGGCTTCTTGCCGTCTCTGTGTAACTATACTTCTGTATGCTACTGTCTGTCCTTGGGCAGTCAATTTAATCTGAATTAATAACCTAGAAAAAAATATTATATAGGACTTAAAGTCTTAGTACACTCTTTTTCTTGTTATGGTGGTATTTCAACTGTTTTACTGACAGCTTTGTTTCTGATGTGTAAAATTTACTTACAGTCTGGAAACTGTGTTAGGCTTTGCTTCAGACATCCCATTCATGGTAGTGAAATGCATACGGGACAAAACAAGAGTGACTTAGCAGTAAGAAGCTGGGTTGTCACAGCATTTGAAGCCTCTGAAGAGGCATGCAGGACTTTTTGAAAATCCTGTTAAGCACAGCTTATTTGGCCCTTGTCTTGTCTGTGTCAGAGGTTTTTCATCTTTAAAATGGGTGTTGTTATCTGTTCTCTACTGGATAAGGCCATGCGTGTTGAAAAAGAGTGAGTTTGTGTGAAACTTGGACCATTTAACTATGAAAGAGAGGCTGAAACCTTATGCAAGCTACTGACATGTCACTGCCTCTGGAGGGTAAATAGATTTTGGTGGATTTTACACATTTTAGTAGACTGGAATTTTGTACATTGATGGACAATGAGAATTGGTTGTTTAAAGTGAACATATATTGCGTTTGACAGTTTGCTAGGATTTACGCTTTACAGAAAAAAAAACAGAGCTCTGACACAATTTACCGTGAAATTAAATAGAGGCTTACCCCAGTAGCAAGCAGAAATCATCCCTCTGCCAGAAACTGAAACCCTTCTCCCATGCAGATGCAATATGTATCTTCTACCCATGCTCTGCACTAATACAGGCACCTTGCAATGTCCCCTGCAGTTAGTAGACTAAGGTTATTTCAGATTAGGAAGGAACTTGTTCCAGGCAGAATACAACCATGAAAAAGAACACATGAGCAGATATTTCTTCCTTCAGTTTCTCTACATATGATTTATAACTCTTGAACCATCCTAGCATAGGTCTAAAATGGAAAGTTTTCCTTTTTCAATATTACTATAAGTTCCTTTTTAAAAACTTCTATATTCAGTTATAGAGAAAAAAATGCTAATCTTCATGGTGTATACATTTAAAGGATACTGGAAATATACTCCTTTATTTTATTCTCCAGTGTGATAGTTTCCACTGAGCCAGGAAGTAAAAATGAATTGCAATTTTTATTAACAAGTCAGAGCAAAGATGTGACACTTGCATAAATGCCTCCCAGACTTGAAGTTTCTTGTCTTTTAGTATACTCTAGTGCCTAGGGGGCAACTTGGAAGTAAGGGCAAAAAAGCAAGTTAATAAGAAGAATTTAGAAATAAAAACTAATCCAGTCTATGCTGTCAGTCCCAGGATCTTCCCCTAAACAATCACACAGAAGAAAGGCTAGAGCTGGAATGCAGGAGATTTTCTTTCATGAAGCTTGCTAGCCTACTCTAGGTTTAAGGACTGCCGTGTGTAGGGAGTCTGGATTCATGTCTTCATGGAAGACAAAGTCAAAATAGAGGCTTTATTATGTAATCAAAGGAAGGATACGTGCCATAACTTTGTATTTAGGCTTGGGGCTTCTTTTGTGTCTCTTGGCTATATTGTCATGACTCCTCAAAACTCCTCTATTTTTCTAAATTCCTACAACAATGATCTTGTGTAAAAAACAAGTAGGTTTATTAAGCTGTTGCTTTCCTTGGAGCAGTAGAAAATGGTAAGGAAAGGCTAGATGAGGCTGGAGTACTATTTCTGATTCCTTAGTGACAGCTTATACAAAATTGCAATGGTCTGTGATTTTTCTGCATGCAAAAAACCCCCACAAACCTATAATGCTGTGTATACAATGAAACTAGTGTAGAAAAATAAACCAGACAGTGCTATAGGAAGGCAGCAAATGAGATCATTATTACTTTTAGAGGACCTGTACGAGGCATGTGTTTTATCAGTTTCATCTTGGAAAAAACTAAACAGTTAATATGACACTTGCTGGGAAGCTGATGTATTAACTTCATATTTTAAACGTTTATGAGAAGAAAGAGAGCCACAAGCTGCAAAGTAGACCATTTAAGAAAAACCTGATGAAATCTGTTCAAGTCAGTTTGAAACCTGTTGTAGGATCCCAACTCGGACTATGTTTAATGATGCATGAAAACCATTAGTCTGAACTTGGCACAACATCAGCAAGTAATTGCAAGGCAGGAAAACTTATGCGTGGTTTACAAGTCTTAGAGCTGGGCAACAAAATAAATGATGGACTGGTTACACGAAGCATACAGTGTTGTAGTTCTGAGGCCTTGACCAAAGGGTTATTTCAGAACATACGTGATGACAGTGCAGCTGCTATTGAATGTAATAGAGCATTGGTTCCATATGAGTTGGCATGAATATTCTGTAGCACTGGCAATTTACAAGGTGATACATACATGGAAGAAAAGCTCTCTGGTTAAATACTTAAAATGCAGTCTCTTGGTGTTTTAAAGCATTCAGCAAGTTCGGAAGAGATTCCATCCATATGCATGTGTCATCACAGTGCTGAGAGCTGTTAGAGTTGACTTAGGAAGGAGAATAAAAGAGGCATGAACAAAGTTCATCTCAAAAGCATTTAGAAAAGATGCAAGCATCACCTTAAAAAGTTGCTGTGTCCTTTGTTCATCTTTTTGTTCTTTTCATCATTCTTTTTATGGACCTTTTCTTTCCATTGGCCCTTTAATGACTAAGGGACTACTTTTTCAATGGAAAAATATGCAGTAGTAGAAATCTCCTTAATGGAAAAGACAGTTGATGTTTTTTTATGGTATTAAAAGATAAAATGCGAATTGGACAAACAATGAAGTTTTTGCTGTTATACTCATTACTTGTTTACGTGTGGACCTCAATAATTATCATTTATCATTATTGTTGGTAAACAGGTTTGTCTTGGTTATCAGTTATGGTATGCTACTGGGAAATCAAATTCAAACCAGTTAAGAGTTTCAGACTAGAAAGAGGGAGAAGGTAGGAGATATCTTACCATAAGGTAAGCTGTTGTAAGCTTTATTGAAGAATAGGGGTCAATCTGAGCTGGAAATATTAATAGTCTTTAGCTACTGAAAGAACTAGGCAGCTAGATTAAGCCTTTATGTTGGGAGTGTCAACTGTCCATAAGAGTCATAAAGATGCAATTAGTGCTCTCTCACCAGCCACATTCTCATATATTAAGTAGAGTTCAAACATAAAGGAAGATCTGTTCCAAATTTCTGATGAGTAACAGCAGAAAGCAGTCCAGCATATCGGGATGAGTCAATCTCTACACTAATCTTCACACACATTAAGGATATTTACTATTCTGCCTTAGAAAGTTGTTCTGGAAAGCATTCTTTCACTCTTCTGGTTTACCTGAATAACTATGAAGGCATGTGGTAGACACTGTGAAGGGGTAAAATCCCATATCTAGGCTTTTGTCCATTTTTTAACAAACGCTATTCATTTTTGTTATATGTGACCCTGCTGGTGTGATATGAGCCCACTACAAAGCCATTCTTTTCTTTCTTCTGCTATAGGAAACAGAAAGCAAGCTATTGTGAAAAATCTGTTAGTCTTTGTCTGGAAAATTGTATACTAGGGAATGGTGATAGGTAAATAAAAAATAAAAGAATCTAGAGCAGCTTCAGGTGAGCAGATTTACTGATCCCAAGAGCCAGACTCCTTGGAGGGGGAATGTATCTGGGCCCCACAAGGTCAGAATAGTGAATGTGTGAATTTATCTCAGTGGCTGCCCCCTCTGCCACTGACCCATGGTCAAAGCACTTCCTGCTCACACACACAGCTTCCCTGAAGCCATATTGTATGAAAACTCCACTATAATTTTTGTCCCATTCCTCCATGCTTTCAAATCCTTTCTCCACTACTCTTGTCTGTAAATTAACATTAACTTAGGGCATCCGTAGAAAACAGCTGTATCTTCAGAGATGACCATACTTCTGGCTTGTGTTTAGTAGCTTTCTTCTCTGTTAAGTATACAGTAGTATCAAGGCATCTTGGGTGGCCACATTAGCCAAAGACACAAAGAGAACTTTCTATCAATTAGATTCTCTGAGGTTTATCATGCATTTTAAAAAGGAGTCACAAATAAGCAAGTAAATTGCAAGTATGTTTATGGTGGGAGGCTTCTGATTTTTTCTGCATTTTGTTTGGTGTTTGGGGATTTGTGTGGAATCCAAACCCAAATCCTCAATCAGAATTTGTGACTTCAAGATGCACTTGGTATGGGGTGAAAGCTGAACAGCCTCAGAAGTTTCTTATGATTTCTGTGGCTTCTGTTTGAAAACAGAAATTAACCCAGAATCACTGGTGAGCTCTGGGAAGCATTTCAACCAACACAGTCTGAATTTCAGTTTTGTAATTAAATTACTATCATTGTCATAATCCATAGTCTGTGGGAGAAAATTTTCATTTGGCTTCTGGCTCTATATAGTAGTATATCAGTATAATGTGCTTTCTTGCTGGGAAGAGGATATGCTTCTGCTAGCCACTTCAGATAACAAATGCCATTTATCAATAACTCCTTGTAGGATCACATGCAAGTTTTTTTGCTTTTATCTTTGTTTGTTTGTTTTGTTTTTTCAAATTTGGTAGCCAAAAGCAGAAAAGCTGAATTGAAGCTCTAATAAGAATCTATTTGAGTTCTGTTACAGATTTTAGGCAGAACTACTAGAAACCATGATATCAAGATGGGAGTTTGCATTAGCTGTGATTTCATCTTACTCTGAGTTTCTATTTAATAAACATGAATTTGCAAAGTGTTGAAGTCAGATATGGAAATTGTATGATATAGAAATGATATATTTCCATATGTAGAAATACTCCTTCTCCAAGAGAGTGGTCAGGCGCTGGAAAGGGCTGCCCAGGGAGAGATTGTGGAGTCACCATCCCTGGAGGTGTTCAAGAAGTGTTTAGATGTTGTACTGGGGTACATGGTTCAGTGGGAAATACTGGTGATAGACGATTGTACTGGATAATCTTGGAGGTCTTTTCCAACCTTGGTGATTCTATGATTCTATGATTTCTTTTCCCACTCTATTACAGAATGGCCCAAATATGGAAATCTATTAAAGGTAATCATTTAGGTTATTATTTTTAAACTAGGAAGTCAACTAGATTATGTCAATGAAGTTCTTTTTCTCTCTCCATTTTTCCCTTCCTTTATTAAGTAACAACTGGATCTTGGAAGTTTATCTCTGTCAGATGTGTTTATAGGATGTCAAAGCTTAGAGTGTCATATTTAAATGTAGCAGGAAAATTAAATTGCTTCTATAACTAACATCAGTTTTAAAGCTGAAGAATTTAGAATGAAGTAATTTTGTAAGGGAAATTTTGTTGATGTGTAGCTGGCGAGTATCTAACAACACTCTGTAATATATAGTTTTGTAATTGCATTCTGTTTACAATTAAGATCCTAAGATCATAAACTCAAGGAGATTTACTAGTAAAACTGCAAACTCTAAAGGCATCTGATAAATTCTAAATTTAATCTGGACTAACTTGACTTGCAGGAGGCCTTGCTTATCAGCTCATGTGGAAGTGAATTTATTCCACTAAGCACAGTCACATTCTGGTATGTGTGACTACAGCTGTTTTGTGATACAGAAACACAAATTAAAATGGTTAAACAGACAGGGAAAGATATTTTTTTCGTCTGTCTCCTCATGCTTAAAACCATTCTCTGAGTTGACAAAGGGGCCTTTTCAGATGCAAATATATCATTTATATTTATGATTGGGATCTGCCTCAGAAGGTGGTGATGTAAATGCCGAGAGGTGCTGTCACATTCTTACCTTGTGAGCAGCTATAAAGATCAACTGGGGAGAAATATCCATTTACAGAGATTATAAATTTATGACATGAGACCAAAGGAATAAAGCTCAAGTCTGAATACAGTTTGAGATCTTCTTAGGGATCCTCTTGACTCACTTTGGGATACAGCACAGTCTTCTAGCATGACACTCAGATAATGGCTCTCTTTCCAAATTGTCTTCTTGTGGACATCCCTGAAGCAAGCCTTTGTCAGTCTGCTGACCCTACATCATATGTTGTTTCTCTGTACAGGTCAAGCACCTTTACAGTGTGTTGCATGTCCAACCTGAAAGGATTTTAAGAATTATAGTCATAGGTAACTCTTTTCTCAGACATGTCAGGCTCTTTAGTCTCTCACCCAGTACTGAATACACTGCAAACACAGTAAGTGTGGCGTATGCTCAACTTTTCCTTGCTCCCATGTCAAGTTGCCCAAATTCACTACAAATGCAAAAGTCTGTTACCTCACCCAGTCTTGGTCATTACACAGCCACTGCCCTTCTATCACTTCAAGTCCAGACTTGTCTTCATATCTATCTGCAGCAACTTTCGGTCTTTTTATTTGTGTATTTACTTATTGCCTTCTTCTAGATGTCTCAGATGTTATCTGGGTAAAGAAAATGTCCCCGACCCCTTGACAGAATGCATCAAGAAAATGCCTGCTAGCTCTGTTTGGCTGGCACTGTGCTTCCCACAGATATGTGCTGCAACACCCTTTCCCATGTATAAACAGCAGCTGTAATCTCTCGTCACTCCTTCTCTTCCACTGAAGCAAATTAGCTGCTACTGGCAGTAGATCACAAACTGCTTTTGGCAGTAATTTAGTGTTTGTACACCTTTGCTCTAAAGGTCAGGCCATGCTAGCGTCTCATGCTGATCCAACCCTATCTAATCCATTCATTTTGCTTTCTTACACCTGTTATGTTACATTATTGTAGTTCTTCTCTTATGTTTCTCTAACCTTGCTGTGAATTATTTCTTTCTGCATTATTTTTCTTCTTTCTGTGCCTTGGGGTTGTTATGGCATGTACATTATTTTTGTTTTCCTTTGTTTCCACTGCAGGCTAAGAGTAGTAAACTTTCATCTGGGCAGGGAAGGTTTTTATGAAAAGAAATTCTGTACCTTGACATTTTCGTCAAGGCCCTTGAGAAGCCTTTTGCTCACAGCCTTGAAAATTAGGCAGCAGCAACATTTTTGTTTCATATCTCTTTAAATGATGTGACCTTTTCTGCGATTCAGCAGTGAGACTTCCTAAAGGAGAGCTCCAACTGAAAGCTAGAGTGGGTTTAGCTGCTGCAGTTTAAGGTTTTACCATCCCAGCATCTTGCCTTTCCCTTCTGTAGGGATTTAGAGTCCTGCTGCTTGGGGATAGAGATGCAGCTTCACAGGTGGAGCCGTATCTGACTGAAACCATCTTTGCTTGGTTTCCAGCCCAGATGTACCAGTTATGTACTGAAACAGATGAGACTTCAATGGTGAGGGAAGCCTTAGGGCTTCAAGAGAAGTCCTTCCGCACACATCTGTGCAGATATGCCAGAAAGTAATTATGTAAATAGCATGAATACACAAGCAGGCTGAACAGAAGCAGACCTTATTGAAAATAATAGAAGAAATAATAGGAAGTAGCCTGTGCCTTTCAAAAATTGTGGGCAATGCAGAAGCAAGATCTGAAAGATGAAATACCTGTGAAACCTAACAATTTCTCTTAGATAACTTGGGAGAAGAATATTAGCTGATGGATCATTAGGAGAGAAGAAGATGCTAGCTGATGTGGGAGCTCCGATAAGCCTCACTATTCAAAAAATCCCTCCCTAAGAACTCCTCAATTTGCGTGAAGTTGAGCATAATGGCCATGCTGGGACAGACCAGTGGTCCACTTAGCTTAATGTTGCCTTCTGCCGCAGCCAGTAGTGGATCTGTGGAGGGCAAGAAAAGATACAGGCAAGGTGAATGTGTGACAACATTTGCCCTGAATGCTCCCCAAGCCTTGAAGAATTTGCAGCTCAGAGACCACGTCTTTGCAATGCGCAGGCTGCACAACGCTTTGGGGCAGCAGAATTGAATTAGCTCCTAAAGCCATGCAGGATAGGGCCACAATTCTGCTTCCGTTCATCTGGTTACAGCTCATGATGCTCACAGCATAGCAAGAAGGAACTATTCTTGTATTCTTTTTGTCCTCTTCTGCTCATGTAAAGGATGGATTTAATTTAGCCCTTAACACATTTCCTTTTGTGGTCTGATGGAATTCCCAGGGGAGCTGTGCTGTTGCTGAGGGCTCTTGTTGCTTTCTGGACTGGCTTGGAAAATGCCCTTGTTTCAATAGAATTAATCCAATTTAGGGGGGAAAAACCAACATACGTATATTTGCAACGCCGTCTTCAGATCTGATTTTTGATTGTGGTGTTTGGTACAAGCTCCTATTAACGGAGGACATCTGCCTGTTGACAACATCTCAAGACATTTCTGTGAACAGAAATCTAAAGGCATCAATACATACTTTGCAAAATGACACTGATCACAGCATGCAAATAAATAAAATAAATCACTCATGAATAATGATTTGAGTGGCGAAATACGTGTCTTTGCAAGATGGCAAATACCATGCAAAAAGGCAATCTAGGGAAACTGAAAGCATGATCTCATGTTCTGTCAGCCTCACATTCTTCCTAGTGTTTTAAATAAATGTTTTGAGATGGCGTATAATATTTCTGAGGGGGCTGCAATTCCCAAAGAGGATCTCCAGGACGTTTTTGGTGGGAAACAGTTCAAACTTCCTGCTTTTGATGTCAAGCCAAATAATTATTTAAGAAATATTTTGCTGTTGTGCAGCTGTATAATGCAAAACATTCATTGTTCTTGATGTCAGAAAGTAAAAAGTAACATATAATATCAAATAATTAATAAACTAGTAATTTAATTATAATTAGTGTATTAATAATGCTATTTTTTTACTTTACTAATATTAGCTTTATCACAAAGTAACATTTTGCTAGTGTGACACTTGAAACAGAGCAGCTTAAGACTTTCTATGGACAGCTATACTATTTGCAACATAACTCGTGCTGTCATGCAACTCAATTGAGCGCATAAAAGTTTGTACTGCTCTTCAGTGAACTGAATCAGGACACTAGGAACTTTAAAGAAATCAGTAAAAATGAAGATTCATAAGAGCAATTTCGTTAATTTACAAATCTCTACAGCTAGCACTGGGGAGCTGCTCTGTACTTTGTCCTAGTTAGCTTCTAAGTATTGTGGGGAGTTGGGAGGAGAATGGTCTGTATCATAGAATCATAGATGGTTTGGGCTGGAAGGGAACTTAAAATCACTTAGTTCCATCTTCCTCTGCTTTGGGCAGGGCTGCCCCCCACCAGCTCAGTGCCCCATCCAACCTGGCCTTGAGCACCTTTAGGAAAGGGACATCCTTGACTTCTCTGGGCAATCTTATTCTGTGCCTCATCACCCTCAGAGTGATTTTCCTCCTAACATTGAACCTAAATCACTCCTTTTTTACTTTTAAAACCATTCCCCCTTATCGCTATTAGACTGTAGATTCTGCTGGCCACATCTTTTTTGATGCAGCCCAGGATATAGTTGGCCTTCCGGGCTGCAAGTGCACACTGCTGGCTCATGTCCAGCATCTCATCCACCAGAACCCCCACGTCTTTCTCCACAGGGCTGCTGTCAATGAGTTCTTCTCTCAGTTCTCATCAAAAGGGGTTAATGACAAAGCAGAATTAGTAGTGATCTCCAGTTTCTCTCTCACTTTCAGACACATCAGAACTGTAAGCCCTCAACAGAGTAAATCTCAAGTAATCTCTTGGGACACCAAGTTTAGAAAAAGCAATTGTTTTCAAGATCATGCTTACTTTTTGAGTGGAGAAAAGTGCCAACTCTTTTCACAGAAAATCCACTTTTTCATAGCTTTTTTTATATCTAGAGCAGAGTGAGTTTCTAAGAGCAAGTGCCAGTAGGGACCACGTGACTGTCTTGCATTCTGCTTTTAGAAATGAGATCTTCTGCAAAATATTTGTATTACTGTGATTATCTATGTTGCTCGTCATTATGAGACAAGCAATGCTACTTTGCATGATGCTAAGCTCTGAAATCAGAAATTGAAGTCAGGACAGGGTCTGTGTTGGCTTATTATGCAAATATTCCACTCTGCTGCTTGCTGTCTGCTTTGCCCAGGAACCTTGTGTTTGTGAGACAGTGAACAATTTTGCTCTGAAATGACAATTATTTTTCAGCTCCTTATGTATAAGGCGTTGCAATGAGTTAGTGCTTCAGAGCTTGTCTCATACCTCACAGTGGCTCCAGCAGGAAGGAGCTGTCAGTGGGGAGAGTTTATCAGAAATCTCTCCTGTCCCTTAAGCCTCCTTTTAGGATTCTTACCTCAACGTGCCTGTTAATCTCTGAGTAAATAGCAAAGTTCACCACTTTTCTTGTGTGTTTGGGAAGCAGTTACACAAGTATGGATGGTTATTCCAGAGCACTTCTTTGCACATGTAGTTGCTATTACGTTGCTTATTCATGAGATCAGTGCAAATTTTCCAACAGAGTGGATTTTCCTTTGAGAAATCTTCTTGATATATTAAATATACTAATTTCCAGAGGAAAAATTATGAAAGAAAAAAATCATACACAGTCTTCAGAAAATTCTGAGTTCGAGGCTTGACCTGCTGGGCTGGCACAGCTTGTTCTGGTCCCTTTAAACTGGGTTTCTGAGATGGGTGAGGTCTCTAAACTGCAAAGCAGAGGGGGGGAGTGGAACTAATTAGGCTGCTTGCTTGTTGTTTTCTCTTAAGCTGTGTAATTACCATTTTAGGTTACCAACTTATGCCATATGCTGTTGTTTACAGTTGTGGAAAATAGCATGTTTTATTCTAAGCGAGTTCTTTAAAACTGGAACAACTGAATATTAATATGTGGTGAGTATGTATTCTAAAGGAACTTATACTTGCAGAAACTCAAGAAACAGTTTTTAAATGACGCTGACTGATATTTCTAAAGATGGGTTTAACTTTAAGACCACAGAGGTAAGAGAAAATATAACACTTTATTAAAAATTACCTTATTAAAACAGCTGTCTTACTGGATCTGACCTATAAACAACAGAAGCAGGTTAAGACTTCAGCTGGACTACAGAAAGAATTGCTATCTTTTCTAGCTCTGATGGCCAGCAGCATTGTAAAGGAGGAAAAAAGTCTGTGTTTGGTCACTGCTGTTTGATTTACAAAAGGAGTCCATTGCACTGCTGGAGAAGCTCCACAGTAACAAAAATCAGGAATGAAGCCTATGCTGTGCAGCCCTTTTGCCAATCCAGGCTGAGTGCTGTAGAGAAAGAGGAAAAATATTAAATATTTGTGTATACACATTAAATGGTACGTACACAAGGGTGCAATATTTTAAGAGTTTGTTCTTGGTCAAGCGCGCCCATTTTGTGGCTGTAAATGTGCCAAGGCACTCCAGAGTGGGTGGGACTGTGGGTCAGATGTGCTTCATCCTTCCTATGAGCTAATTCAAGTTGGGTTTCTCACTCCTTTTTCTCACTTTTGAATCTTTCCAGCAGTGCACTGCAATATTCTTCAAGCTATAACTTGAAACTGGAAAAAAAGAAGTGCCACTGTCCTGCTGTATAGGAAATTAACTTGGATTCATTGTTGTACTAAGGTGGTTGCTTGTCTACAGAGGAGATTAGGTTTGTGTCTACCGGGCTCCCAGCGCTGGGAATGGAACTGTCTGTTTTTGACATGTTATTTGATTAAGTAACCAAGAGCTGATAAACATGTCTTAAAGGGAAACTCTTAAGGAGCGTCTATGAGTGATTAAATAGGGCAGAATTTTGCTTTTCTTTTTTTTTTTTTTCCTTTAAATCTTTTACATTCTTTTATCCCTCTTTGTGAAGCTGTAAATTATAATGACTCTTGTTGACACTAAGCTGGCCAGAGAGCTAATGTTTCTATAACAGTATGGTTTTCTGCAATTTCAGAGCCAGATATGAACAACATCATTCCCCTCTCAGCAAAACAAACAACAACAACAACAAAAAAACTCGCCAGTAAACTGAGTAGGTTAGGTTTGAGTTTCCTCTTTTATGCAGCCCTTCATTTTGAGAAAACTCCCTAGGACTTTAGACTTGTCTGTTAAAGGAAATGTCTCCCCAGTTAAGGACTAGATTGGAAAATGTGGATCTCTGTTTCATTTCCCTGGACTACTGTAGAGTGAAATTTGTTAAAGGGACTATGTGAGTTGAGAAGGCCTCAGGGACAGCACGAAATTTAGTTCCTTGGAGGAGAAAAAAACCCCTTACCTATGTAATAAAGCCATCACTGTTCAGGAAGTCACATTAATATATACTTAAATTTAAGTTTATGAGTCTAACCATGTGCAAAATAGCATTCTTGGAGAGGAAAAGTTCTCTAAACAGAAGCCTTAATTAACATGTTGCAATTCTGAGGTAAAAACTACTATAGAAACAGAAATCAGCGGTAATAATACCAGCCTCAATACATTTAAATCCTCTTATTTCCTTTGATTGGAACTTAAGCATAGAAATGTAGCCTTTTAAATACATATATATAATACACACATATATATGATCAAATATAAATACAAAGCAGCTCCTTAATTGGTATTATGTTTCATGAAACATATGTTCTAAATAACAAAATAATTGCAGATGTGTTGCCAGACTATATGAAAATTCAAATAACTTCCCCCTAAGGAGTGACCAAAATAGCTGTGCACATACTTTTACTTGTATATTTTAAAAGCTGTAAGAGCAGAGCTGCGATCCCAAATGTCATACTATTTTTAAGTCCTTTACAGTGCACAGGGGACAGAAAAATAACTTGTATATGTATTTCAATGAGCATTTAAATCTTAACTCTTGCTTGATTCGGCAAATTAATAACAGTGGTACTATATAATTTATTTTACATGTGTTATCAGTTTCCTTTTTCCCTATGAGAAGCTTTTAATTGGCACTCGCTTTATATGGTCTTAAATTCCTTGTTTAAGTAAACAAATATGTATTAACATGTGATTCACATGCACAAATAGAAACTTGGCATTTGGGTTTTTTGTGGTGATTTTTCTGGATTTACATCAGTAAGGAAGACTGGCCTTGGTCCTACTGACATAAAAAACTCTGATGAGGTAAACATGGAGAAGTAAAGGCTGCAGTAGTAGTAAACTGCCACATTAGCATAGAGCTTTACTGTAAGGATCTCCATGTACTTTGAGGAAAAAGCATGGAAAACACTGGCTCATCTCAGTAAACTCGGCCAAATATGCTTCAAGATTTTGTAAAAATCTTCACAAAGGAGACAACCTTGCCCCCCATCTCTCGAAGATCAAAATTCTCTCACTGTGCTCTTACATCATTTTCTGCCTATTAACCTGTGTCTAAAAAGGGGCTCTTTTCTTCTTTTTGGACACCTCATGACTGCAAGTAGTGCCTTTATCCAGCAAGAGCTGTGCTTGGGAGAAGCAAAGTACAGCTGTAACTCATTTTTTGGTAGAAACTCTTAAATACGATGTGATATGTGACAGCTGTGGTACTGAAACATTTTGAAATTGGAGAACAGTCATTAGCAGCGATATTATTGCATTCATACTCTTGAGTAGAGGCTCTATTTCCCTTTTCAGTAGTTAGAAAATATCACACTGATCTGTATCCTTGGTTTCCATGACTAGCATAACAAAACTATTCTGTATCTATGTAATTGTAATATTTGCTTCTTCTGCTTGTTTCTTGTCTTTAACATCTGACATTTTAAAATTTGATAGGAATTTTTTTTTCTGTCTGTTGGGCCTGGCACATTACAAGCTGATTTGGGGTCATGTGTCAGACTACCATCACTGTGATTTTGTTGTTGTTCCCCCCTCCTTGACCACTGCAGTCAGTGTACCTTTGGTGTTTTACATTCCCTTCTCATATGTGTCTTGCTGTTCATAATGCTCTGGCATGGATAATATCATGGTACAAACGAGTTAAAACCATTCTTTGGCATGTTATCAACTTCAGTCTTAGGTGATAATGGAGGTTAGTCATGTGGGGTAGCCAAGCCTCACAGAACAGCTCACTCACGCCCTCCCATCAGGATGAGGGAGAGAATGGGAAAGGTGAAAGTGAGAAAAGTCATTGGTTGAAGTAAAGACAACTTAGCAGGTGAGACAAAAACTGTGAGTGCAAGTAAAGCAAAATAAGGAGTTCATTCACCACTTTCCATTGGCAAGTGAGGGGAATTTCCAGGAAAGCAGGGCTGCTTCTTTGTATTATGGTTACTTGAGAATGCAAATACTGTAACAATTAATTTTCCCTTCCCACATTCTTCCTTCTGTACCCCATCTTTTACTCTTGACAACATCATATGGTATGGGATACCCATTTGGTTGCTTGGGGTCATGTGTCCTTGCTGTGTCCCCTCCCAACTTGTGCACCACAGCCTAGGGCAGCATGAGAAAAAGCCTTGCAACATTCAGCAATAGCTAGAACATTAGTGGTTTTTTTTTTCCAATATTTTTTTTAGTCACAAATCCGAAACACAGCAACATATGAGCTACTGTGAAGAAAATGAACTACATCCCAGCCAGAATCAGTACAGATGATTAACCTTGGGATTGCTTGCCATAGTTGACTAGAGAAGATGCCTCACTCAGTGCCTGCAAATGGTACTTCCCCTGAAGTAAATTGCAATGTGGAGTATTCATATATAACTCCAGTGTTATTGCAGCTTCTTCTTTTTTTTTTTCTGTGTACCATTTTAGAAGTTGATTATTAGGTTCTGATTGATGCACCTTTCTCTTCCTCGTAGTCAATGATGTACTTAACTAGTTAAAAGTTCTTACTGTCTTCTCTGTAAAAGCACTGTCATAGTAACTGCCATAGAAGATGCCCTCTTTTTTCCTTTACCTCACAAGCTTTGTTTCAAGGTTATAATCTTGCAAAGAGAGTCAAAAGTATGAAGAAAAGAAAGCACAAGACACATTCACTGTGATTATATTATTTACGAATCTGTAAGATTTTTTTTTCCACACTCCTCATTTTCATTATCTGAACAGCTTATTCTTTGCTGAATGGGCTACATTTTAGCACATCTAAAAATAATTTGCAGAATTTATAGTTTGGAAAGATGAATACTTATTTCAAGGTAATCTTTCATGGAAGCACTTACGTATCTCAATATATGACTCAGAATGGTGTTCAAACAAATTCGCATAAACAAGATTTATTTTCCCATGTAATTGTAATAAAGTTGTGCCTTGAATTCTGCTGTCTGTAAGTCATACACAAAGAAAAGGGATACATATTAATCCTTAATATTAAATCCTTGTTTTTATTCAGTTAATGTAAGAGACTTCTCATTTATTTCTAACATGATGTATTTTTTTCAATTTCAGAGTAGATTGTTTTTCCCTGGTAAAGAGAAATGCCCTATTTAATTCATTTTCCCTTAAATTTGTGAGATTTCATATATTATCCAAGTATCTTCCAATAGTCCCCTTAACCTGAGAGCAATTTACACAGCTGAATAGAGCATTCAAGGACAGGTAAAGTGACTTTTGTTTGGCCTTGTATAGTCACTACGGTAAAAATGACATTTTCAGTGTGTTGAAGTGTTTGAACTTATACAATACCATTAGACCTTATTCATAAAAAGTAATATTTCCGAAGAAGAAAATTGTGAAGACATTGCTTCTCTTTTTCAATTTTTTCATCTTTCGAATTGTAATTTTGAGCATTTTTTTGCAATTCTTTTGTTTAAACTTGATTTTAATCTTAATCTGTCTTTATGGCCTCCAGGATACTATGTATTTGCCATGTTTTTATTGTTGAAGATGAAGGGTCTGCTAGTGTCCATTAGACCTTCAGAGCAATGCTCTAGGCTGATATGCTTGACTCTTAAGAATGCTAATTCCTGTTCATTGTATGCATTTTAGATGAGAATGCATTAAATTACAGGCAGGCATTCTAAATTCCAGAAGTGTCTATGTCTTTTGTGACAAATGTGCCTAAATACCAAGGTACTTAATACTGGAGAGGGAAAAGATCTGAACTGTCAGCTGGTGAGTGTTAAATGTCCTTTCATTTCATTAGGCAACAAAAAAACTTGTGGATTGACTTAGATGGGAATTCATATGGGTAAAAATGAGAGCTTCTTTCATTCTCTTTGCAGTAGTACTTTGAAAGAGAATATCCTCTGGTCACAGGTTTTTCTTTCACAGAGGTACACCATGCCTTTTGAGCTTGCATTCATTCTTTGACTGCTGTGAGATTTTAAATCCATTTGTACCCCAACACAAGAAAATGTTTTGGTTCTATTCATGAAAGCCTGTCAACAATGAAGTATCAACAGAGTTGTTTATTCTTTCAATTATAGATTTCTTTTTTTTTGCCTCGGTATCTATGCTCATCCAGTTTAAAATGTAAAGCTGCTTATTGTGCAAGTCATGGAATTCTTCAGGATTTAAAAAAAGGAAACATGTCAGATAACAGAGCAACTCTTCCCAAGTGCTTATCTGGCAGACTATAGAACCCTGATATTTCACTTGAATCAACTGTTTAAATGAACAGTTTAATGACAGTCTTTATTTGTGTAAGATTTGCTTATGTAGCAGCTAGAGTATTTATACAAAGAATAGCAGCTTGATGAAACAGAGTTAAGAAATGCATGCAAGCAAAATTAGATCTGTGCCAAACCATCTTCTTTCATATTTTTTTCCAGCAGAAGATGAGCTTTTTTTCCATAAATGGGGAAGTCTGCGTTGCTTAATAGTGAAGAAGTTAAATGGAGTCCCTCTAAATTTTAGTTAGATCAATTGCTCTAGGAAAAATCTGAAGCCTTCTTCCCATTTAGCTCCTCTGAGTGTGTGAAAAGAATCTACTTTTCTCTGGCATGTAGCTTTCTATTTGCAGGAAAAAAAAAAATAAGATGTAAGATATATGCATCTGCTAGTAGGTAGTATCTACTATCTAAGATATATGTATCTACTTAATAAAGAGTATTAGATTATTAAAAAGTATTGCTGAAGAGCCCCGTTACAGCTCTTTCACAGTCAAAACTTCTCTTATTACCAAGGGATAGGATTTATTATCTGCAAATTTACACGCTTATGTCTGATGGCCATCGTAATAATAAGGATGATGTGTGTAGTCCATTTTAGTGCTTGCTTATCTCTTCAGAGTATATGATGAGATCTTAGGGAAATATCTCAGGTGTAGATTTTGCAAACTTCTCCCAAGCCTACAAATCCTAATGTGGGTCTCAATAATGGGAAAAAATACTCGGTTATTTTCTCTGTAATTTAGACTAAAAATTACCTTTGGACATTATTTTCAATTATACTTCTATATAGCTTATGTGTTTTTAGGAATTTCATCCTTGTTAGATGTATCATCTGCAATAGTGCAAGTTTGTTGAAAACTGTCACTTTGAGAGTAGAAGGGAAAATCCAGCATAGAGTGAATACTCTATAAACTCTTGCACCTCTATATCACCTCAGGGTGGCTCTAAACTTTTTGGTTCATGGAGCCATTTACATTCTTTTTTGAAAAACATCAGTGGGGTCTTTATACACTTACTAAGGGTGAGAGTATACATAAAATACTTTTTTCAACTCAGTATGCTTGATCTCTGAAAAATCTCAAGAGACACATGGCTATATCTTGGTTATCACTTGGTTCTCTCTTCAGTATGATGTAGTGAAAAAAGGAAAAGTTGAAAGTGCAATATGGAATGGTGCACTGTTTTCTCAAGAAAGAGAAAAGGTCAATATATAAAACCCTAGGGGAATATTTTCTAAAAACATTTTTAAATATTCTTGTGTTTACCTTACATTAGTAGTCTGTTAAATACATTTGTCTATAAAAATGCTTGCGTAATTGCTTGATTGGTTATGCAAAATAGCTATAGAAATGATAGCTTGTGATCTATACCTAATTTTAGACTGTTGAATATGAGTTGTCTGCAATGAAGTGCTTAGAAATGCATTTATAGACCAAGAATTATATATTAGCATTTTTTCTGCAATGATTATTAATACAAAATAGATTAATTGAAGAGTGTAGTGTATTCATGGGCAACTGAAGAATTAAATTGAGTAAATTGCTTTCCCTAATCTATTTCCCTATTCTAGCTATAAACACAAAATTAAAATTATCCTTTAAAAAATAGAAATAGGCCTTTAAATTAAATGTAAGAGTGTAATCAGGAAGAGAATACATGCCACACAGTAATGTGGGATCGACACTAATCACATGGGCTGCTCCAAAAGTAATGCCTTTTATTTTATTCTGTTGGTCCATGATGTCAGAAGCAGATGATGGTGGTATGGCAGCAGAGGTTGGAACTTCCTGCCAATACTCCATTACATTTTGTTGCTGTGTGACAGATGGCATTGAAGGGCAGTCTGATTAAACGGTGTCTGACATGGAAGTGTGTATGAAGTAAATGTGTGGAACTGAATTCCTCCATGCAGGAAAAATGGCACCCATTGACATTCATTGATGTTTGCTGAAAGTTTATGAAGATCAAACAATAGGTATTAACACAGTGAGTGGGTGGTGAATTTCAGCAGTGAGGGCAATAATGTGAAGGACAAGCCATGTTCCAAATTGCTATGCACAGCTGTCACACTACAAAATGAAGAGCCCTTGTTCATGGCTGATGAAAATGCATAGCTAATGGTGGTGACTGTGTGGAAAAATAGTATTTTGTAGCTGAGAATTTGCTGTGTCAAACAGTGCTATTGTGCTCTTTTATCTGTTGTAATTTCCATGGAAATAAATAGGAGGCATTATTTTTCGAGCAACCTGCATCATACAGTGTAGTCCATGGATCTGGACTCATGCTATTAGCTCACATCTTTTTGCACATACAGTTCTGTTAGGTGAAGATATTTCTGTGTTAGCTACTTCTTTTTTCCCCTTTTTTTCTGCACCCTTGAGGCTTTTTTTGCAGGTGCCTTGCAACCATTTTCTTTTGAAAGGGCAGAATGAAGCCAGTGAGTTAACTATTGTGGCTTGCAGATCCACCCTTGACTGATTTGTAGTGACATGGAACTGAAGGTGCTTCAGGGGATCATGGTTTTATCTGTAGCTTCCAGAACAGCATGCGCATGCCAGCCCTGGCACAGCTCTAGTACCTGAGGTAATACATCTGGGTCCATCTAGGACTAGCTTGAGATTGTGACTCATTTTGTGATACATCTGATTGACCATGTATACAATGCTACACTCAAGTAGCACTCTTCTGCACCTCACCTGAATTCTTAGAAATACACTGTGCTGTGTTACAGTAATACAGTAATACCACTCCTCAGCACTAATTTGCTGAGGAACAGTATGGGAATTGCTATGTGGTGCTGTATTGCACCATATGGACATACAAGTTAATTTGTAAAAAAGAATTAGAAGCAGTCAAAGCACAAAAATCTGCAGTGTTTTTTTAGCTAAGCACGCTTTTCTCTGCAACTCTCAAATGACAGGATGTAGAAACATGCTCTAAGCAGACAGCTAGTATCTATTGAGTAAGAAAAATATATTTTTATTGTTGTGGAGTCATAGTAGGGTTCAGAGAGCTGCTCTGCTCTGGAGATTATGGTATAAAGCAGTGAGCAAATACAAGCCTATGCTTAAGGGCTTAATGTTTACTATTCTCAATTTGTTTCTAAAGTATTATTAACATGACCTGTCATTATCTGATTTATGTTTATTTTACAGAACAAACACATGCATTTGTACTGGTATGAATCTCTGCTACAAATATGCCTGTGATGTTGTCCAGAATCTTTAGTTATAAATTGCAATTTGGTTGAAAATGAACTGGGGAATGAGCTTTCATGGGATCCTGTTGTGGTTTGTAAGCCTACAGAGAAAATACATCACTGGCATTCCAGTTTAGTCTCACAGCCAGATCAGTTACGAAAATGTAGCTGTGTTGTGGAAGCTGCTTTGATTCAAGGCCACGTTCTTATCCTCCCACACTAGAAAGTCTGATACAGATGACTGAAATAAATAAGGGATTTCTAGTTTCAGGGGGCAATTATGCCCAAAGATTGTTCATCTTCAAATTCATTTTCATGATGGTTGTGTTCAGCCATCAAAATTTTTTAACATCAGGTTATTTTGAGTATGTACTTTTGTGTGAGAACTAACATCCAAGGCTTTCTTAGGAATATATTTGTATTTCTGGAAAAAAATATTTCCCATGATCTAATTGTAAGGAAACTCTCATGCAAGGCTTGAATGTAGGCACATTTTTACAGTTTTTCTTAACCTTGAAGTGCAATTTGCCATACCTCTGCTATTATGACAATATTTTTATCAAAGGAAAATCTTAACCTTTAAGATATATCTAGGAAACTCAAGAGTTTGGGGGAAGGAGTGATTTTTCCACCTTGGTTTGTGAGACATCAGCTGTAAATAGGTAACGCTGCTCCCTTTTAGCAATTATTCTTTCTTCTGTATAACAAGCAACATACAGATTTGCAGCTTGTCTTTTTTAGAGAAAAGTGAGACATGGCTTCTTTGCAGCTGTATCGCTCCCATATTATTGGATAGAGTCAGACAGTTGGGATGTAGGGAATCTACCATGTGACTTACGTAGTGATATTTTAGTGTTCTCTGCTCAGACTTTGAACAACAACCTAATAAATCTCAGTGGTACCTAGATAGAACAAAGTAGCCTCGAAAGACAATTCACCAGATAGAAGTAAAACATAATAAATACATGCTGGCTAAGACTAAAGCTGAGTTAAGTCTTTTCACTGAAATGATCACCTTGTTCAAGCCATTTCTAGTAATAAAAACAAAAGATTTTTGTCAGAAACAGAGTGCAGAGAACAAAGCAGTATGTTCTAAAAGTAATCAGTATATTTTCCATCTGCCAAAAATATGTTTAAATCCTTTGAAAATAAGAAGTGGGCATAAAAGGATATTTTCTGGTGGCTCTGGTAGTGACTGACCTCTTCATAAACATTGTGAACTGGAAAAAATTGAAAGCTGAATCCACAGGATTAATGTGTCTGGAAAAGGAAAAAAAAAAAAAGGGTAGAACAATGGATGTTCATGAAAGTTAAAAGATGGTTTTGTTTTCTAGATTCAGTTTGTGCTTAAAAGAAGCTTGTGAGTTTCAAAATCCTGTAGAGATTTGACAGCTCAGAGCGCTGTAAGCTAAATTTGTTGTAAAAATTATTTCTTTTGGCAGTAACACTGATGTATGAATATTAATGATTCAACTTAGCATACATTTGAATTCTGTGGATGTCATCCACAGAAGCTCTGTAGAGGCTCTTCTCTCCCACCATCCATGAAACATGACTCTGATTCAAGGGAGGAAGAACATAACAAAGCCTCTTTTACTTGTCTATGAATCACTTGATTCCCTGTTGTCTTTCAGCTATATAATGTTCCTCCTAACCTGTTGGGAGCTGAGACCTGTTTCCATGCGAGCCCCATAGCTGACATTTGCAGTTGGTAGGCTTGATATGTGCTGCCATTGCATCTTGAGTGGACTTGAGAAAAACTCCTGAGTGCTGAACACCTGCTTTCTCTGCATTCATGCTGGAGGAAGTTTTGCTGCTAACATATGCAAGGGCCATGGTGTCAACATCTTCTTTATCTTCTTTTATCATTGAGAGCCAGCAATAAAATTAAGGTTCTGATTATGCTCCAAACCATGTCATAATTTTGGAGCTTCTCAAGGACAAGTAGTAAATAGAATGAGTACAGGGCAAATGTGAGGTAGATAAATTGTCAAATAGACATGCTTATTTGGCAACTAATTGTATTATTGTCAACCATGGAATAGCCACTGACAATAGTAATGCAGGAGCTCCACACGGTCAGGATCCTGGACAGATCCTCAGGAGCAGCTGCTATTTAAAAGAAACAAATTTGCTGTCAGAATAGCATGGAGGAGGAATGATAGCTGGCAGCTCTACGAGGCTGGGCAAGTCAGATGCTGAGGATGGCAGGTGGCAACGACTGCATCAATGCTAGCACTGCCAGGATCAGGCCTGGACGCTGTGACTGGGGTCAGCCTCTGCCCAGTGATCAGTCAGCAACTTCACAGTGGTGAGGCAGCTCCCAGGTCAAGCTGGAAAGAGAAGTCTGGAGGAGGTTTGGGGTTGAGGATGTACAAGACATTGTGTAGGCACAGCTGATGTAGCTCAGATATGTATGAAGGATGAGCCCTTTAGTATAACAGTTGATCCCAGTGGGGGAAGAGAGAAGCCACCACTGAGGCTCCTTCCAGCTGCAGAAAGGTTCACAACAGCCCTTAGCAGTGAGCCAGCACTGAGCATACAAGGAGCTAAACTCCTACACACAATGGGTGCTGGTGTCATAATGACTAAGGCAACATGATAATATGTTATGCCAATTAAGCTGGAAGCCTAAAAAATAACATTGCAGATTGTACCAACTTATGGGCATTGAAGACACTCTTTTCCTCTGCTCCCACTATGGCAGTTCTCAGTTCTATAGTGGTGTGTATCTCTCTCTCTACATATGTAAACATACACATATGGGATGCATTAAACAATCTACTTGTTTGGATACATATTTATATTGTTTATAGCAGTATGTTAAAATGTTTCACTAAATCTTAAGGCTGAATATCAAGCCATATGTTTCTGGATTTTTATTATGGTAGTTCTGCCAAGTGTGAGGAGTGCTCCACAAAAATAATCATAGTGGGGATGAAATGACATTGCCTAGGTGTATGGTGGTGATGTAGGAAAAAGTAATGGAAAAAAAAAAATTCTAATAGTACAGTGCAGGTTCATAGCAACAGCTATTGTGTATCATGACTGCTGCTTTCACTGTTTAGACAGTTCCTGTTCCAAACTTATTATCTTGAAATGTCAGCCCATCTTTGTCTGATCTTAATCAATATGCAGCAGTGAGTCACACACATTTGTTGTGTTTGTAGGTATGCATTAAGTACGGTTACCAATGAATATGTTGTAGGAAATACAAGCTTTAATGTGTGGATAGGCAGAACTTTGATGCTGGAGCATTTCCTTGCTTAGGAAAAGGGTCATTGTTTATCATAATGAGCTACCAATCTGTTAAAGACTTGGGCAGTCTTGGGAACAGTCATTAACAGTCTGTTTGGGCAGGGAGACATTTTGGAGGAGGCCCAGGATATACTATTGTATCCGAAGCAAGCAATAGTGCACTGCTCCTTGAGGAAAGGAAGTCTACAGCCCTCTCCCAACAGCTCTGTTTTGGAAAGAAAGCCGGAAAACATCTGGCGTTTGCACCTGAAGAGTCTCAAAGGGGGATATGGTCAATAAGAGACAAAAGGTCTGTCTAGCCTTGAACCTTTCTCTGAACGTTTTATAATAAAGCTGAGAATTGTCTGCCAGCTTATTAGAGATAATTGATGGGCAAAGTACACAGAGTTGACTTTTTTTTTTTATCTTCTCTGAAAACTCAGGAGGACTTTATTATTATTATTATTTTGGAGGAGGAGGCCAAAAGATAACAGAACTCAAATTGCAAGGCAGTTTTGAAAATTGGTAATATGGCAATGTGGAAGGTAGAAGTGGCTTCCCTGATGCATGAAGCGAGATATACAGAAGTGTGTCTGAACTTAAGGAATCCAGAGAGTCTGGAGCTGAATGCTAGAGGGAAAAAGCAATTTAAAATAAGTAAAACTTCTATATTTATCTGGTCTCATAGTGGTTTTGCTCTGCCAGTCTCAGCTATGAAATCAAAGACTAAAGAGGATATTTGAGCTGAGAACTCCTGTTATAAAATTTAATATGTACTGCTAGTACTATTTCATCCTGCAATGCTTCCACTTACTGTGAAGGAATTATATTCTCTGCCCTCTCTCTGTCTTTCTCTTTCCAACAAACACCAGAGTAGTCTGCCCACATTTTTGTTAAGGAATCTTAATGTGTGAGCTACAGTTGGGAATTGCACCTCAATATGACTTCAATTTGTCTTAACATAACTGAAAGAGTTTGGTGACCCTCAGCAACTGAGCATCATGTGAATGAAGGGGGTATGTTATGGGATTACCCTGACACTTCTATTCTATTTGAATTTTTTCAATTTCCTGTTTTCTTAAGCAGTACAAAAACCCTTGTAAAAGTCTGAAAATAGCAACTACATAGATGCCAAGAAAAGATTTTTATTTCTTTTTGTCACAAGGACATAAAGCATAATGTTTTAATTGCTGGCAAGAGAACATAGCTGGGAGCTCCAGCCTGCATACCACTGTCAAAACTATTTCTGTCTCTAAATGGTTGGCTTTGAGCAGAACACCAAAGATGACAAAACTCAGCAATCGTTTTAGGGAGCTGCTCATTCTGAAAGTGAGATACCAAACATCTGTTTCTGACTTGTTAGCTTACAAGTTACCTTGATGTGGGGAGAAAGATGTTTCCTCATTATATTTTTCCTACACGTTTAGCACAAAGTTTTATTGGGTCTCCCTTTATGCCTGGTACCTATTCATGAACAAAACTCTCTTGCAAATGTGATGTTTTCTATCCAGATCCTGCTGCTTGAGAGTATAGGCTAATACCAAAGTGATGCTTTCACTCACTCATATAATCACCCTGCTGTCAAAGAGGGCACTCCTCCAATACTCCCTTTGTCTTTCCCAAAATTTACTGGAAAAGAGTCCTACATCTGTTTATTGCAGCACACGTCCCCAAAAGTCCAAGTAACATGCACAAGCAGAGACAGATTGCCCTTGAGGGATCTCAAGTGAAGAGGCCCAGGCTCTCTTTGTCCCACTGCTATTTCCATGGCATTTTCATTACCATTAACTGTAATAGATAGAGTGAGAAAACTGGAGGTTTCAGAAAGTACAGATGGGGAGAAAGATTAAATCAATTCTGTGAGACCAACTGCCTAAATGATTGCTACTTAAGGTCCACTGGACATAAAGGAGTGGTGGGAGATACCAGTTTCATAAGTCAGGGCTACACTGATCATGAGAGATCCAACTACTGGAGCCAAACTATCAGGTATGTTTTGAACTACTGTGTCCTTTTGGCACGACAGCGTACCTTTTCCTTTCAGTGTACCCAAGGCATGACTGGAGTGTGCTACATTCAACCTTTCCAATTTTTATCTCTTTCTGTCATTTTTCTGTCCAGTTCAACTAAGTCCCATTGACTTCTGTTTCTCCTTCATCATGTCTCACGATATTTAAAGGGCCTTTTCTCATTTGAGAGGCCTAGTCCCCTGATAGTAGGATGCAGTGAGAAGGTTTACTTACTTGAATAACTGAGAGGGACAGAAATAAGACTTCTGTTAGAGTTCAGACTTGGATGCTTCTTATTAGGCTGAATCTCTTAGACGATCTTTCAAATGCACTGAGTACCTAACAAACGCATGTTCATGTCCTTAATCTCTAAATGTGATTCACAGTTTTAGAAAAGTTTCAAATTGCTTATTGTCAAAGGAGTAAGCCCTCTTTTTGCTACTGAATAGGAAATGTGTTCAGAATAAAGAAAATGTTGTTCCCCAAAAGCAAAACTTGCTTTTTCATTTTTTTTTCCACAGGATGACTTTCCTTAGCCTCTGCCTATTTGAATGCTTCTAGCTCATTTAAAGGAGGAAGAAACACCAGCCTTCCACTAACAAAATGAAGCCTTATGTAAGGGTACATTTTTCAGCTCACTTCAAAAGGATATCCACTGAATTTGTAGAGGTTGCTTATTTTCTGTTGGGGATGATATTGTCCCTTAATTAGGCTTTTCAAATGTAAATTCTCAGCAAATGAAACATTTTAAGGATAAAAGCGTTTGTTTGTGGCATTATGCCTCAAAGTGTCAACAAATCTGAGTCTGTAATCTCCATATGTTTTGATTACTTGCTATCATAGAAGCTTCTTGCAAAGCAAAACTTTTCTTTACACTCTAGCAGTGTCTACTCTAAACTTACACCTGGTGCCAGTACTCTTGCAACTGACGTATGACTGTTTGAGTGGGAATAAAACCACGTTGACAGATGGGCATAAATTCAGGAGTGCCAAACAATCAGTGTCTGCACTAACTTTGAATACTAACAGGCCATTCATACCCTGTAGTGTCAGAACAACAGACTGTTCACAGCTCCAGGTCATTAGGACAGGAGGAGGGGGAGGGCAGAACACGTAGTGAAATTAATAAGTGAGGAGATTTTAGTGTTGTTTTTAATACTATAAAACTAGGTGATACGTTGCAATAAAAAAATGTCAGACATCTGTATTTAGAGAATTGAGTTCTCTAAATAGGTGTATAGAAGGAAATCAGATAGCTTCAGAGTAAGCTGCCCTGTATGTGGCCAGCTGCTGAGGAATACTGAAAGAAATCAGAAATTCTTTGCCCAGCATTCTATAGATAGCTTCTTTGGCTGCAGCACTGAGTTTTTGTAGCTTGCTCAAATCATCTTCAAAAATGGTTCGTAATGCTAAACCGTGCCTAGTTATTACCGAGTGATTCTGGCTTTTTAATTTTTATTTTGTTTTGTTTTAGAGATAGAGGGTCTATTTCTCATCACATGCTTTCTACAGTGGCCTGTGCAATGAACCAGGGACATAGCATCAGTGTTCTGCAGCTCTGTTAGTTCCACATCACTTTTCAAAGAAAGATTTTGAAATTCAAGAAATTACATAGAACACAAGTTGCTAAGTAGAAAGAAACAGTTCAGCTGACTCAAGTTCATATACTCCTCATCATGCAGTTCTTTTGGGGATATGTACTTGCAACTTGTGAATAAACAGTACTCTTTGCTCCACTGAACTATACACTGCTGGCTTTTGTACACTGTACTCGGCAAGGATTTGTTTCCTTTATCTGTAAGGAAAGCCTGAGACCTTGTGGGATGACTGTCAGTCCTCCAATTTTTTAATAATTATTTTCCATTCAGAGATATTGAACCTCTTGGCAGGGGCTCTGGGTAAGGTAGCTTTACTCAGGGGAAAAATTTTGGAAGGGAAAAGACCTTTAACATTTAGGGCTTATTAATGCAGCCAGAATTCCACGAGTCTTTGTGCTTGGTGTTTTCTCTTGGCTAGCTTCAGGCTTTCAAAAACATTTAGTCAAAAGGAAACACCATGCTCAGGGGCTTAGATGGAATTTAGGACATCTGAGTAACTCTCAGAGTGTATAAAATAAACTAGCCTTTATCTGGACTGAGGTTGTTGACTCTTTTAGGGCATGAATGTTTAGGATTTAATTTATGGTTTTGGATGCATGGCACAGGTTTCGTTTAATTTTCCTTCCAGGCGCGTATTGAAATTTGCTTATAACAGTTTTCCAAACTAACTCTAGGTTTGTAACCAGACACAAGGGGTGAACAACACTGGTTGACCTCCTATAGCATGGAATTTAAGAGTTTTTTAAAGATGACCTTCTGTTGTGTCCAAGTTTCCTGTTATATTTTTCCATACACGTGTTTTTTCAATTTTTAAGAAGCATATCCTTCAGATTAAGGAAAGGAGTAGAAAAAGAAATTTCCCTTCTGAAAGGGAAAGTATTTTTGAGATATCACTCCTTCTTTAATATCTGCTTATTAATATGTAGTGGTTTAGGCCGCACTGGCTTGACGTGTAGAGACAGCACTCAGTTTAAATATCATTGTGGAGAAAAAGAGGGCTGAAACTATTTTGAAAAGTATTGTAGAATTCATTTCCAAGATGGCAGCAAAATCCTCTTTTTTTTGGGAACAGAGTACCAACTCTGGTCATGGTCACAACATGTAACAGGCTTGAATAAGTATTTGGCACATCATTCAGAAATTTCAGAGATGAAATTCATCATTATATTCTGCAGAGGACTGAAACTTTTTCTAAACTATTCCTCTGTATTATGAAATCAGTAGCATCTGAAAAATGTGTACATATAAAAACATGTATTTTTCTGTAAATATAAATAACTGTACTGTGTTTCTCCTGTGCTTTGATCTGATAAATACTTACATGTATGCGCAGTCACTCTATTAAGAGAGCAACCATTGCAACCTAGAGTGCTGTTGTAAGCACAGATGAGCTATGAAGCACCCTACACACACTTTTTCCTGGATGATAGCTTTTTGCAGTTCTGTTTCATTTGTCTCTCAGGAGAAAGGCATGAAATGCAGGCGCACAAGTGCTACAGAGAAGTGGCATGTGCTCCATGCCTGCAGTGTTGCTTGTGTTAGGGCAGGAGGTATGGAATGTTTTTTGTGGCTGGTGCACTTCTTGTCTGAACACCACTGTAGGATGACCTGCTCATTTCAGCTGCATCAAATCCTAAGTGGAGAACATTAGAGACTGCTTTCTGCCTGTAGCCCTGATAAGTAAACCTCATACTAGATTTTCCTATGCATGTAACATTCCCATGACCCATGGGGATTGCAGATAGACTTTTAAGGTTAAATTAAGTTATGAAAATCATGACCTGAACAACTGAGGGCAACTATTCCTCAATTTCTACCTCTTTAAGGTGTATAGATGCACTTGTGGCAGCTGGCAGCCTCATCTGAGACAGCTGCTTAGTATGCTAAAACCCAGAACCTCAGCTATTTTGCTTTTGAGTGTTTTTCATGTGTGTGCTCTTTAAAGGGTGTTTATTTTCAAAAATCAATATTCTAAAAGACAGAAGAACTCCTGTTAAACATTGACTTTCTCTTTAAATGCCACATGTTGTAAACCTTCCATCTGCTCATCACTTTCTAGACAGATGCATGAAAGAAGCTATCGTCCCTTCCTACCTCTAAAATATTCTCCATGCTTCTCTGCTCCTGCAGTCTTTCTTTCCACTCTTCACTCTTCCAGTCTCTCTTTCTTTACTTAATTTCTACTGCCTCTACTATTTTAATAAAAATCTTGCATTTCTGTTTACCCCTTTTCAGACCTCTCAGGCATAGAGCTGCTATGTTCAGGATATTAACAGAGATGTAAACCCTTATCCCTGCTCCCAGACCTGAGCAGGAATTTGGAAGAAGATGGTGCTTCAGTGCTAAGACATCATTTTGTAAAGAATTTTTGTAAAATATACTGTAGAACTATGAAACTGTGTTTCAAGCACTGCTTTTTGTTCTGAAGTCTATGTATTATTTTTAGTGATTCTGTTATGATCTCTAAACAGCAGAAGATATGCTGCAAGGTGAATGCTTGCACAGTAGCGACTGCAGCTTTTCCCAAACCTAAGCAGCCTCACAAACTAACTGTATAGTATTTATCTACGCCCCCTTTGCTGCTTGCTGGGGCTGATATATCACAGGGAGTGAAGGATATGGTTTTTCCTTATATGGCTTTGAACAAAAAGGGAAACCTTAAGACCAGACCTGAGGATTGTGTTGTGGTCTGCAAAGTCACATCAGGGCTAGCACAGGGCGAGTTGTTTTCAAGCAAGTTTCAGTCTCAGCTTTGTCCATGTGGTATATCTCCTGCTTCTATAGAAGGAAGAGGAAGAACCCACAAGACAAAGTGAAGGATGATCATGACAGTGCTCTAAAGTACTTAGTCTCAGTGTAGCCTGACCTGGGCAGAAGACTGTGGTCTGGGTTGGATAATTTTGTTCTACCTCCAAGAATGCGCCAAGGCAGACCTGATTCGGAAGGCATTGAGACATATTGATACTGTCTGAGTAGGGACATCACCCAGAGAGACTTTGCAGAAAACCAGCCCTTTAATGGTGGTTTGAATACTTGCTTAGAGGGGATTTGAGCTCCTACCTTGCCTGGAATAACTCAGGTATAAGGCCATTCGTGGCCATTAACTTGGAGCTTGCTAAACCGCTCCTTTTGAAATGGTTACTCTTTCACATGAATAATTAAATATTTGGTGGATTAAGGACCGGGCACTTTACATAGATCCAATGTTTATGATGTATCTGAATGAGAAAAGTTGTTCATGGCAGTCTTCGCTGCAGTCAATGCTTGCATCCAGATCCTGGGGAGAAATTATGGCTGATCTTTCTACAAAGAGATATGTATTTCTCTGCAGTGGAGAACAGCATGTTTGGCATTTGAGAAGAGAAATGAAAGTTATTCCATCCCTTTCCTCAGCTTTTTTTTTTTTTTTTTATTTCCATCCTAATTGCCCAAGTAATTTCCAACTCAGAATGCTGGCCTCTCTGAAATCTAGTCTTAGCTATAACTTCTTGATATGCTGCACTATTGGTTAGGCAACCATATAGTTGAAGTTAAGATCACGTTTAGTGCATACTTCCCAACTGTAGATCTAGTTTTGAGTCATTCAGACTTAAATTTAAGAGGTGACTGGAGATTTGAAATGATTTAAGGCATTCAAATAACTTTTCAAATTGTGACATAAGATTGTTTGAAAATGTTATTGTGTAGATAGATGGGGAAATGAAAAAATATTTACAGAATATGCAGGTAACAGTGTGAAACACCAAGCAGATGAGTAACCAGAAAAAATAAATTATGAGGTGAGTACCAAGTTCGCATTTCGACTTCCCAAGATGCTACAGTGTGTTTAAAGGTTGTATTGTGCTTTTGGCCTATGTGTGACTCTTTGGCTGCTGTCTTTTCAGCAGGTCCTGCAGGGAATATGCCTTGACAGGGCCCAGAGATGAGAATCCCCTGTGCTTTTAAAAAAGGCAAGTCACACAGAGGGCTACAGCACAGCTCACTCTGACCCACTTTCAACAGAATTACCATTTGTTGAGTAAGACCACACTGCAGAGACCGGCCAGAATTGTAGCTCAGTTGCTCAGCATAGCTAGGTACCGTCAACACTGAACTTTGAATCAAGTTAGACAACATCTGTGTTGTAACCTAGTCTGGAGATTCTGTTTTTCTTGTTGATGCCCAAAGAAACTGAGGAAAAATTCATGCATAATCTGGAAACCAATGGGAATATTTGGACTTGAAGAAGTGATGTGTGGAAAAATTATTCTGTTTCAGAGATGATAATGTTAGATCTGTTATCACTCTGCTGCAAAACAAAGATCCAATCTTTGAAAAATCACTGTGAAAGAATCTGGATCTGCACTTTGCAGCATGTTGCCTGGCTCCTGCAGCAGAAGCCCAGGCTGAGGCGCCAGACAAAGTTGCCGAGAATTTAGTCCTGGTGACATTTTGTTGAAATCAGAAGGAGTAAGCAAAACTTGCCAGAACATTGGTCAAGGATGTGAGTGTTTTTGTGAGCACATGCTTGTGGAATTGTGTTGTGTTTTGGTTGCAGATGTGCTCTTGGAACCGAGGTTTAGCATGGTCTGTTTTACTTCCAGTGACAGTGGATATTTTTGAGTGAGTTGGAGTTACATGCTCTCTGGCTTAAAATAATGATACCTTCTGTTGTTATTTTGCTCTTACCAAATAAGCAAAAGTAATTTTAGAAATGAATATGTGTAGCTCTGTAAATATTACTGTAAAGGAAAAAAAAAACACATTTTGCATTAGACTCACGCTGAGGCAAGTTTTCAAAAAATGTACAAAAATATTCATATGTGTTCGTAGCAGTCCATATACATATATGCACGTATGTATAAACTATTCATATGTGAACATAGTTCATGAGTTCCCCAACAACCAGTGATATACCTAATGCTAATTTAAATGCCCGTTGATGACATTTGATTTTGTTTACTGTTGAGAATGCCTTTTAGTGTAGATATCTGTGAAAGCTGCACAGTGCTGTGTGATGTACTGTAGAGATGCTGAACACTATAAGATGCGGTGCAGAGTCAGTACAGAAATCTGTCAGTGAACTTTTGTGGCTGGGGCTGAGGGAGGGTGAATTAGCCTGCTTGCAATCTCATGGCATCTGGGCTGGACTTCCCCCAGAACCCAGTAATTCTGACTATGGGGAAGAAATGCCCAGGTCCAATTGTGTTCATCTGTCTGCTCAAAAGATTTATATTCTAGGAAGATTTAGGTTGGAAAAGACTTCTGAGGCAGGACTGGGCTGTGTATGAATTTGATTTGGCTCAGTTTTTGCAGAATTAACTAAAGAGTGAAAGTGAGTCTAGCTGTTTTATATAAAAAACCTCTTCTGTAACATCCTGTGTTGGATCAGATGCTGATGTGGATTGTTTCTCTAAATATCCCCAGGACTGCCATAGCCTGAGAGGTTAACCAGTAAAGCCATTGGTATATGTAGAACAGAATCCAGGTCTGCTGTCTATCTTGTGCCTTAGCTTCACAATCATCCTTTTAAGGAGAATTCCCAGAGCCATTCATGTTTTGTCATTTATAAGCATTAAATTCGCTGGTATTTTACTTTTTTAAAGTTTCATAAAGCTGCAGAACCCTTTTCTAAGCTCTGTAGACGCTTAGAGGCAAATTTCCTTTCATTGTTTTTTTTTTTTTTCCTCCTCTTCTAACTAAGCCTTCCATTAACTGGAAAAAAAAAAAAAAAAGAAAAAGAAAAAAAAGAAATCACAAGAGAGGCTTTATGCTACTTTCCTGTTTTCCAACATGACAGATGCATTAGAAAGTGTAATGCACTCTAACAAACAAGAAAACTTTGCATATTGAATATAGCACATGAAATAATAAAAGAAGAACAGCTGCTGAGAGACAGAAAGAAGAAAAGAGATAAAAGTTAACTTGAGTTGTGTTTTATATGAAGAGCTTTGAATTCAGTCAGATTTAAAATTCAATGCCAAATACATTTACAGACATCTGGGAAATCAGGTCACATACTCTTTGTCAAGTCTGCTACTACTGGTATAAAACAGGGTACATGGAAATGTAAGCCTGTCACAAGGGCAGTCTTTTTCTTTCATAAAATGACAATTTAACAATTATGTTTGTGCAGTGATTAATGTGACTAGTGATAACTGGAAACAGGATAACACTAGAAAGGGATTATAATAGGATGCAAACTTCTCCAAAGTTTAAGGCTATCTGAATCCACAAGTTGAGTGGGGCACACTTGTGCCGAATCTATATTTTCCAAATGAATGCTAATGTAATGCATCCCTGCAGAATAACTAACTGCTAATAGTGACATGATTTCGTTGTTGCTCAATTGTCACTGATCTCAACTATAGAGAGAATGTATATAGCAAGTCTTACATTTTAGCTTTCCATCAACCAGTCTTGTAAATATATTCCTAGCTGATAGTACTCTCATGTTTTAATTTTGAAAATTGGAGGCAGGTCCCTTCGCCATGCTTCTCAGGAGCAAGACTGAGATAAGTTGTTTTTGGCTTTTATTTTAAATAACATGAATTTCAGGGCTTGTGAGATATCAAATTAATGTAAGACGAGGCCTGTTCTGTCAAACTCCATGTTGAATTTTCACAAAGGTACGTAGTCCTCAGCAGGGCGTGCTCTTCAATAATACGTTAAATGTAGTTGAGAAATTAAGAACACCAGTCATGCACACTGCATTGCTTTCTTTGCTTGAAGTACACAGCTAGCTTAATAAACCCCAAAGAAGATATCTGGTAAAAACCTAACATTCCTTCTAGGCTCTAGATGTTCCTTGAATGCTAATGAGCAAATTTTCCCCTACCTATTTCATTAATCCTTCCAGCCTTTCAGTAATTCTGTCAGAGGCCCAGCAGGTCTGGCTGCTTGCCTTTTTTTTTTCGGACTCGGTACTGTAAATATCAGAGTACAGATTGCACAAATTTCAGCAAATGCGCTTAGAGAGTGACAACAGCAATTGGACTAAGCCAACAGTGGGCACTATACTTATGTGGCATTTCGTGATTTCTTCAGAAACTAAGAAAAAAAAACCTATAAGAACAAGAACAAGCATACAAAAAACAAAACAAACACTATCCCCGTTGCGAGGAAAAGCAAAAAATATTACCTTGCCTGCCTGAGCCTCCGTGCAGTCTGAAGCAGTAGCTCCAAATCCAAAAAGACACAAAGGCCAGCTGAAGGTTGTGGGAGAGGGATGGGATCATTGTAATACTCTCTATTTTCTCTCTGTAGTGTATGGAAAGGGAGTGCAAGGAAGCAGAACACCTCCTGAGGGTGATTCCTTAGGCAATAGGACTTACATGCAAGTTTAACCTAAGTGGATTCACTGCCAGGTAACACGAGGAACTGGCATTTGCACTTACATGGATAGGGGGTGCAAAAATATTTTCGTACCAGCTGTGTTAAGAGACCAGAGCTCTCTGCAGAGTGTTAGCTGTGACCATATGAAGGGCTAAGAGTCAGAAATTGTCATAGTTGCATTGTGGGGTAATGCTGAGACTGACACTTATTTTGAAAGCATTATTGTATTATTATTGAATTTCCTGTTTGTTTTTTTTTTTTTCCTCTTTTTTTCTCTTTAATGGGATCCTCATCATGGTGATCTTTAATGGATTTACCTGTTGCACAAGTTTTGGAAACTGGACCCCTCCTAGTTCTAGAGTTAGTCTTTTTAGCATAGGGATTTGTAGTCTCCAACTGCTCTGAGGAGCATGGTGGAACGTAGTGCAGTTTCACTGTACCCACAGGTGCTCCTGAACAGAGAAATTTCTCAGTTGCTGTGCAAGCTCTCATCTTCTTGTCTCTGCCTTGCTGTAGCATCATGAAGAGTGTTGTATACTATATGCCTTTTTCCTCTTTTCTGATCAAGGAGGCAGACCTCTGCCTTACAGATGTTCAAATTGTTTAACATGGTGATGATGGGAAGGTGCACTCACTGCTATCAGAGAAATCTAGCCTGATATAACTCTTGCAGCAACAGAGCCCCACATCCTTTATTCGTTTGCAGTGTATCATGTTTCAGTCTTTCTCTCTCTCTCTCCTTCCTTTACTTTTCTGTGTTAAAATTTTGGATTCCCTCAAACAAAAAATCGGGAGGTGTTACTTAGGGTAGCTCTCTAGGCTGTGCTAGATACATGCCAGTTTGTACCAGCTGTTGAGACATACTACTGTTTTAAAATAAGCATCATATTTCTCTCAGGGAGAGAGAGAGGAAAAAAAAAATAAGAAAGAAATAGAAATCCCATCTAAGCCTTCTGTATTTTAAGTGTTGAATTTCCCATCACATTTTCTTGGTGAAAATGAAAAGCCTTAAAAGAAAATCAGACTTTGTAATCAGATGATGATGCATGAAAGGATGTGTCTGGATAATGTGACAGATGATCCTAACCTTCATTAATATGCTTTAATTGGATTAAGGTTTCTGTGAAAGGCCTTTTCTTCTTTTTCAACACCTTCAGGGCTCTTGGCTGCACAATGTGAATGTACAGAACATCCTGCAAAAGGGCACTCATCCAGCTTCATAGACATATGCTGTACATCCTGACACCAAGTTAACATAAACAGAGCTTATTTTCAATGACATGGCCCCTAGGGTGCCAGAGAGTGGTGGCCATCAAGTGATAGTTGGGCAGTTACAAGATTTGTTGCAGCACTTGGAGCACTAAATCCCTTTACAGCCCAATGGGCTACTGCACCAGGGCTGGAAACTGTCACTATACATATCAGCTCTTCGTACTATTTTAAATAAAAGCACAGATTATAGATGATTGACAATGGGACAGGCTTGCTGCTGCTGTTAATACTGAGAATACTATTTGCTGCGTTGTCTCACAGTTTTCAATAGGACTACCTGGGGAGTAAGGTATTACTGAGCATAAGCCAAAGTGGCAGCCTCTTTCATGAAATGATGGACAGCAGCAGAAGTAACATATGTTTTGCCTCAATGGACCGGGAACCTATTCTGCAACATTTTAAATTATTTTTCTGAATAGGGTATACTTGTACAACTACTTTTTCTGACATCAGGCCTCCAGACTTGCTCATTTTGACTGCTTTTAAAGATTCAGCAAATTCAACACTGGCAAATTCCTCACATCTGCTTACCATAGTGGATTTGCAGGCTGCATATGGGTGGTTTGTGTATGTGGGGGAAAGATTAGAGAAAAATAATTAAAAACAGGCTTAAAAATAGGGATGAGAGAGTAGATAGAGGATCTGTGTATTGAAGGAAAATGGAAGGAGAGATTTCAAAGACAAGCAATGCATTTCATGTCACATAAAAGAAAGCATCTCATGTTAGTAAAGTTTGCTTGTTATTGCGTCTTTGCTTTAAAAAGTATTTACTCCCCCAAAAAGCACTAAAATCTGGTTCAGTGTAAGTCAGTGAGGATGATGCTGTCTTTGGCAGATGTATATTCAAGTTTGAGGTGCTGTTGTACACATGTACATCTGGTCTTCTAAACCTCAAAAAAGCAGGGGTGGCTGTTTTTGAGTATTCTTACAGAATGTTGTCTTTGTATTCTTGAAGGAGATTTTTTTTTAATAAATTTGTTAAACATACTGTATTTACAGTAATATTTGAACTACAGCTTCATGGGAAGCTACCAACTGTATGACAGCTAGAATATTTTGTGCAAAGAATATTCCCACAATATATCATTTGGGATATGTTTGGGGGAAAGCCAACAATTTTGAAATGTTTCATTTTGATTCATGACTCTCCAAATGTTATTTTAGTCTTCTAGATCACAGAATGTGGTATGTTCAAGATTTATTTCTTTTCCATATATTAGCAGTTGCTTGTCAAAGGTCTTTGTCCTATTTTTAAGATGACTTCTGCTGCTTGGACTCTTGGTCTTTCCCTTAGTATTAACATACTATTTCTCTGATTTAAAAGGGATTGCAAATTTTGCACTGCTTACAAAAGCTAGATCTGAGTTTTATTTGCTGAAGTCATAAGTGTGGATGATGGCTAAGCCAATTAGGAACAAGTTTGTTCATCTCCCTTCTCATTTCTTGATCGTCTTTCTTGTTGTTCCTTGGTGTTTCTCAGCCTGTTTATCATTTTTCTAAAGCAAAGTGAAATAGTGGTTAGAAATAACAATCTGTTGGGGTCTAAACAACTCTCCACTGCATGGCATTTTGTCACAGCACAATATCATACCTCTGTCCCACTGAATGTGATGCCCAGAAGAAAGCCTAATAACCATTGAGGAGAAAGTGTTATGAGTGAAATTTTAGACATAAGGAAAACAAAATTGGATATTTTACATTCCCTAAGAAACCCCCTTTGAACAATCACAGTCACTTAGTTGTTAAAAGGCTCTACTCTGTAGCCAAAGACATTTTGTAAATTAGTTACTTTGTATAACCTTAATAATTCTGTGTAGCATGTTATTGTAGCTTTCAAAGTAAAATTTTATATCTAATTGTTAAAAAATAAAAAAATAAAAATAGCAAGCTGTCAAGTCAGAGGTCCAGGTGCTTGTTAGACTATATAAATTGCTTGCAATTAATTAGGTGGTTGTATTTATGTATAAACGTTCTTGTCACCCACGTTTATAAATAGATTTGTATCATGAGAAGTTAAACAGGAAAAGCATCCCTTCAAAAATAGAAAAAAAGCATTTCATGTAGTTCTTATATGCCATAACAAAGTCATAAAGAACACAACTCCAGTGTTATATCTCCTCCTTTCTAGGTTCCTTTTAGCTAATTTCGTCTTGTTTCGCTCCCTGACCTCTGAAACGGAGCATTCATCCAATGACAGTCTGCTTCAGGCATATCTCTCTTCAAACCTCAACTTTTTCCACTAATAAACTCTCTAAGGTCACATGTTAGTAACCAAAATATATGCATGTTTGGAGCAATCAACAGTGCTGCAGAAGTGCTTTAGGAGAACACATGCTATCAGCACATCAGAGTGGTGGTAGTACTGGTACATGGAACTACAGTTTGCCAGAAATAGCAGATCACTTGTTTGTGTAGATTGGCTTAGAATTGACATTTCTCATGTGCATCTAGTTTAGGAGAATGCTGTTCTCTGGCAGCATGACCTGACCTTGCTCTGAGCATCTTTGGTTAGTATGTCAGTGGCTCAGTGAGTGTACTGACATTGTTCCAAGGCAGCCAAAGCTCAGGCTCTCCACAGATCCTGGCTAGCCTTCAATTCCCTCTACCTTCCCCAGGTGCAGAAACCTCTGCCTGTGCTGGAGTAAGAAGTTTAGAATGACCCCTGATTTCTTCTTTTCTTATCCATCTCTGGTGTCCTCAATTATTCTCTGCATTATATACATTATTTTTTGCCCTGGCACTTAGACCTGTGTTCTTAATGAGCATCATAAAAAATGTTGATTGGTCTATTTGTAGGTTTATGTAATATATTGGCTCTTGTGGCAAAGGCATAAAATTGTTATCCGGGTAGGATCTTTAATTGGTATAGTTTAGGATTCTGTGCTGTTGCTGGAGATTCCACAGACCACCTCCAACAGAGAAGGACAGTGAAGACACGAAGGCACAGTCCCCTATCTCTTTTACACAAAGGAGAAACAGTGAGAATCAGTTAGCTGTTGCTAAAGAAAGTTGTGGTGCTTTCTGACCCTACTGGTTTTCCCAATGGTCACTTTGTTGCACTGTAGATTTTTACTGTATCTAACACAAGTCAAGGATTTCTGAAGTGTACACCATAATGTTCAGCAAATACACGTGTGTATGCAGTTATGAAGCGTCTTCCTCCTACTTTGCTTGAGATTAACAGGTTCATAGAATCATAGAATCCTTAAGGTTGGAAAACCTCTAAGATCATCTAGTCCAACCGTCAACCTATCATCTCCATGCCCACTAACCACATCTCTCAGTGCCGCATCTGCAAATTTCTTGAGCACCTCCAGGGACGGTAACTTCACCACTTCCCTGGGCGGCCTATTCTAATACTTGAACACTCAGAGAATATATTTTTTTTAATATCCAACCTGAACCTGGTGCAACTTGAAACCATTACCTCTTGTCCTGGTAGCAAATACAAAGAGTGGTAATATGCCTGAAGGCAGCTTAGAAAAGAGGCCCTTGTGGCATTTGTCCACCAGATACTTTTGAGAGCATTTAAGATGAAACTTTCTGTTCCTAGTCCTCTGATGTGTGACTTTTGGAAGGAAAGCTGAGGAATGCAGGTGATGCCTGCAAGCTTCAGAGCTCCCTGTCTCTCTTGAGAGACAGAGAGCAAATCATCTGAATTCTGTGCATCGTTCTGACTTGCCTGCTCCATAGTTCGGAGCCAAACATATGGTAAGTGGCTGTGGGCAACATCCTTCAAGCTGGCAGGACAGGAATGCTGGCTGTCAACTCGTCTGCCCCTCTCTGCTGCTTCCAAGGAGAATCCACACTATCATTCTCATACTGTTATTTAAGCAGGCACAGGCTTTTTTTACAGATCCACTAGGAAAGCAATCATGCACTCCTAAAGCCTATGAACCTGAGCCAAATACAAACAAATTAAGGAGAGAGAGCAGAAGAGTTGCATCTGTCAGGTCAAGCTGGGTGCAAAGTGGCTTTAGGAGCTGTTGAAATGGAAGAGGAATTTTACCATGTTGAACTTCTCATGAGAAAGTAGCCTGCTCTTCCGCATCCTCCTCCCTAGGCCTGTGTGAATCAGCTCAAGTGGTATGCAGTTTACAGTACGACTCCAGAGGAAAAAAATAACAAAGGGTCTGAGAATCCCGAGGAGATAAAGATGCTTATTATAGAGCCCTTGTACTACTAAGCTGTATTTTCTCCCAGGGGCAAAATGTTAACAAGTAGTAGCGGTCAGCATGAATAGCAATTTAAAAGCATTATTCTCTTTTCTAGAGAAAGACTTTGAAAAACTGACTTCATCAAAAATCCATTTCCTTTCAAGTATTTTACTACTACATTATTGATACCGTTGCCTTTTTAGGATATCATTTACACGTAATTATAATCCTTCCCTTTCTTTGTAATTAGTCTGTGCCTGCTCAGGGTCCCTTTTGAATGCCGGATACGATCTGTAGAAAAAGAGCAGGGCATGCAAATTGTTTTTAATAGGGAAAAATCAGGATATGTACTTCAACTTGATGAATAACTATGTATGTAGATGTCTGTGTGCCTATGCACGGAGCATATGCTCATGTCCTCACATGATTTGCTTTACGCACTTTCTTAGCATATCACTGAGCTTATTATCTTACTTTGATGTAGTGGTATGGGCTGTCTGAAAAATAGCTGCTGCTCTTGGGAAGGTCAAAGGAGATTAACAGGTAGATACTGCTAAAGAACTAGACATCAACAGTCAAATGCCATGCTTGATACCCTAGCCGTTAAGCCAGTGATGAGGTGCAGTGTACCCTCATAACAATTTTGTCAGCCACTCAAACTGAGTAACATTGATTTAGTTGGCTGCATCTTTACCCTGAGGTATACCTTTCGTCTGGGCTGAGAAAAACTGAGAATTGGTGAATCAAACTCAAATTAGATCGATGTTGTCTCCCTTTTTTTGTGACTTGTTTTGCTTCCCATATGTCATACATTTCGGCATGAAAGTTAGAAGCCAGATGCAAAATGTGATGCTATTTCTGCTCTTCCCTTGGGACAGCAATGATAGTTCTTGTGGAATAAAGAGCAAGGGGTTTTGCTCTTGGGGGGATGGGAGTGGCTGTGTGTTCAACAGCAAGTAAATATATCTTATAGTTGGAAAGATCCGTGCATAATATTCCTCAGGTTGTTACCTTTTCAGCTTCTAAATACTTTTATTTCCCCTCTAATGTAATCCCCAGCTACTGGTAGGGATATGCAGAGCTTGTAGTGTTGTTAAAATCTACTCTTCTAATAAATTTACCAAAGTGAATCTCTGTTTCCCTGAAGAATCTCAGAGAAGCAAAAGGAAGTGATGTGATGGCTGTGAGGATCAGTAGGGTTAGGACTACAGAGCCAGATGTAGAGTTTTTAAAGGACAGAAAGGACCAGAGTCCTGAAAATCTCATTGGAAGAAGCAGACAGAGATGTGTATAGAGACAAATGAACCCATGATCCATCTGGCAAGCTCTGCTTAGAGGAAAATATTCCTTGTTCCACATATTTCTTCTTAGCGTATGTAAAACAATACACATTGTTTCAGTCAAAATTATAACCATCATGTAATTAATATAAGTACAGTCACACGAGACTCTTCTAATGTACGAAAAAACTCAGTTAAAAACATTCTTAAACATGCTGTTTCTGGAGCTGACCATAGTTTTGGATGCCTAAGTCTGGAAATTTATGCTTGATTAAATCATGGGGTCAGCACATGTGACATGGGATGCATGGTGGCTGAAGTTACCTTTAGTCTTAACTGAAACTTCAATTCTTTGTCATTAAATAAACATTTTAATATTAGGTTTCTCCCTAGACAGTGGTTGTGGTTTTCTTTTTTCCTGGAAATCAGCACAAGTCCACTAGTAAAATTAAAACTGTCTCCTAATCATTTGTTGTCAAATCAGTTTCTACCTGAAGGTGTATAAAATTACCATTTCATGTATTTAAGATACCTAATTAAGCTATTAAGGCTATTTAGCAGTTTCCCATTACCTTATAACCTGAGGGGTTAGGTCCAGTTTAGATTGTCCTGGATTTCTTGAAAAGAAGAGATCAGCATTTTCAAACTCCAATTATGCCCAGTTTCTTTGGGCAGGAAATCATAGAATCATAGAATGAATCACAGAATAGCTTGGCTTGAAGGGATGTTGAAGCCCATCCAACCTCCTGCCACTCACCCGATCAAGCTGCCCAGGGCTCCATCCAACCTGGCCTTGAGCACCTCCAGGGATTACAGAATCATAGAATCATCAAGGTTGGAAAAGATGGCTCATCCAGTTCAACTGTCCACCTACCACCAATATTTCCCCACTGAATCATGTCTCTTAGTACAGCATCTAAACATTTTTTGAGCACCTCCAGGGATGGTGACTCCACCACCTACCTGGGCAGCCTGTGCCAGTTCCTTACCACCCTCTGAGTAAAGAACTTCTTCCTAATGTCTAAATTTCCCCTCCTTTTGTTTAAAACCATTTCCCCTCGTCCTATCACTACTGCCCTTGGAAAAGGTAGGTTAAGTATTCTGCAGTTTCTTGAGGTTGAGGTTTTTTTTTCCTTTTTTTCTGAAGATGTACTGCAGCCTAAAAACTTTGAAGGCCATATTATTTTATTTCACTAGTGTTGGAGGATCTGTGTAGCTACTTTTATGCTAGTTCCCTTGTTCCAGTAGTACCTTTTCTATGCCATGACAATAGTATACAAATTGTGTTAGAAATAGGCATATTTTTAATTGTGACTTGAGAAGATAGCATCAAAGCAGGTTAGTCATGCAAAATTCACTGAATATAGATTAAAAACAAATACTTGTTTTTGTATGTGTATTTAACAGATGGAAATATTTTGCAGTTGATTGTAGTTTGGGGGATAGCTTGCAAGGTAAGTAACCACAGGCTGTTAAGAATTGATCTCAGATTTTAAATGTGGACGACATGTATGACCCAAGAAGTCTGGAATAGATTGCAGCAGAGATACGAGTTGTGTCCTGTGTCCCACTCATTCCTCTACCAACAACAAAATTTTGCTCTAAGTTGGCTGCCCTATTCTGCCTAATAATTGCAGACCACCTGCTTTTCCTCCTTTTTCCTTTAACCTCTGTCTTAAGGGAAAGCTTACTCCTGTAAGTTATCTCCTCTTTGTCACAGCTTGCTCTATGTACAAGATAGAGATAGAAGAGGGAGTCTGAATTCATTTACTTACCTTTACTGAGTCACAACAGACAATGGATGCAGTCTGTCTCCAAATAAGTATTTTTCTTGCAGCACAGCAACATCCATGTAACTTGTGTAAGAAAAACTCTTTGTCAAATTTTTCTCAAGATGTGTTTTGAAGGGGAGAATGTACAATGCAGGCAGTGCTAGAAAGAAATGGTTTCCAGACAGGATTTTCCTCTTCAGACAATAAAGTAAACTCTGTCTCTGCCCCTTATGTTTGTAATTGGTACAAGGTGGCCTGCCTTGGGTAAACACTGAAGGGGAAGGAGGGGGATTAAAAATGATTGTTTGCGTGGAATTTACATGGTGAAAATCTGAACATAAGTTTGACAATATTACTTTCTAAAAAGTCATCTTTCACATTGGCTTTCACAGACTTAACGTGAAAGCTTCTGAACAGCACTGAAAATTATTGAGGCTTTAAGGATATGCTTCAGCATCTTCCTCATGTCTGTCTTCTTGCTGTGCTAGCTTTGTGCAATGTTATGTTCTTCCAGAAAAAAGAAGAGAGTAACAGCTGGTCCTAATTATCTTAACTACAGTGTGACTACACACACAAATGTCGCACATTTCCGTTTAGTTCCATTGCTTAATGAATGAGTTATTAAAAAAAAAAAGAAAGAAAAAAAAAAGAATTGTGGTGTTTGTACTCTGCTTCACCATTTGTTTCTGTTTACTCACATCAGTGAATCTCTGCTCACATGATTTCCCTGATCAGAAGCCAGGATATTTGATCAGAGAAGAGAGCTTTGCAGAATTTAGCAGCCACAATAGAAAAGACTGTCTGATACAGAATAACATAAAAAGTTCCTCTTGGAACTTAATGACATTTTTAAAAATAATGCTCTAAATGAGACAACTAATAAGAATGCCTTTTTTATTTCAGATAAAGGTAACTGAAAAGCAACCAGCCTTTTGGACCTGAATGACCTTTATCAAAGTCAGAGACTCCTGGCTACAGCGAGTTATTAAGGCAAAAACGGCGTGCTCTATACTGTCCTTCTTAAAGGTCACGTGAGACTAAATATCAGACCTTTTCAATCTCTTCACCTTAAGTAAAAACACTATTTTATGTACTAAAGCTGTCTCCATTCATTTACTGTTTTAAGGAATTATTTGGGTCCAGCATGCCCAGAGGAGCTTTGTGTTAGTTTATAATAAATGAGATGCTGAGTTTAGAACAGGCAGCACCCTGGAGCACCTGCTTTCTGCATTCTAGAATAAAGTCATGCTGTTAGTCTGCCCCTGTTTGGTGCTCACTTTGCCCTTTAGAATTCAGGTGAGAACAAAGGAAAAAGCTCTAGGAGAAAGTCAGGCATTCAGAAATTAAAAGGAGTAGTATGCTATTATTATCTAGGCAGAAGATTTTCAGGTTGTCTTCTCCACATAATTTTCATCAGAGCCAATTTTCTCCCACACGTGACACTAGCGAAAGTTCTGCAGGTCCTGAACAGGAACCATTCCTCTCACCAGACATGGCTCTTTCAGCCCGGTTGTGCTCACTGATTTCTTATGAATGGGCTACAACTGCAACAGCCCCTCCTCAGTTCTCTAGCCACTTTTTCCCAGTAGTTAGGTTGGAGGTTTTGGGAAAAGAACACCTTGGTTCAGTGAATGCTTTTACATGGCCTCTTATTTCAGCCCATACTAAGAATATTTTTCTTAATTTCTTATCATTTAAGTACAGATAATACACGTCATTTAGCTTTATATGTGTCTGCTCAGAAGACCTCAGCACATAAAAATGATGAGGGCACTTCATCTTCAGGAACTGCTGAGATCTGGATGTTCTTTGTGGAGAGTGGTGGAGACGGGACCTTGCCAGCGTAGGTACTGTAGCAGTCAAAGATTTCAAGCTTTGTATCTCAGAACAAATCTCTGATGAATGTATGCTTGTAACATAGCAGGATCTCAAAGACCACATGAGGTTTTACAAGGTAGCAGAAGCATATGGCCAGGCTTGCCATCCCCAGCAAGGTAGATGAGAAGCTATGATTTCTTGCGCCTAAGACTTTCAGCTTCAGCTGTGTGACAAGCTAGGAAACTTGCAGCTGTAGAAAGAGCAGCCAAAGGAATAGTCTTTTCTGGTTCTCTGTTACAATCCTTTTGCAGCATTTTGCAGTCAGTATGGGGGAGGGTAGGGAGTGGAGAGGAAGGCTTCGCTTTTCCTTAGCCAGACAAGTTCTTGGTAAATTGTGTTCATTCATGAGGCAGATTCACTTTTTGTTTTTCCTGATGGCTTTCACAGTCAGCTTATCCTCTCCTCCCTTTCCCTCTTTTCCACTAAATCCCTGACTAACCATCCTCAGAAGAGATTCTGTTCAGGCTTGATTGGAGATTTAATGTTCATATGGTTATTATTTTCAACAGACTATGATACTTAATCTGGATTTGCAAGATGGCAGAGTGTCTTTTCTTTTGCACTTGCTTTCATCAGAGCACAAACTGGCTCATTTATTCCTGACTTTAGGAATACATCTGACAGTTCCCTGGTGTGTGGATTGTCTGTTAAAACCACTAACATAATTGTAAAATATCCATGAATAAGATCTCTAGGTAGGTGTGAGCTGTTCCTGTAGGAATAACAAAGTGATCTGATAAAGTTGGAATGAATTTTGAATTTTGCTTTGAGGAATCATTTATTTTCTTAGTCATTTTGTACATAGCTTTTCTTACTTTTCTAATGTATATCCTTCTAGATATGTGTTTGATATAAAGAAATTTAACTACAACCTACTTGATTGTTCAATGATGATATAATAATATTGAAAACAGAATTATCAAAGTTGGTTGTTACTGGTTTGATTCAGTTTCCAGTCAGTGCTAGTGGTTGTTTTTGATCCCAGTAGGATCAGCATGAGGTGAGTGCAAGATGCGTTTGAAAATGCAACCTTGAAAGAATTACATGTAGATATATTATATGGGGTAAAGGAACCTTCTTTTGCTTCATGAAGAGAACGGGAGGATCACAGCACAAAGCATTTACACAGAACCATTCCTTATGCTGTTAAATAAGACAAGTATTTAGAACAGGTCAATGGTACACCAAGTCATACAATTTATTTGCTTTCACCTACCTTTGAAATAATGTGGACTTTTCAGTGTGACACAATATATGGTAAATCAGATATAAATAGAAGATAGACACAGGTCACCAGTGCCTAAAATACCTATATTATAGTATTTTGAGGCTAAACATGACGAAATAGATCTGCAAATACAAGGATTGCTATTTATGCAATATCCGCTCTTTAAGAATATTCTGCTATTTGCAGGAACTACTGAACTGGCTGTCTAGTTTGGCTATATCAGCTAAGATAAGAGATCTTGACACTTATCTTGTATCTGAGCAGATTATACTTGCCAGATTGTGGGAGGCCTTTTTTTGTTAGGAAAAATAATATACTGTAAAAGCTTCATTCTCCCTCTTGCACCAGGATGTGACCTCCTCCTTTCACTCTCCATTAAGACAGCATGTTGGAGGAAAGCAGTGAGCGTGGCAACTTGTCACTCACTGGGGTAGAAATCTTGTCTGGGAATTGGGCTGAGATTTTCTAACCCTGAGGCACAGGCTAGCTGAACCACTGAGAAAACATGTGTTAGACTTTGTGAATACAAGAGGGGATTTTTGTTGCATAAAACAGGTCTATGGCAGCATTTTGTGTGATATTAAAGGAAGCCACTGTATGACAAGTAACTTGCTCAAAAAAAAAAAAAAAAAGAAAAGGTTATACAAAAGACCTTTGTGGAAGTATCTCCTAGGGCAGCTATGCATCAGGATGCTGCTACTACAAAAAGTTCTTCTCTAATAACACAAGAGAGCGAACGTTGTTTCTTCAACTATGTAGTTACATATGTTTTTTAAGGCAATTTAAAAATGCCTAACATTTTACCATTCACTTGCACTAGTTCTGGCTGCCTGCCTGAAGTTCATAGGAATGTCTCAAATCCAAGTGTTTAATAATCTCCCGGGTTGTCTGTTCCATATTTCAAAACACTAAAGCAGCAGCACTTTCAGAATTGTAAGTAACACAATCAGATACCACTATATGCTTCCTACTTTAGAAATAGCTCAGTAAAGTACAGAATATAATTCCCATTTACTGCTTTCAGATATGGTATCAAAAAAGTTTCTCGGTTTCGTCACAAAGCATATTCAGAAGGAGGTTATATTTAATAGTGATCAGAAAGATCATTTTTTAAGCATATGGTCTGCATTTTAAGGCAAAGTAACAAATTCAGTTTCACTTCTGGATTTCAGAGACAGTTTCTCCAGGAGATCTTAGTGGTCACTGGTTTTATTTCCTTCAGAGAAAGTCCATTTTTCTTACTGATTTAAGTGAGTGCAGTTAAAGTAGTGCTGAAAGCTTTTGGAATTTCCACCTACCTTCCAGAGTAATCCAAAATGTGAATTAAAGAATATATTCATTTACTCTATCCTGATTACATTATGAGCTAATTTAGTAACGCTTGTTTCAGACCTATGGTATTGAACATTTTTATTTCCATATGTATTGGCAATAGCTTTAGAACTCTGACTCTCGCTGTCCGTCCTGTTAAAAATGAGATTTTTTTCTCTTAGTTCATTTGAATATTTTATTCATCATTATTTCCAACCTCTTTCTGCTATCTATTTAAAGAAAGGGATTTGTTTTCCAAATCCATTTGGGATCCAACTGTTCCCATTTTTTCAGAAGCATTTTTCATCTTGGGCCTCAGTTCTTCACATAAAATGAAATAACAAAATACTTCAAATGTTAAATACAAGACAGGACAAACTGTATTCTCATTGTCTTAGAGTATATAAAGAATAGTTCATTAGTATCTGAAGTTTTCAGTCATAAATGCATTTCTGAAGGTAATGCCTTATTCAGCAAGCCTTTAAATTTCCTGACTGCTGTATTTATGCTGTGATCCAAAGTGCACTCAAATCCATGGAGAGGCTCCAGTGTCCATCAGCAAGGTTTGGATGCAGACCAAAGAACAACGTGCGGTCAGGTAAGAGGCTCTGCCAGAGTGAAGCATGACTAGAGTCTCCAGAACAGTACGAATTGGCCAGGCAGTTCTATAAAGATTTCTTTAATAATATTACTTTTGGCTGAGTCGCAGTCACCCTTTCTTTTCTCCTTTCTTGTAATGCTTTCTTTGGCAGAGCTCAGAAAATTCTTGCCTCTTGCAGGGATTCTTAGAATGTAGCATGTAAAAAAGAGTTTTGAAACAATGAACTGCCCCAGGAAGGAGTAAGACCCTCCATTTTTCTTCAGACACATATTCAAACTGTGAAACAGTTAAACAGAATGGAGGACAGAAATTAAACAGCAGTTAGCAACGGTAAAGTAAAGGATTTTCGGGTAACGATGAGATCCTATTCTGAAGAATGGTTTTATATTGTCTCTTCACCGAAATGCATTTATTCCAATGCAACTTATTTCACTGCATCTATTACAAATATTTGGAAAGAAATATTAATTGAGAAGGTTAAAGTGTCAGTTTTTGTAACTTCAAGCTGAAATACAGGTTAAAAAAAGGGAAAAACACTGTTAAATGCACTTTAATGTACAGAGAAAAGTGGTAGTTTACAGCATAGGAGATCAGCATAAGTATAGCTACTATTGGAAGTTTAGTTTTCTACAATGTGTATGCAACTTGCAGTCATTTGGCCCAGTGGAATTGGGGAGATAAATTCAAACTTCTTACAAAATATTGTTTTTATTTCTTTCCCTTTCTCTTGAAAACTACTGAAACAGAAGTCTTCCAGAAACATTCACAGTATAATTCACCAAAGTAGCATCACATAGATGGACTCTGCACGTGGGCAATGATTTGGTAGAGTTTTTAAACACATACTTATCTATATGCCCATCAATAATTTCTGCTAGACTTGTTAGAGCCATTTGCACGCTGACACTTACCAGTGCACTGAGTGCTTAACTATTGCAAAGTCAAAACATAATTCAAGTGTAGTTATAGTCTGTTGCACATTTGTGTATTTTTTAAGTCCTTCTCAGTTTTGAAACCTCATAGAACCTTTGGGATTCAAAGACTATGAGCTTTATTCTTCAGAATCAAAGCGGCAGTATAAGCATTGTCTTTATGATTAATTTGAATGATTATCCTAATGAAAGGAGGGAATGAGAATATTTTATCTCCCTTTGTGCTCTAGATTAGAATTGAAAAATACTAAGTGGTATGTTTTAATGTAAAAAGATGTATGTATTGTGATAATATGGTCTATAGAAGTGCATTGGACATTTGATTGCAGATGTAATTTCCAGTTGCTGTAATTGCAATCTAGTTTGCCCTAGAATCTCTTTAATATTTTGATCAAATTTCATCTTCAAGCAGGAAGATTTTTCTTCCACTGCTGATATAGTATCACACTGTTCTCGTCCTAGAAAACTTTTCCTATTCTAATTTTACTTTTATTAATGACCAGTAAATATCAATTTCATCATGTGCAACAGCATGCCATATAGTAAATATCTGTCTTTGATGATGTTTACTTGCCCAGGGAATTTCCCGAGGACAAATGACTATTGCTGAACCTCATACCTATGAATAAACAAGATAAGAGGTTTTATTTAGAATTCACAGACAGATTCACCACTCAAACTATAGCACTTGCCTTTCTTAGATAGTAAAATACTGTATTGAGAAAGGACTTTTTTTCAATATGAGCTCATCTTTCCTCAAGTTTTGTGTCAAGAGGTGTAGAACATTGTAGTCAGGGACTCAGCAGTGTTTCATACATGGCATAAACACTTCCCTATTTTTCTGTAAATATCTTTTTTGAGTAAGCAGAACTACATTTAACTTTCTTTCGTATATTCCTTACATTGGTAGCTTGTTGAAAAATGACCAATATATCTGTTTTTCTCTTATTTCTAGTAAAGAGATACACTCTATAAGGCAGGAACTATTACTAATACCTTAATTGCATGACATTTTACTGTTTATGAAAGCATTTCATCCCCTTTCTGTAATTTCACTCCTCAAAATACTTATTTTGCCCTGAATAATATCAGAAGAAGAAAAGAATAATATCTTTTCTTGAATTTACAATGCATTCTGTGTATGTATCATGATGAAGTTTACTGTCAAGATGATTAATGAACATAATATATATGATTGAGATTGTCACAAGTGATTCTTGAAGAACCATGTCAAAAGCATCCTGCCAATTCCAGCTTTTAATACAACCCTTTTTCTGCCCCCTACCTGGTATCTTAACCATCGACAATTTCTCTTCCACATATTTCTTAAACTGACATTTCTCCTTGTACCTTGGTGCTCAGTTCTTCACTTTTTCTAAAAAGAAAGTTATATAAAAAATTAGTTTTGCCAGCCAATTTTTAATTTTTTTAAATTATTCTTCTTATTTGCTCATTATCAGAAAACTGGCATATACACTCATTTTTGTAGTTACATAATAAAGTCAAATTGTGATGAATCCACCAAGGTGAATCAGTTGATGTTCTGACCACAGAATGCTAGGACAGTTCCTGACAGCTATGCAGAAGGACTTAATGATTTCTGGAATTGAATGTACACAGTTGAATATATTTTAAGAATAAGAAGAAACTCATATGATAGATTAGAATATGTGCATGGTACTTAATCGATATGTTACAGAAATCTTGCCCCTCTGATATCAGTTAAGTTTCAACAAACTAACTTACACTGAGGCCCCTCAAAGTGACCAGCTAGTGGTCCAAAAACACACACACACATACACACACACACACACACACACACGTACGTAAATGTACGTAAACTGCTTTCAGGCAGGAAAGAACATATTCACATCAATATTCACATCATTTTTCTTACTGAATGAATAGAAAAAAAAAAAAAGACCAGTGTCCCTTGTTTGAAAATTACTTCAGTGGCAGCAAGATTGGATCATATCATATTTGGAATGGTAAGTTTCCTTATTGCTTTCCCATTTTCCTCAGTTAAACTGCCATAGCTAAAACCATTCCTTTTTCCAAATTTGAATAAAAAAATGTAGTCTTCCATTTTTTGAATGAGCTCTCCCACCTCAGAATCTTTTGTTAGTTTGAGTATTCTGCAGAGATGGGGGAAGAAGGAAGGTACAAGAACAGTTAGTTACTATCTCCATGAACAAAAGACATACTGGATTTTGTCATCACTATTTCCTTTTCTCTCTGTGAATTTACTGGAATGCAAGGAATTTGGCATTGTAGGAGGTCATACTGGAAGTAATCATCATATCCTTCAGGGCTGTTTAAGTCATTCCTTGTCTTCATTGTCCCTTATGGTCAACTAATGCTCCCTCAAAAATGAGTATTAAAAACTGGACTGAAAGCTTACATTTGCAGATTGGGGAAGGGAGTCAGACTGAAGAGAGGGGAAGGATTGAAACAAGTTTTTTAGAGATTCTGGCATTTTATAGTAAGTTGCATCATAGATAATAGCCTGATATCAAAGAGGATGTAGACATTGTAAAATACTTGTACATCTCTGAGCTCCGTTCATCTAAAAATGGTCTAGAATTGGGAACCACTTGTACAACAATCTTCAGAGATAATCATGTGTGCTATTAATGAAAACTCTTTGAATGCTACTGGGTTGCTCACTGTGTTGTTAAAATACTTGCATTTCTGGTATTCCACAGGGTCAGACAGTGAGTCACCAAAGTCGGTAAAGATTTAAAAATAAGTAAATAAGTAAAAAATCCCAAGTTTGAATGTATGGGCTTAGCACATCCCAGTGTATGGGCTTAGCACATCCCATCTCTTCTGAGTGTGGAAAGGTGTTGTGTTTTTCATGTTTGTTGGTTTTTAAATAAATTTGCTATAAGGCCTACCTGAAGCTTGTATCTAGTAAATATCCCAGAGCTCTGGGGCTCTGGGAGCCAGACCAGGGAATAGGAAAGAATTTGTTTGGTTTGTGGGGGTTAATGAGTGATGGGTAAAAAAAGAAAATAATAATAATGAGATGGCATCTAAAATTTGTGAATCATTTCTGAAAAGAATGTGAACAGTTCTTGGCTTGTTTTTTTATTATTATTTATTTTGTTTTCATTGTTGTTTTTCAGTAGTCTGCTGGGAGACTTTACTCGGAATCATACCAGTAGAACATACTTCAGTATTTCTTTTTCTACTTGATCTGTTTCTTCTTTTGCTTCAAGTACTTATTTTCTCTTTCATATTTGCCATGTTTTAGCACAGCCAAGTGCAGTGTATTGAATATTATCTGTCTCAGTCTTATTTGCAAATGGCAGAATTTTCATCTGAAGGGAGAAGAGAGTTTTGAAACAAAGTCCTACTGAATCAAACTCTTATGGGATTTCAAATCCAGCAAGGCTCTTTGAAATTAAACTTCCACTGATTTCAGTAATTTTCCTTTTGTATGCACTGAGAAATGCCGTACAAAATCCAAATCCAGTAAATTAACTGCAGTCACATATTATTATCTGGCATTATGGGAAGCACTCAAATACTGCATATTATTTTACACAGATTTATTGAATGTTTGATTTCACAAAAGAAGCAGAGAGGATCAATGGACTTTTGCTATACATTTTAAGTTCCCGTAGTGAGTCTTACTTTTCTGAACCAGCCTCCAAAGAGAAGCAGAAATATATTGAAGTCAGGAGGGGTGTAGCAAATAAGGCTTAAACTGATATGCAATTCCACTTCCAGTTGCCATGAGGGACTCTAAGGGTTAAGATAACTAGGACAGGTGATGTGAATGCATACACTGTATATCTGTTTTCTGTTTGTGACACGAAGCCTACTGTACAATTCAAGGAAATAAATTCACAGCTTTTAGTGAAGTGCCAATGGATCTAATGTGCCTACATGCAAATTGGCATATGTAAGATATCTTCCTCTCTGTCCAGCAGTTAATTGTTTACCAGGGACTCTGCCAGTGCTGACTGGAAGCCTTTGTACTGAACATGGCTTAAACACTGTACATTTACATCACAGAAGAGTAATTTTTCAGGGTATTCCTATTTTCTGACCTTTTTTTTTTTTTAATCAAGGACATAAAATACATGAGGAAGTGACATCTATATAGATTGCATGTTGAAAACTCAGCTATTTTTCCCCTCAGCAGAGCTGTAGAACAACTCTGTAAACAACTCCAGTGGAAACAGAGGTGGAAACAAGGGCATTTCTGAAATAACATTCCTCAGTTCAGCTTTTTCCCCTCTTCCCTTTGCCCAGCCTGTGCTTTGACAGCTAACTAACTCTGACAAGCGCACTCCTGTGGTGTGGAAGTTCAGGGCTGAGATTTTGTGAAGGATTATAGTTCGCTGTCTAAAGTTCAACTCATTAAGGAAGGAAAAATGACTTTCGTTATCATTTCAGTTTTCCTTACTTTAATTCCTATGGGTTTGCAATGAAACTGGCAATGCTTACATCATGCTGTGCTGAGAACAGGCAGTCACCACGTACTAATCTCTCACCACCCACATGCCACTCAGGAACTGCTCAACACTTCCCAGTTCAAAGCACCTTCAGGCTTCATTTCCACACTGCTTCTAGAGTTTGGCTTGCTCTTCATGTGCCTAAGTGTGTTTTGACAGTAAGGCAGAATTTGCACTAATTGTCCTCTAGAGTAGTTTGAAGCTACAAAATAAGAGGGTGAAAGCTGTAGGGTAGACAGAAAACCTCAAAATAGTATTGGCTCAAGAAAAAGCAGCGTGGAAGAGCAAAACCAAAAATAGGCACTCAAACTGCATAGCAAGAAACATTTTTTTTGGTGTGTCTCTAGAAGAAATAGTGCACAGAGTTTTACCTCAGCTTCTAGAAAAATATGTATCTGACCAAAAAAGTTGCGATGGATTAGAGAGGGATGCCTCTTAATTCTGAGCCAACAAGCTCCAGAATCTGAGAGGAGAGCAAAATTACTGAGTTAATTAAGCTGAGAAAAGCAAGTTTTTATGTTAAGACATCTCTCCTGCTACCGAGTTTCTGGTTCCTACTTTTCTCTCTGATTTATACCTTGCTCCTTAGCTTTGAGTTGAATCACCAGCTACTTGTATACATGAAAGCATGCTTGGCTGTGATAGACACAGTACAAAATAGGTTTTTCTTCATTCTAAGTCGATATATTTCCATTAATACAGTTTTGTGGAGATCTGGCATTCACACAAGTATTTGTCCTTGAAACTGGACATCTGACAAAATCTACATGTTAGGGAAAGGTTAGTTTCATAATAATTATCTGTATAAATAAAAAGAAAACCAAACAGCAGGATCTTCTTAGTCACTTGATAGACTTTATGGACCAGAAATAAGCTACTCCATTTGTAGTTCTGCGTCAGGTTTCTTTGAGGAAGCCATGTTAACAGAACTAATGAAGAATGCATTTCCCTTTGCAGTGTTTCAAGTCTGAAAAGGCCTTTCAGACTCTCAATAACTGTTTCAATTGTAAGTCTGTATATGCTTTTCTTTAGTGAAGAAATCACATTTCAAACATATTTCTGAGGAACTAGGGGCTGTCTTATTCCAAAAGATCAACGGACAGAAGTATCTATCTAGACCAAATTGCTTCTAAAGCTTACTTGATGACAGAAGAGGAATGCCTCGCTATTGAGAGGCTTTGAATGTCTTCACAACTGCCTCTTCAGTAACCAGTCAGAACTGATGACTCTTTCAGACATCTGACTTTCTGGAAAAATGTCAGGATCTGAAATAAAATTATGGTACTTAGCCCTCAGCCCTATTCTTTCAGAAGCAGAATACTATATTTCCATTTCTTTAGCATTGAAGAATTTGACATTTGCTATATGGGTCTGATGACCCTTGCTTACTTGTATATGAATGCCTAAGGAGTGCACAAACTCAAGAATAACCTAGCGTTGAAAAGAACTGAGGATTGAAATTGTCAGGATAGATTTAGGTTGTCCTCAGTGCAATATTTTCCTGATGTATTTATGTCTTATCTGCTTCTAACAATCAAGGAAGAGTAAGAAACAAAGGAAAGGAAAGGAAAGGAAAGGAAAGGAAAGGAAAGGAAAGGAAAGGAAAGGAAAGGAAAGGAAAGGAAAGGAAAGGAAAGGAAAGGAAAGGAAAGGAAAGGAAAGGAAAGGAAAGGAAAGGAAAGGAAAGGAAAGGAAAGGAAAGGAAAGGAAAGAAGCTTCAAAAAGGAACTGCTATCACGAAGATGGTACTAATTTGTTTATGCTTAGGTCTGTCTGTAAGCACAAACACTGTTATGGCTGGGCACCTCACCTAATGGACTTTCCCTGCCTACTTTCTTCCCATTTACAAGCATCTTTCCATGTTTGGGGTGGAGAAATTGTTCGCAATTTTCTAGTTATAGGTTTTTAAAAATTTCTTTTTTGCCCTCAGAGGTTTTGACTTTTCTTAAATTGGAGACTTTCTATTTGATTTTACACTTTTCTTTCTCTTTTTCTATGCCCTATGCCTCATTCAATTTTTTCTCTTTTCTTATTGCCTTCAGCTGCTCTTCTGCTTGCTTGATTTCTTCTGCTTTTCTACTTTTAATTACTGCTTTTGGAAAGCTAATGTGAAAAAAGAGCTTAAACATTTCCTTCCACAGCACTAACAGACATTAACTACAGTTTTCTCTGAACACCTATCAGGAGCTCAGGAGCTCATGGAAAAAAATCTTCCTTTTTTTTTTTTTTTTTCTTTAACTGTGCTGTAAACAGTCTGAGAGTGCATTGTTATGTTCTAAGGCAAGATGTCTTGACATAAACTCAGTAAGTACTATCTGTTACAGGGCAGTAACACAATATCAACTAGTGATTCTCAATGGAAAAATGGCATATATAGATTAATGTAAGTTCAGTAATTATAAAATATTTTTATACTGTATTGTACAATATATTTTTAAGTAAAATCATGTGGCAAGAAATTGGGTGAACTTGCACTGGATAATAGCAATTAGAGTTACACTGATCCGATAGGATGATTAGCACCTCCTGCTACCAGATGTTCAGATTCCTGAGGCAAAGAATCATGTTCTTGCAGGAGTGACCACTAAAATGAAGGCTTCCTCAGGCTAGTTCAGCTTATGCTGGGCTCTCGCGATAAGTAACATGCTTTGCCTGAGGGAAAGTAAGAGGAATGAGCTTGTTGGGATAAATTTTCTATTTCACAGAGACTTTACTCCTTTCATGTTTTCCATCCTACTACTCCTTTGCATGCTGTCTGCAGATATATTGACACATTAAGGTTGGAAGAAATGTTCATGGATGTTGAGAAAATCATATGCATTCACATATATACTTTTTGTCAAGTATATATGTGCCATTGCATTTACCATTGCAAATCAGTGATGTAAAATTGCCAACATTGGATGGAGCAGTTTCATAAGAAACCTAGAGGAATTCTAAAATTCTCTGAGAGAATGATATAAATCTTAGAATAATAAAATTCCTGTCACCTATGCTCTTCCTACATCGCATTGAATCCGCACCACTCTGATTTTCAGGGTAAGGATAGTGAGCAGTTGTAATAAAAATAGCTGAAGGTATGTATAGCTAGAAAGTGGTGCTAATCCCACAGAAAGGAGTGTGTGATGATTTTTAGGGCTGGGGAAGGCACTGTTATTTCAGGCCAAATATTGTAAATAGTTGCAAAAAGTGGACAGTCAAGTTTTTTGAACAGTCAAGTTTTTTGAAGAATGTGTAGAGAAGAGAAAAAAATTGGAGCTGCACATTTTTACTGCAAATCTTCATCTAATGATCTTAATTTGGTAGTGCAGTAACTGAGCAGTAAGTTGTGAATTTTAATAGGTTTTCAAATGGAATGCATTAGAAACTGATAATACAGATATGGACACGTTAAAATCTCTCCACTGTATATTAGTGTGTGTACATATCTAATTAGGATTTGTACAAGATATAGACAGCTTAGTTTTGAATGACCTGAGTAAGGCATTCACTGCAAGGACAGAGAGCAAAAGGAGAATTACGGGAGACAAAATAGCACATTTTTCTGCTGATGAAATTTAAGCTTCAAAATTCAACCTTTAACTTAAACAAAAAAGTAGTAAGACTAAATCTTACATCTTCATTATGGAGTGTGGGACAGTAGGAGCAGGATACTTGTCTGTTTTTTTCATGGAAATATGGACAATAGGGAAATATCAGAGGTTCTAACAATGGATGCATCGAGTTGGATAGGAGTAAAAGGGAGCTTGGCACTGAAGAAGGCAAAAGGACATCAGGAAGTTCAGACACATCTGAAGCTTTTTAAAAGGACTATCCAAAACATGATAGCTTTATCTGAATCAAATTGTTCTTCTACCTCTACTCTTAGTACTTTACCCTTAACTCAGCAGTTATTCCCTATGTATCGCTTCTATGCTGGCACACATCAGTATTTAATTTTTTACTTCAAACAATGCAGGAATTACTTTACATCCTTTCCATGTGTTCCCTATTAGTGTCTTAAAAGCAGAGAAACCGACCTCCCAGCATTTCCTGCTCGGAAAGCATTCACTTCTAAATGTCTAGAGAATATCTGAGTATATTTGTTTATAAATACATTTCTAGAACTTAAATGCATGTTCAGAGCCAGACTAGATGTGAAGGACATTTATGGTTGACCATACAGTCAAATCTGGAATGCGATTTGTTTATTACAGGAAGAAAGGTCTTGGAGAGTCAAATAAAAAGAGAACTGCAATTTTGATAAAGTTTTGTTTAGTCAAAGACCTAAATAATTTCCTGGAGGTTTTCTCTTGCTCTCAGCTACTTGACGCCTTTTGATCATTTGCAGATGGCTCATGTGGGACTGTTACAAGATCCAAGAGCAAACCTTCTGCATCCTTCCAACACACTTTATACTAACGGCTTACTACAGTCCAGTTAATCCAAACAATGAGCAATAAATCAGATACTTCAATTCCTTCTGCCACCATTTGCCCAATGTAACTCCACCCTCCAGAACTTCAGCAGCTAAGCTAAGAATACAGAAATTGGCCCAATCCATTTGATGTCATTGCTCTAAAGATTAAGAATTTGAGTGTTTGCTTGATGCTTTGGTTGTTTTGTAAACCACATAGTTGCTTTCCATTAAAACCCACCATCTAGCGTGAACTGCAAATCTCTGCACTGCAGAAGTTTTCAATACAGCCAACTAGGAAAGAAAATGCTTTTCTTCAATTTAAAAATATAAAAATAAAGTGGTAGTTAGAAGAAAAAAACAGTTGAAATGTTGAAACTGGTATGTATACATCAAAGATAATTTGTCTGAATGTTAATTATGGGATACTATATTTGGCAAATATCCACAACTGGACTAAAAAAAATTAGATAACATTCTTGAGATCTTACATCATTTCTTTGTTATTATAAATTCAAAGTCCTTTGTAGATGGGCTTGCTGGGAACCAGACTTGCTTTTTTAGAGAAGATATTTTGTTTCTCCTCATGTAAAGCAAATCAGTAGGGCTGGATTGCCAGAGCTTTTTTCCTCCATAAGGAGTTAGAAAAGAAAAAAAATACGCAGACGTTTAGTGATTCAAACCTGCATGGCTCTTAATAAAAATGCTTGTAAAAAGCTGCAAGTAAAACCCTGCTACGTTATAAGGAAAAATGTCAGTTTGTGTTTCCTTTGTATTCAAATATTAAAAGACTTTTTTGTGTGTCTTCCCAGGGAATGGCTCTTTCTCTTTCAAGTAAACTCAATCTGGCTAATGAGAATATCCATATTTTTGTGTGGAGGTGACTGGATTTACCACTCCTGCTTTACTTATTGTTTTTAAAATGCAGCATCATTTTTTTTTTCTGCTCAGTTTTCTGCTATATTTTAGCGATCACATCTGAAGACCTTTTTTTCCCCACATATTTGAAGAGCTGCTGGACATTTTTTTTGTCAGATAAATTACAACGCTGTGCAGTATTTAATTTTGTAATTTTTTTTTTTTTTTTCATTTAGAAATAGTGATTGCCTGGAATTTCTCCAGCTATGGCCTTTTTTCTCTTTTATGTGGACACCCTAATACTCAGCAGACAGTTGTTATCGGGGCATCCAGTAGAAGTTATTTCATCCAGCTTGGCAAAAATGCAGTTGAATATCAAAGGGATATTAACATTTTGGTTTGCCAAGACTGGCAGATCTGATTCAAAGCTGCCCATGAAGACTGCAAATAATGGCCTGTTAAAGAAAGGTGACAGATTATTTCATGCTGTTTTTCATGTGCAGTCTAAAAGCGTGCTGTGGGACCTGGCTAAAACTCTAAAGAGGAAAATACATCTTATGGCAATATTCAGCTAACAAAAAGAGAGAGAGATGCATTCAAATCTCAGTGCATTCCTTTAGTCCAAGTTTGTAGGCTGGGATAATAATTAGCAAAGATTTTCACTGCTCTTTTGGCTCTCAAGTGGCTTCCATCACATCACAGGACTGTGCAACGTCTTCATTCACACTTGCTTGCTGAATAACTTCTGTGAATAATTTGCAGCTTCTTGTTCACAAGCATTTTAGCAGTTGCAAGTATTTGATATGCAAATTGTTTCCTTTGGAAACGCAGGTCAGAGAATGTGCCTGATCCCTTGCTGGATCAGAATGAAGGTTTTGATGCAAATTTTTATGATGAATTTAGTACTTTCCCCCCCCATTTGAAGACACTTGCATTTCCCAACAGAATATAGTTCTGTCAGTGTTTTTCTGATCAGTTCTAGTGCTGAATCTCTGAAAAAATAATTACCTAAAGGAAAATGCAAACCACATGTCTGTACCTGTTTCTATAGAATGACATGCATATACAAATATCCAGGAAGTACTGCAAATCATAGGAGCCCTATTTAGACTAAATAAAACATGTTTTGGATCTCACAGTTCTTGGAAGGCAGTGCATTGGGCTAATGCATTAGTCCAGATTATTAATGGAAATTTTTTTTTCCAGTGTGCATGCCAAAAAACACACTTAGTGGAGCTGCAGAGAGGAAACTCAAGAGTGGGTGATACGTGCTATTTCCTATCTTGAGTCTGCCTGTCTGTTCTTGTGTCTCCAATAAATCAGAGCAGCAAAACTCACTGTGCTGTAATAAACTCCTTACATCACTCTTATAGGGGGATGGGACAACATGGTCTGCATCTTTGCAGTTCAAAAAGAAGTAAATGCATCCTTTTTGGTAATGGGAATCAGATCACTTGCTCTGAGTGGGAGGCAGTCTCTCCTTCAGTACTTCCTGTGACTGATGCAATTTCTATCCTCCTCCTGTAAGCTCAGTGCCAAATTATTGTCCCATTTTTTTTTTGTCAGACTCAAAATGGGTGCATTTACTTGAGAAATGTGAACAGAGCCGCATATCATTAGCCAGGGTTCAAGATGTCTTGGCTGCCTTGGTGGTGTAACCTTCAGTGTCGTTCAGTACACACTGGTGAGTGAATTCACATAATAATTTCTAACAGTTGCCTTTGATCAAATCTCATCAGCCTGTAGGAAAGGCATTGGAAGATGCGACTACAACTGATGAGGTGCAGGTGAGAATGTGCTGAGTATTTACAGCTCTATGTTGAAAAGGGGTTAGTTACATTATCAATGCCTGGAAAGACGGGCAGTGAGTAAGGGTATTGCTGCACCCTTATGCTCCCTTCTGACTGTTGCTGCTGAACAATATTTTCCAGCGTGATTCTCCCAGGAGTGAAAGAGCTGGGCTCCTTGCAGGCTGCTTACCACAGCAGCCTCAGTCTTGTGGGACAGGAAGGCACAAACCTTCCCTCTGTAGTACAGCTGAGTTCTCACTTGGTCACACTGTGGTTGTGTGTGACAGGAAAGGCATGTGTATCAGCTGAGATAACAGGTATTGTTTGCGTCTCCACCTAGGAGAGTGGAACCGAAGGCTGCATGGCTCGGGGAATATAGCCGGCAGTGATATTGTGGGGTGCTGAACTGCAGCCACAAAAGTGTTAAAATATTCTAAGTTAGATTTTCAAATGTGCTTGTATTTAGGAAGGTATGGAGGGACACATTTGACACTTATTGAAATGTTAGTCTTGGGGCATTTTTTTAAAAGCAAAGTGTTATTGAAGTGGCTATTGCAATAGCTAATCCTCTCACAAGCATGTCTGTGAACATTTTTTAGGTCACAGAATAGCCAATAATGAAAACATCTGAAAGAGAAAACAGTTTTCTTTCACTGTTTTCCCATTATTGAAGCTAAATCACTCTCAAATGACTATGAACAAAACAACAAGCAGAAAAATGAAAAAAACTGTACAGCCAGCTCTGCTTGGAAAGAGAATTATCTACTCACTAGGGCAAGTAAGACCCCTGGATGCTATAGTTTTTCACATGCATGAAAATTTAATCTGGGAAAAACTTTATCCCCATCTTTGAAAACTATTTTGATGATGTCTTTTTAAACAGCTTGTTCCATCACTTACAATATCAGTTGAGGTTTTTTACTGATGCAGAAATCTCTGCTTGTGGATGAGGTAATCAATACATTCTCACATCTGCCTACACTCACTGATGACTGTTTCTCCATGGCATAGGCAAACAACATTTTTTGTAGTGCTTTTTAGCTTCTACTTTCTCGTTCTGAGCTGGCTTTGAGTTCAGACAGCTGCAGAAACATTTCCAGCTGCGAGGGAGGAAGCTGTAATTGCTAACCCTATGATGGGCCGAGTATGCCATTACCCTTTGAGGAGAAGCTACAATAATATTTGCGTTGGGTTATGGTTATTGAAAGAAAACTCAGGGAAATCTTCAGTGGTGGGGAAGATAACTCAGTGCACTGAGAATAAGAGCTTGTAATTCATTGTGTATAAGAAGTCCCAAACAATTGGGCTGCAACCAGTGGACAATTGGATAGTCGTTTCTTTCTCAGAGTAGGAAGAACACCTCGGAGAGATGATTACAGTTCTGTCAGGGGAACGGTCTCATCTTTCTGTGACTGGCAAATAACCTTTCTTGTTTCTCCTTGGTAAGAAAGATTACATTCTGTCTTTTGTTGTTTTTCCTCATTAACATAGGAGGTGCTTAGGAGAAGAGTCTTCACAAGTTCTTTTCTATATATTTTGATGCTCTGTATGGAAAATAAATCTCTGAGTTGTAGGCAGGAGTTTTATCTTTGTTGATGTGTGACAGCGCTTGATGCAATGACACAGATGTAACAGAGGTGAATTTTGGCTCACAGAAACATTCATGCATTACCATAAGCCATCAAGAACTTGGGCTGCTGAAGATCCCAGCTAAGGTTTGGACCTGCCAGCTCAGGAAAACCATTTGCTGACTTATAAAGGGCTACTTCACGGTTTGTTATATTTAGCCATTGGGCAATTCTGGGGACACCATACTTCGGTTCAGGGGTTTACATATAGTGTATATCCAAATATTTGAAGGGCACATATTGTGCTGCTGTCTGTGGATGTTGCAAGACAGAGCCATGGTGATGCATACTCTCTAGCTCCCTCTTCCAGTGCTCTTTGTGTGACTGATGAACACAGCAAGTGTGTGATATTTCTCCTCTTCTTTAATCTCTCTACCCCTCGCCCCACGTTTGTGAAGAAGAAGGAAATTACTTTCAGTGACAGTAAGGTCTGAAGCAGGAATCACTGAATCACATATGTGAAGCCATGCAGTGCTGGTCTCAGTCTGTAATTGCACTTGAACCAGCTGATTTGTGTGTATGTATCTAAGGTCTGGCCTGGTACAGTAGGCCAGGTAATGAAACAAATTTTACAGAGTAAACCGGTATGTGCTCATGAAGCAAATTAAAAGTAATTGGAATTAGATGTGTGTTTCATTAGGGAGAAAACTCTAGATCTGGAGAGTGGTGCACAGCTTGCCTGAAAAGTGAATGCATTTCTGTGTAGTCTGGTATGAGGCTGCTAGAGAGTGAGGGTTGCCATAGCAATACTGAACAATTTTAAACAGCTAATACTTCCTACACAGCTGAATGGAGTGGGCTGAGGAGTGGAATCTGAAATCATCCTCAGCATAGCTAAGTTAAATTCAACTGCATTTATTAAATGTGCTCTTATGTCACACTGGCTATTCCACAGGCCCTCAAAGCGCTGTGCCAGAGTAACGCACTGTCTGTTACAGCAGCACTCAGAGGCAGGCACACTGAAATGGAGCGATGACAGCTGAGTACCACAACACAAGATGATTGAAGCCTCAGTGAAGGACCGAGTATGACAGAGAGACAACCTCCGTGTGATGCTGTGTCCATTTAGAAGAGATAAGGACTGGGATTTTGACAGTCTCTTGCAGTCAGGCGTCACTGTAAACTGCACGTTCGTTATAGGTGGCTGAAAAAAAAGCAACAAATAAACTTATAAGGAAACTGATACAGTGGGTATTTTAGAGAAAGTGATGGCACTTCTTGTATTTTTTTTTCCTGATCCATCCTGCAGCAATCATCTGCCAGTGAAAACTGTTTGGTATTGGATGCTTTTAGAAGATATAAAGAGGGAGAAGGGACTTGGTGCTCCCTTCCCTAGCACACCTGTAAGAAGCCGACTTACCATGCAGACTTCATGTTTGACACATTTACTTCGAGCTTTTCTGTTCTGTTTGTAGTCGTTGCAAATTTTTTAATTGAAATGTGGATCAGGGAGGTAGGAGGACAAGGCAGGTAAGAGCAGAGAAACTGGGGAAATGTCAAGAGAAGTAAGGAGATCCCCTTCCTACAGATGCAACTTACCAAAACCAAAAGTTACTGTTTAATAGTTACTGATTCACTTTTTGCCCTATGAATTTGTCTGGTTTCTTTATGCACCTCATTTTAGTTTGGCATCCACAGCTTCTCATGGTAGTGACTTTTATACTTAAACTGCCAATGCGAAAGTACCCTTTCCTTCTTGAGACATAAAACCTGGTCATTTTATTTTATCCCTCTACTTCCTGACATGTGGAAATGCTTCTCAGGTCTTTGTAGGTAAAGAATCTGTTTAGGCTCTTGTATGTAATCTGATGTGTCCTGAGAGATAATAGTTTTCTTCTGTGATTAAGAGTCACAAATATCCTTTATCCAAATTTTTCCTATGAGTATGTCCAAAATATTCCAAATATTTAAGTTCAGCTTTTCGCCACCTTATGCCTTGCTGACGTGTTCAGGTATAGAGACATTATTTCAGGCACAGAAGAGTTAGTAGGCTCAAAAGTTTCATAACAAGTGCATTATTGTTCCAAAGTAAGTTTGTTATGAAATCACGCTGTCTCCAGTGCTGACAGAGGCTATTTCATTTTTGCTGAATACTGTGCAGAGTAATGAATCCAGCTACGGAGTGGCAAAGTTACATTATACAGTCACCCAAGGGGGTTCTCCTTGTCCTTGTTGTGCGTACAGAAATGTGCAGTCTAGCAAGTAACTTGTATGTGCCTGCATATTTTATTTTTCCTCTAAACACTGTGCTGTCAAAACTTATCTATCTTGTCACATGGAGGAACTGCGCCTCAAGTTGTAACTAAATATCTTTTAATAGGGATATGCTGTCTTAAGTGCATCTTTTTATTAGTATTATTTTCAGTTTTAATCCTTTTTTTTTTTTTTTTTTTTTTTAATATACTCTCTGCTTTTGCTAGCATGTGATGTCTTGCGGGCTCTGCCCACCACTTTAAGCACAGACATGCACATGGCTAGCTGGATGCTTTTCTAATCAGCAGCAGCTGTGTTCATTTGTAAACTGACATGCCTGCATGGCTGGGCCTGATTGTTGGTGACTTTCAATAGAAATCCAGTTGTTTTTATAAACTGTGGGTTTCTGCAGTGTTGTCCATAAGCAGGGGTATATCTTTCCATGCAATGGAATCTGTACCTTATTTTTTTGCCTGTCTTCTCCATGCAATGTCATTTTCTTTAAGAGATTTTTAGTTTTTTAATTGTGGTTTTCCTTTGAAACAGTTTCATTACCGACGTGTTACAGAAGTGGCATTTTTTACAGTCTGAGCATCTTTGTCTTGATGATCCTCCTAATGGTGATAACAGAAATGGAGAAGGAAACAAGCTGTCAACAGGTCTGAAATCTTTGCCATCTGAGTAGATTCAGTTCCCTTGTTCTCTCTCTGAAATTGCCAGGAGTGAGATATTATGAAATTACTACAATGAAATATATATAAATAAAAAAGATAGGTAAGAAGGAAATACACATCTCTCCCTGTTTCTGATTTGAAGGAAAAATTCTAGAGGCATTTAGCTCTAGCTCCTCATTTTTACCCTTCTGATATCCTAACAGCTGTATTTTCTCAAACAAATGAGTAGCATTTCCAGCCCTCCTAAATTTCAAAGGAATTTAGAGTAATTGGAGACATTTTTTCAGAGGATTAGGCAGCCAAACTGTTTTGATTTCCAATAAGATAGAAATCCTTTGGGATAAATAGTCACCACAGTATTAGCAGAGCCCTCTTTTTAGTTTTGCTTCCCCCATTCCCACTCATATCTTGAGGTATATGTCAGCAGCAGGTAATAATATTGTCTCACTGGCTTACCTTGGTTCTGCTCCTGTTTGTGTTTTCTCGCTCCGTAGTACTGAGGCATATAAAACCAACAAGAATTAATGGTCCTCTAGTCACCTCCTCCAAATCCTCCCTTCCCTGCCATGTCCCCACAAGGACAGCCTGGGGGCTAAGCAGAGAGCAGCTGAGCTTTACAACATGCAGGAGACGTCTTTAGAAATTTAGCAACATCCCTTCAGAAGCGCAACACCAGAACACAGAAGCATGAGGATGGCTTTAGAAAGTGACTGTGAACATCTGCTGCTAAGCTAGCCCAGATGCCTGGGCCCCAGTGTCAATTATCCGAGTTTATGTTATAGTCCAGGCATGTCACAGATCCCTTTTGAAAGTGGTTCTTCAGTTCCTAAGTAATGGCAGAGTTTTAGTAACTTTATGATCTCAGCCGACTTGCTTTTGCCCAAATCAGGAAGAATCACTCCAGATGGGTGAATGATGAAACACTATTTTTTTGCAGAGAAAGCTCCATGATGGTTGTCTCACTTCTGCTCTATAAGCTGTATTTTAAAGTTATTATAAATCAGGGAAGCCAAGAACACCAATTTCGTGTGTAATACCTTATAGATTTCCTGGTTCTGAAAGGCTGCAAGGAAATGACAGCCACTTGCAGACGTATCCCATTAGGAAGTTTAGCTGAAAATTACATACAGTTTTATACATTTCTGGCTGTTGCATCCCCCAGAATGAGGACAGGTAATAGAATCTTTGCTTCTTATTTATGAGTCCTCCTGTGAGAACTCAAATAGGAGAGATCCCTTTTAATAATGCGTTTGGCACAGTTCTGAGAAAAGCCTCACTAAAAAATTTAAATAATACTTCCTTCCCCCACAGCCCTACCACCATGAACAAAAACACAGAGAAAGGAGGGCAGAATGGAAAAGACGTGGAACATAAGGGTCCTTCGCAAGGCACATTCAAGAAATAAAATAACACATTTATATTTTATAACGCGGTCCCCAGTCGCCAAAGAAAAAGCATAAAATTAAACAATTCCCTATAAGCATTCTGTACGATAGCACTGCTTTAATAATTAAAGCATAAGTCTTTTTTGAAAGAACTTGATGTGCAGCTCCTTCCTTCCTTTCAAATGCACTGCTCTAACTGACTGGCTGAGCTTCATACAAAGCAGTCCCACAGTATAGTAGCAACTCTGTTTTTACTTTTTTAAAACTTCAGTTTGCTTCTTTTCCTCTTTCTCTTATCATCCTCAGTTTCACAAGATGATCTGACTGACCACCTCTGACAGTCACAGTCCAAATAGCATGGCATTTTCCAGAAGTGCATGGCCAAGTGAAAGGGAAGCCAAGTGAAAGTTCCCAGGATTTCCTTATGACTTCTCTTTTTATATCTAGATCACATGGAAAAGCAGACACCTTAAATGTACATTTCCTGTGCATGAGACTTTGTGCACTCAGATCCCATTACAAATGATAGGAACAGCAGATGTATCTCTGCTATCCCATTTTAAAAATACATGTGTAAACTACAGTTGAAAGGCTGGCACGGCAAGTTTCTCTGCTACAAATGGATCTGCTGGTCTGACACTATCTGGACTTTTGGAAATGCCTGTTGTCACACTGGTTGTTTATGAAGCTTTTTCTACATTGGCTTGAAAGCTGCCTATTTTGTGCTCGTATGCCCAGATATGGGAACTGGTGCCAAGGTTGCAGGGGCTAGCTGCAGAGGGCACATGAATCTATTTGGCCAAAACTCTTGCCAGCATCTGTGACTTCATTCATGTGGAATAACAAAAGGCCCCTCCAGATGCAAAATGCCACGAGCCATTCTGTGAAGGGCTCTCACTACAGAAGGGTTCTTATTTTGGCTTCCTGACAAAGGCCCATACTGCTAAGTGCAGTTTCTTAGGTGTAATAAAGGGGGAAAACCGACAAGAACAGCCTCACTGGAAGCAGAGGGCCATTTGGGTTACAGTTTGGGACCTCTGATAAATCCAAAGCCTAGTTTCTCTGAAAGCCTATAGGAAAATCTGTAGCTCTAAGGGTCAAACAGGGATTGGTTAAGGGTGGAGACTTTTGTTTTTTAATCAAGTGAGCATTCATTGACAAACACTGCAGTGAAAATATTTTCTGAGGTTGCTTGTAAGCCTTCTTGGGCAACTGTTTGTTTGCTAGTGACAGGAACAGAAGAGCCATATCTAGTTAAGGCTTCATAAAGCACAGCTGGATAGGAAAACACAAAGAGTATGAATGAATAATCAGTGTTTTATGACCATCTCTAATTAACTAATCATGACTTCACCAGAAAACAATACTTACAAGAATGTGGCAAATGTTATAAGGCATACAAAGGAACTAATTTTCTCAGTGAAAATAAACACATTTTCTTAAGAATATAAACACCTTTCGGTCTTTTAACTGCCACACCAGGAATGTTATTTTTCAAATGATATTTTAACTCTATGGATTTGCTGTAGAGCAAAACAGAAACTTTGGGAAAAACACTCACTTTTGTGATGATGTGGGTGGGAAAGAAAACTTCCTTAATTTGAGGAAGTGAAGGAGTCACCTCCTCAGCTTGTTTATTTTTAAGACATAGTCTCTCAGAAACTGGTAAAGTACCCAGTATCTTCATATGTTTTCTGTTAGGCTTTCTAAGCAACCAGAAAGAAGCCTTGGGAGCTGATATGGAATGTGAAGTGCAGAAATTCATGCAGCTTCCCCTCTATTTATATAAAGCAAAAGCCAGGATCATTGGTTGAAAGATTGCCCCTCAGACCACTGGCCACTTGACTGGCACTGAGTCCCAAATAGCAAGCAGGCTATGATGAAGAAAAGTAGAATCATGTCCCCTTTGAAGAGGCTGCACAGAAAAAAAGCAGATTTTACCCATTTTTCACTTTGTTTCTTTGTACTGCTTCAATTTTCCATCTAAGGAATAGGAGAGTGCGCCTGAATTCTTTGCTGTTCCTGACTACAGCTCTTGGGATTTTTCATGTATTGGAAAAAACATATCAGGCCATAGATTTCCAAATAGCCTCCTGCCATCCCACAGAAAATTTAAATTGTTATACTTCCCCTGGTCTATTGGAGAAGCCATGACAATTAATGAAATATAGTAAAGATTTTTTTAAAGAGGTTTTTTTTTTTTTTTTTTTTTTTTTTTTTAAATACTCAATCTCTCTTCCTTTCATGCCTTCTGAAAATGAACTATGATGCAGTGAGACAGAATCCAGCATGAAGTAGTTTGATAACATTTCCATCCAGGGTACTAGCTGTTTTTAAGACCTATTATTTCATATTTCACTGCGTCAATCACTTTTGTCTGCCCTAAGCTCCACAAGTTTGTCCTGGTTATGCTTGCAAATTGGAAATGTAATCCATCCAGTAAGTGAACAAACAAGGGAAGGAGAACTCGTAGGAAAAATCTCAGAGTAAATGCACTTTTCTGTGTTTTCTTTTAAGTCTTTTCTTGGCTCTTGTGGAAAACTAGACATCTGAATATATACTGAGGAGTGACTGGGTTTGAGTGTGAATCTACAGTGTCCTCATATGTACGTTTCCCCTCTGTTGCTGAAAGAAAATACGATGCATCACAGTACAGCTGGCCCAGCCCCAGCCCTGCCATGTGATTACCGCAGCTTTCCAACAAGGCTGGCATGCCTCGCAGCTCCTGTCTCATTTCCTTTTTTTTCCCAATAACGCCATTGCTATTCAGAAAAGCTTCTCCTTTCACAAAAAGAAAAGAAAACAACTGCTGAAGACTTTGAATTTTTCACATAATGTTGATATTTTTTAATTTAGGTGTATCATTGTTAGTGTCTAATATGTTCCCCCTTTCTTACATGTTGTTAGAGTGTGATTTTGTAGTTCATTTTTCTTTTATGGAGAATCAGTTTTTCAGTTTAGCCTGATGTTCCTTTTGCACACAAAATGGTCTCAGAGTGTTCGGGACTCGTAAAGGTAGTAGGAGGAAATAAGGGAAAAAATGGTGGTAAGTTCTTGGCTCTTGGTGGAAGACATCTTAAGATGCAAACCAGTGGCTATGTAGGTTTGGCATATTGAAGGTTTATGATGTTAGACAGCAGCTCTCCTTTATAAATCACTGTGATGGCCAAGGAACCATGTATCCTGTTCCTGAACCCAAGGAAGAAAAGTCTGCATTTGTTTTCCTTCTCAAAGCATCTTTCCAGATACTTACTCTGGCTACATAGTAACTAACTCAATTATTCTATTATAAAACTCTTGGTATTTTAATTCAGAAAACAGTAACCAAAGTACAAAGAATTTTTGATAGAAGCTTAAAAGGGGTAAAAAGTGGAGAATACGAAAAATAAATATATTGAAAATCCTGTATGCAGAAGCACAGTTGTATTCGTGGTTGTACTCCACCGCTGTTAAGGTGAGTGGCACATTCAGTACCAGGCTCTTTGAGATCTACCTTTACAGAGATTGAAATAGAGGAAGAGATGCTGTTCTAGAGGCTGATTATGGCAAAATAAGGACAAATATGGGGCTATTTAATTACTTCATGTCAACTATAGTGCTTCTATCAAAACCATAACTTCCACTGTCACAATAATTTTAAGGAGAATTAAAATTAGGAACATGGGTTCATGCCTAGGATGTCAGAAAGACCCTGAAAACTGACAATGAGAAAACAGAATAAAATATTTGGCACTTCTTGAGCCTCCCCTACTTCCATTCTCTAAAATGGTGTTGTTTATTTGTTTTTGTTGTTGTTGTTTTTCCATCTTGGATATGATTCCTTCAGTTACCTAACCTCTACCAGTCCTTTAGCTCTCTGGTGCAAAATAATCCTGCAGGATACAATTGTTTTCTTATTTTAAATCACAGACACTCTAATTAGCATGCAGGAATCCAGCACAATCCTAACAAGATGATATGGTAATGTCTTGCCAGGTTACACCACCGCCTTGCTGCTTCAGCTTTAGCTTCTCAAATCACCTCGAGTCCCTGATTTAGTGATAATATAAGCCCTGAAGTCAAAAGGCTTGCTGAGGCCAGATCTTCCACAGTGAGAAAAGTTCTCAAGTAATTTGACTTCTTACGCAAGTGTCACTGGGGTAAGTTGGATTACTATTCCCTTGGATTCACAAAGGTATGGAAAGTCCTCTTTTTCTTTTTCTTTTTTTTTTTTTTTTTTAAGAGGCATTCAGAGGTAAATGGTCTCCTTCTGGTTCTGTGAAGAGCTTTTACATTTCAGCAGTCATACCATTATAATGAGTCAACCAACGGACCATCTGGTCCTGTATTTGATCTCTGGTAATGGCCAGTACCAGATGCTTCACAGGGCAGAGCAGCAGAATCCACAGCTGAATAACCAGCCAACAAGGGAAGTTTTTTTCAGCTCTTGTCAATTAGTGGCTCATTTATGCCTTATAAAATGAGCATTTGTTATTTCTAATACTTTTTGTTATCCAATAATCTTAATTTTACAGTTGTTCTGTACTATTTTTTATGAGTTAAAGGAAATTTGCTATAGAGTATAGGTATTCCGGACCCATTACTAGTAATGCAGTTAATTCATTATTTGTTCCAGAGGCTGTCCTGTTCTTCAGCTGTGACTTGCTATTTCACCCTAGCTCAGTGGGGCTTTGTTCTTGTAGTGACAGGAGTAGAAACTTGAAAAAATCTTAATGAATACCACAGCTGGATATACAAGGGGTGCAGTTGAGCAGGCCCTGCTTAGATGCAGGGGCAGAGACAATAAAATTGAATCCTAATTCAGGATTATTGAGTACATTTAATGTTTTGGACCCCAAAAGCTCTATAGATCTCAGCTTGTGAGATGAAGGAGGGATACCTTCATTAGTACCTCTTGGTGCTATTGCAGTAGAAACTATCTAACAGTAGTTTCTAATTTGCAGTATTTGCAGGAATAAATAGAAAAAAGCACAGACTGAGTTTATTTCAAGCTGTCGCTTCCAGCAGATGTGTTTCCATGCACTGTGTTGGCCAGGCAGTGGGATGTTCTCAGTTAGTAATGGCTTGTATATTTTAACTCACTATTTTTAGTTCTTAATCATATCGCTTATCCTTTGTTTTCCTTTTGATGACAAAAAGATGAACCTTTGTGCCTTGTAAGACGAAATTTGATGCGCTGATTCTTCAGGCCTCAAGGATTGTTCCAGAACTTCAGAATTTCTGTATCTCAGAACTATTTAGCATGTGGTAGATGGGCAGAGCTGTGTAACTCCACCTTTGTAACTAAGCTATGAGTCAGTGAGGTTCAGTGATCAGGAACTGAAACAATGGCTAAAATCTCAAGAATCCTTCCCAGAAAGCTGTCTACCTCCTTGACTCACTTTAAAAATGACTCAGGCTCTCAGCCTTTTAGTCCTGCTCACTCCTCAGATGTTTTGATCTGCCTTTTCCTACCTGTGCTATGCTTTACAGTCTTCTAATTTTGCTATTCAGAAACAGTTGTAACAGTGAAAAGGACAGATTTTTTTTTCTTTTTTTCCTTTCTTTTTCTTTTTTTTTTTTAAAGATAAATTATCCATGAAAGAAAGGTTCACAAATCAGAGCTGCCATCTAGCCAGAAGAGCGCTACAAAGAATTAATTAATAGATGGAAGGAGCATGCAGAAGAATATGATTTTACTTCGAGTGCAGCGAGCCAGCACATTTATGACAGAATTGCTTTGCAGCTACCTTAGGAACCACAATGTAAAAAATAATCTTATGCGTGAGACAAGCAGTAGTGGAAAAGACTGCACTTCACTGGAAGTTAAGCGCAAAGTTCTGAAGAGTAATTTTGTCAAGTATGTAGGAAAGCTAATTAAGTCAAATAGCTGTGAAGTCTCAGTGCTTCTTCATGTCAGAGAAGCAATTGATTTGGCTTCATATAGAACTGTGTATGTCAATAGATCAGAAATTCATATATGGCCTATAAAATGATGAACTGTTTGAGCAGGCTTAATGCAGTATGCTGTACGGTATGGATGCAAATTTAGGAGGTTTGAGAAGCTTGTAGCTTACAGGTGTAGATTGGTTCTTAGATAACTGAACATGCAAATGCTACCTCTGATAGACAAGTTATAAGTTCATATCTAGGCTCATTTCTTTTGAACCCTGCGTGATATGGGTATCTCAGCATCTGTCATCCAGTAGAGCTCTCTCAGGTTACGCAGAAATGGTGCTGGAATTACTTATTTTCCTCTTTGCTAAAGGAAAAGTTATCCTTGTTTTCAGCTCCATTTCATCAAAACGTACCAGCAACTTTTACAAATCACATCAAGCTGAGGGAGGGGGGAAGAAATGAGTAAAAAAAATAATCTCTTTCCAGTGCTAATATTTACTGTGGCATCAAAAGACAATTGATTCTTGCTATGATTAACTGCAAGAAATCCTAAGACAGCAAAAAAGCCGACGATAAATTGACACAGGGAAGGGAACTGAATGAAAGGAATAGGTTTTCACTATAAACATAAACTAAAGCATGGCCTTAAGTGACCAGATGGCTCAAGGGATTAACAATGCTATATGGTCTTTTCACCTTCCTCCTGTCCCCTCCTCTTCCAGCAACAAGTTCAAATATCTGAGTTAGTAATGTAAGGATTCAAACATAGCTTAAAGAGTCTTCATCTGCAACAGGCAACATTGTAAAAGTTGTCACTATCTCGTAGCACTATCTTTGTGAGAAGAATTATATGTTAGAGTTGTGCACTTATTTTTCTGTTGATGAAATGAAAACATTTGTTTGGTTTACATTGAAAGCCTTCAGTTTTCTTTCAGGCTCTTTTAAAAGACATCATTATGCTTATGCCCATTTTGTAAAATTTGAAACAAAACATTGTTCTGAAATAAAAGCAGTGTCATTTAAAAACCCCTACAAATGTCACATTTTTTCTGATCAGGAAGAAGGAGTTAGACGTAAAACATAAATTTGTGAATGTGGACAGAGGATCTTAATTTGCAGCACACAGTGTTGTCAGAAATGTTTTCCTGAACTTTGCTTTTAAACGTACTACTTTCACAGAGGAGCATACACACATATCAGAAAAGCACCATCATGAGAGGTAATAAGTGAAAATTCTTCAGGAAATCTTAGCAGACTACATACTACTAAAGACAACTTTTTAAGTCATTTCTTGAGGACATGAGCTAGAAGATGTTTTCTTTTCTCTTATATCTGTAGTACTTGCTTAGTAAATAAATAGACTTAAATCCTTGTCTTGAGGGCTGTAGGTTTTCTGTGTTTCAAGAGCATGAAAAGCAATAATCAGAGCCATTGGTCATATTCTACATTGAAATTAATAATACTGACTATAGTAAAATATATACATATATATATTTGAGGAGAAAAAAAGTAAGGCAAAAAGCTGCTGAAGCCTGTACATGAATCTAACTCATACTAGAGTACCATCTGTTCTTGTGTGGCACTTTTTTAATTCCAAAAATACATCTGCAGCTTGGATTTTCAGCTGGCCAGACTGCTGACTTTTAGATATAGACTTAAATTCTCTTTCTTTTCTTCAATAGAAGTAACATTTTAGCCTCTATGCAAGATAAATGCAGAAGATAAAAATGCTAGTTGAGTTTAATGATCTGATTTTCTGCTCAGCTTTGATAAAGCTGTTTTTCTCCTTTTGCTTTGTTACTTCCTTTCTGATGCCTTTTATTTTCCCCACCAAATGCATGATTTATATTTCAGATGCTAAAATACGTATTTTCTTATATGTTCAGGCAAACTCTTAATGTTACATTAAATTTTCTTTCACAAATCTTGACCTTTCAAGAAAATATGTTGGCCTCACTGACGTTACTGGCAAAATTTGCTGGGATTTCAACAGAGAGGAGGTTACCCTCAGGGATGTCATTGTGGTAAGGCTGTAATGCTCCCAGTGAGCTCAGAGTGGGACCACATTGCCTGTGATTTCACACTGTTTTTGGTCTGACCTAGTACATGCTGTTACTCTCTGGAATGTTGTGTCTCAGATAGCAGTACTTAGGCACTAGCTGCGCGGTGATATTTGGGTACAGTGGTACATGTGAAGGACAAAGTTTGGATTATTAATCTCTGTTGACTGTCATAAACCACAAACTAACATTGTTTATGTTACAGCTTGGTGCTGTACACTCCCCCATTTCCTTACTTCCAAAGATACTGGTGATACCACTGCAGCCTTAAGTTGGAATGGGTACAGACCTGCAAATCCGTACAACTCTAGGGCACATGGACAATCCATCCTTACTTAGCTACAGCATACATTATGAAGAGTAAAGGAGCTTGCACCTCTTAGAAACATGAAGACCAAGACAGGTGGTTTGTTTGTCTTTTGCCTATTCATATTTAGGCCATCCCATTTATATTAAATAAGAAAGGGGAAGAGAGGAATGCTCAGCTTGAACAACAGTTCCTGGTTCTGCCAGGACCTTTCAATAAATCCTTACTTTGTGCAAAAAGTAATCATTAGATTGAATAGCGGCATGGAAGAGAAGTTCAAAACAATGTGACAGCCACTGCTGAGTTAGCTCAATACTGAGTAGGCAAACTTTTGCTCAGATCCTCTTACTCCCAGAGTCTTATTATAATCATGCTAAACTAATTAATGTAGAAAAATAGCACGAGGAAAATACATAGTGTTAGCTGATCTTGAATACAGTTGGACATCTGTGCAGGGCCTGCACATCGAGTCTCCAAATAATACACAAGTTCACTGCAAATCACCTGAGAATATGTGTTCATATCTGAGTAATCTGCTTTTACGTCTCTTTTTTCAGGGTTTTTTTTTTTTTTCCAGATTCTCCCTCATTTTCTGTCATTTAATACTTCACAAGTATTGAAGCATCTTCTCTTCTTTTAAAAACTTCTCCTTGTGAACTCCCTTGGATCTTGTAGGATTTTTCTTTATAGTCTCTACAATACACTCTGATACCATCTACCATCATGTCAGCTGCTGTATGATTTTCAGCACACTTGCAGACTTAGCAATTTTACAGTACATTTACTGTGGTGGCTTTGGCAGGAGTATGAGCCTGCATTTCTTATTCAGACAAAACTGCTATAAGTTCACTGAATGCAGTTAATCAATAGAAACGAATCATGCTGACACTGAATTAATGAAGTTTACTTTAGGTTTATACATTGTTAGGAAAAAAAAAAATGGATCACACACTGGCATGCATAGAGTTATCAGCCATGGACTCATGACTTGATTGCTTCTCCTTTCTCTGGTTAACCTGGGCTTCCTTTGGTTCTCCAAAGGTCACACACCATTTTCTCTTCACTTGAAGTCTTGGTTCAGATATGGGGGTAGTCTATTGATCTTCAGCCATTTTAAAATTCCTTAAATATATTGCTTTCTGTGATGTATCTGCAGTGCATAGTGATGCAGTCTGAAAGTTGCAGTGCTGGTATCTGCATTCATTGAAGTTTATTGTAGACAAAATATTTCTACGTAAGCAATTTTGTGAAGCGCAGAACATAAAGCAGTAGACTCTAAACGTGGTTGTATATATGGCAAAAATACTTTTTTTTTTTCTCATAAAAAATCAATTCCGTCAGTGAGTATTGTCGTTGGATTAAAACATATTTGAACCATAATAATATTTCTAGGGGAAAAATTCCTTAAAACTATATGTAACCAAGAGTAAGTGCAAAATTCAGCCCCACAAGTTCAGCATCAAGATCCTGTGTGTCAGACTTATTTTGAACCTCAGTAGTTGGGACAATTTTATAGTCCTTCTCAGATGACAATAAAATTCAAACCAGACTATAGAAACGTGCAAATGTTATTGTTAGTCTGTCTTTCAGCTTTGGTCTCATAAAACACATTTGAAACTGCAGATTTTCAGTAGGAAAGCTTTCAGACGGCCAGCCATTCAGGACCACGGGATATAGAATGGCGGTGGGAGGACCAGCCTTTTCAGAGGTGGGCGCAGGCCGTGTAAACAGATGTGGCTGCAGTGAATGGGCCAGCCTGAATAGCGACATTGTTCCTTGCCTCCCAGCGCTCTGAGCAGGCACCAGCACGAGTCACACTTGCAGATGAGAGCTTAAAGTCTGCCTGTTACCATTTGGGGGATGAAAAAACAACCAACACCAAACCTGACTGCGTTTAAGTTTTATTAAGTCAATCAAATATCACAGACATTACCCCCCAGAGCCATTTCTGAGGCACTCCTGAGCAGTATTTACAATAGCTTTTTTTCTGTGTATAGCAAAGCTCATTTAAAGAAAGACACCATCAAAGCCACTTCAAGAGGAACTTTTGCTTTTTTACATTGATGATGTAGTTTATTTTGGAAACTAGCTCATTTTCCATTGTCTGTGACTCATGATGGGCCTATAAATAGCAGCTTTAATACATACATGGATACATAATGCTGCTCAATAGCTGTACATTAAGTGCATTCCAAGAAGGAAGACTGGAGAGATACTGTAAACAGATTTTGTATGATGTACACCCTGCATTCAGTAACATTTTCTAGACTGATTGCAGGGAGATGATTCAAGTGTGTTGACAGAATTTCAGCTTGAAACTTTCATGCCTCTGCTGAGTTATTATACACATGTTCATTGATTTATTTCATAGGGAACTGTTATTGTTGAATACTTGTAAAGGTCACATATACCAGCATTTGGAAGTTTGCCCACGTTCCTTTAAATAACCCCAGGGACACTGAGTTTTGTGATTTCTGAGGCCTTTCTGGGGAAGAGACAGCAGTAGAAATGCAGCGCTAGTTTGAGAGTTTAACTAGCACTTCAGTAACAGCTCAGTTAGAAAATTCTTCATAAATACATAACACTGCATTCTGGTGCACAGGAGTGGTGATTTTTCCTTTCCTCTAGTAATGAAAAAAGTTTGTGAGAAATGTGTTTCAGATGCATGCAGCCTTCCATTTTGTTAAGTTTACGTGTAAAGATTGTGCCCCTATTTTGTAGAGTTTTGTGCTGTCTGAAGCATGCCAAACATCTCCAAAACAGAAGAAGCAAAATAGGAGGGAGAAGAGGGGAAAGGAATGCATGATATTTAACTGCCAGTTTCCATTTGTCTCATGTTCAAAAATTATGTGTAGTACTTCTGTAACAGCTAAATGAGCACGTATGTTAGGTCTACTAATACTAACTAATTTTCCAACCTCAAGGTCCTTTGTCTGTCTCAACAGCAGCTTCAGTATGCTAGGAAAGCAAAATAAACCCAGCAGACAACATGCTTTAAATGGTTTTTCAGTGTTGCCCTGAAAGTTTGCAGTTCTGCTGCAAACCTGTAGACAAAGGCAATGTACAGGAGTGTGCTTGATTCCATTTATTTTTGGAATAGCACTTGGTTGTTTGTTTTCCGGTGTGCTCTTAAGGCTTGTTTGATTTCTTTTTTTCTTTTGGTAACATGATTCTATCTCAAAAAGAGTGATAGGGAGTAAATAAGGTGGCCTAATTTAATTTCTTGTTCTGCCGTGCACTGACTTTGTGTCTCAGGTCATTAATGGATATAATAGGATTTTGGCATGAAACCGGGGAGGGGGAGGGCAGGGGATGAGCCGCAGAGAGAACTGCTGCCTTTCTTAACTCGAAAGCAATGTCAGGCCTATCAGCCTTCTCTTTAGTCCTTCCTGACAGAGCTGGAGGCATTTTTCTATACATGAATGTGTCTCATGCATTCATGAGGCTTTTTGACACCACAACCTCTTTTGTTAAGAGCTAGATCACTGCTCTGCCCTTCTCCCAGCTGCCATATGGTGCCGTAGAAGGAGCCTTTCAAACAGGGAGTGGGACTGAGGGACTGAGGCAGAGAGAAGAAAGAAATCGAACTGCGGCAGATGAAATTGATTTATTTTCAGAGCAAAGGGGGCAAGTGACTGCGACTGGTGGAGAGAGGGGATGCCTCGGAATAGAAAACCATCACCCGAGCAGGCAACCAGGCTGTTCGAATGACAGCCGTGCTGTACTTGTTCTCCACACAGAGCCCTTGAAAATAAACATACGCATTTTTGTTATCTTAGTAATGCTATCTGAGAATGACTTACAGCCCTGTTGCCTCAACGTCGGACCTCAGCAACTTCATTTCAGCTTGCAATTTTAACTTCTTTTTTTTTTTGAGAACATAATCTCTCTTCAGTACCACATGTGCATAACTGTCAAACATTTGTCTGACAACCTTGGAAGTTTCTGAAAGATATCTGTCCTCAGCATGACATTTAGAGAAGTAGTGCTTAAAGGAAAACACCACTTGATAATTTCCTCTGTTAAATGTGGGCAAATCCACTAAAATCAATTGCGTTTGTTCAGACCTACAGGGCATTACCTTGTTTTACCAGGTGACCTTTCTTCTTCTCTAGAATATTAAGACCACATCAATTTTATTTGATTTTATTTTATTATTTTTTTTTCCACTTATACTTCCTTCTGCTTCAAAAGGAAGCCTGCTTTACATCTGCCTGCAGTCAGTTTTACTTCCAGATTTGGTGACAAAAAAAAAAAAAAAGGAAAGGCATGCACGCAAGTTGGAATTAAAATAGTTTCTTTTGGAGATTATTTGAATTTTGAGGCAAGTTGAACTTTAATTTTGATGTCAGTATGGATCAGAAAAATATGCGTAAGAATGGATTTTTCAACTGCGTTTAGGAAAACTTCTGATTAAGCTGAATGAAATCACTATTCTTATTCCTAGAAAACTTGCTAAATCTCTGTCATTATTTTCATACCTGTGTAGGACAAAACAAAAATACTAAAATATGGAGAATACACAGAAAGGGTATATCATCAAAAACATTATGTAGAATTTTTGGAATTTTTGTTTTAAATTCATTTGTTGTCTGTGTTCCCTGAACTACTTAAAGAGACTCATGGGAACTGTAGTTCATGGGATATGCAAGAGGGCTGGGGAGATCAAAGATCTGGACCACTTCCACAGGAAGAGAGGATAATAGAGAGAGAAACAATGAGAGGGTTATGGTATAAGTTCGCAAAATTGTGATTGGCATGGTAGCTAGGGAAGCATTATTCTCTATTTCTCAGTGAAAGAACTGGAAGACACCCAATATCAATTTAAAATAGACGTTTTGAAGTGAATGAAGGAAAACTCTTTTTTCACACTATGCATAGTTAAATTGAAGCTCTCATTGCTGCAGGAAATTCTTAAGGCCAAACCTATAAATGGATTTAAAAAAACAGACTGAAGTATTCATTTGAAGACACATAACGTAGATCTTACACACAGTGCTCTGGATGCAATCCCTAGGTTGGGAAGTCCCAGAAATGGCACATTTTAGGAAGCTGAAACAATAAGACAGAAGAAGCAATTAGCCTCTGATTTTTTTTTTCTTTTTGCCTCTTCTACCAACCACTGTCAAAAGCACAAATGTGTACTAAATTAACTTTTAATCTGACCCATTTTAATTATTCTTTTGTTCATATAAGATATTAATCATTTCCAGTAAGCTGGGCTCTGTCCTTACTCCATTTATCCTGTCAGGTACCATTCATGTATTTACTTCCATATTTCACATTTGATTTTTAACTAGAGAAAAGATGTTGAAGCATCTGGGAGATTTACCAGACAGGATAGACCTGTCAAAGTGGAAAACTCAAATCTACGCTTCCCAGGAGACACGATGGGAAGCTCAATTGGCTTTTGAAAGAGGCTGAACGGGCTCCAAGCAGAATACTACTCTTCTGAAAAATCAACAGCTTGGCTTGGGTATAAGCCAAGATGATTTCTATTATAGATAGATTCTTTTTGAATAATAAGAATAATAAAAAGTACCATTTTTGTTACAGAATAAACTATTGCATAAAGACTGGATTTTTCATTTCCCAAAATGTTCTGGGCAGTTTATTGAACATTGCAAATTTAAGAACTCAAAATAGCAACCAGGTTTACTAATCACCTAAAGATGGTTTTAATCCCCGCTTCTGAAACAGTATTCTGTATGTTTGGTTTGTTTCAAATTGGAGGTAGATCTTCTCTGTCAAGTTTTGGCACCATATGGTAGAACTGACAAATAAGGAAAGTAGACAAAGGCAAAATAGGAGGCATAGGCATTGGAACAACTAGAAGCAGTAGAGAGCGTGCTAGGGCAAAGCCAAATGACTATGAAGGACCCAGGAGAGCTGTTCTCCCCACAGATGCATTCCTGCGCTCTCAGCTAATGTTGTCACTCTGGGAGCTCCTGGGACTGTCCTGTGGTTTCCATTCGTCTCTTTCATGCATATATGACATATGTTATAGATGATACAACTGCAGTGTGGTCCATTGTGTGAGGGACTGACAGAAAAAGAGGGTCACTGATGTCTTGGTGGTTGGCGTTGGTAGGATCTCGCTGTGTTGTCAGTGCCCAGTGCAGTGGGCAGTCCCAGATGTCTGGTCCCACCCTCTGTTGATGTGTGTGCTCAGCCTGCAGCACCACAAGAAAGAAAGGTCACTTTTTAAATGCCCCACACAACACAGCAGATGTGTTGGGACAGACCACAGAGGTCCACTGGAACCCTGCAATACTTGGTGCAGTGAAACAGGATTGTCCTTTCACCCTATTCCCTGATCAGAGAAGATGGAGAAATGCCAGTCTGAATCCTTTGGCTTAGATTCAGCAGTGCCTTGGAGCAGGAGTCAGCAAAGCTTGTTTTAAGTTAATGATTGTGCTACACGCAGTCCTCATGGAGAACATGTGCAAGGGATCATGTTCCCCTTTTATGCATATGTCAGCCCTTGAGAAAAGCAGAATGAGATGAATAAAACCACTTCATCAAGATTATTTCTGAGAATTTTCCACTGAGTCATCCAAGTTTCATATCCTTAAGAATTTAAATGATTATATGGTCGAGTTTTGCTTTCTACAAATAAATATGTATGCAAATGAAGAAAAGGAAGGAAAATAATTTTTTTTTTTAGTTGGTGGTGGTCACAAAAGAGCTATTGTGTTTCTTGTTTGTTGTTGCATTTTTTTGTCTCCTTCCTAGGAGTGATTTGTATTGTCAGGACACTGAAAGTACTAATCTCCTTAAAAAAATGCTGCTGCATTTTTGAAAAGAGAAAAACAGCATCTGGGCTAAATTCTGACCTCGCATTAAAAATCATTGTTAGTCACAAAGATGTTTATTCAGTATTCTTCTCCACTACCTATTATTACAGTAGGAAAAGAAAGGCAAGTTTACACAAAAGAGCAGATAACTGATATGTTTTTCTTCTTTGCTTATTTGTATTTTATCATTATGTGTTCTTAAGAGAGAAAGAAATACTCAGCTTGGAGCAGACCAGTGACCCGTCTATCTCAGGACTATTTATTGGAAGTGCCACAGGGAAGGCATGAGAACCCATGCACTTCCAGCGGATGAGTCCTCTCGGCTCCATGGCATCCAGATCTGTGGTCCTAGCTCTTTTAGGACTGGGCAGGTATGTACTTCCTTCTAGTTCACTTGATGACCTGTTGACCATCGGTTGAATGCTCAATCTACTGATCCCTCTAGAAAGGAAGTTGAAAGAATACAAGTAATGTGCAAGAATGCATTCTTATCATATGTTTAAATCAATGCTTTATAGTGTAAAGGAAATTATTAAATAAAACACGTCGACAATTTCAAAATGTTTTATGGAATCACAGTTTTTGGCCAAGTAGCTCTTGATTTATACATAAGATCCAAACTGACTGCAGCATAGTTTTGATGCTCAGATTGACAGATTTATGTTGTGTTTTAAAATATACCAGCTATAACTATGAGTTTAATCCACTCAAGAATGCCAGGTGTGATCAAATATTCATAAAGGAAAGGCTTATGAATTTAACTAAAAAGAGTAAAGTACTTAGCAGTTTGCCGTATTAAAAGTAAACTGCTTATGCAGTATCATATGGCCAAAAACTAGAACTCGAAAGTGAATTGAAATGTTTTTAAAAAGGTCAAACAAATCATTTAGCAATCTAATATTCATACAGAGTCAGACTCAGTATAGATCAGATGCAACGAAAGCCAGTGGTAATCACTTTTGACAGATTTCTTTGTTTCTGATAATTACTGTCTTGATGTTGTATTTGGGCTGCCTGGTAACATTTTCTTATTCTTAACAGCAGAGAGGAAGCTAGCTAACCAGTTCTTCAAAGGTAGGTTAAACATGTAGACACACACACACACAAAAAAAACCCACAACATTTTAGCAGCCTCCTCAGCATTTCCAGTATGGCTTCCTTTTGTGAAATCCTATTACTATCTCATGGTAATGGTATTATATGTGGGTAGTTGGGCCACATATTTCAAAAAGGGGGCTAAAGGGCTTGTTTCAGGTACTGCAGCTACGTAGAGTCCCTGAGGCCATGAGATCTGAACTAATGCTTGTCACTGCATAAGGAGGTGGAATCCATCTTAATTTTCATTGAATGAGGAGTCTTGGAAAATCATTTGACAGGACATTAGGCAAGAGCTGATCTACATTTCAGTTCATGATTCTGGGTAGCACAGATGTGCCAAAATGCATTGTTTTTCAGTTGCTGCTATTCGTATATGATTTTGACAATGAAGACATTATTATATGAGATTCATTCAAGTATCATCATTAGGTGCCTTATTACTTTATGAAAATGATGTCCTATCACTACCTGTAATGTAAGATTTCATGGGGGATATCTGTAGAAAGATATGCATACTTAGTATTTAAATGTACAACTTGTAGTAATTATTGTTATGATTTTTTTTCAAGGGGGGTATCTGACAGCCCCAACGTACCTTGATGGTCCTGCACGCTCCAGTTAAGTCCTTACCATAGTTTGACTATTGGAACCGTGCTTGTGTCTGGCCTAGAATGAAGGTTTTTTTGGGGGAAAATGTTTTCAGTAACTATATTCACAGGAAATGGCTACTCTGAAGAGACTTGGTGACTACTGATTTATCAGAGAAACCTTTGAAAGCTCTTAGTAATGATATTTAAAACTTATATTTAGAGAAACACGTGAGAAAGTTGCAAGTTGGCTTTATATTACATGGAAGACTTTTTGGAGCACTTTCTGTAGCACCTATTGCTACACGTTTTCATTTTAGCAGCGTTAAATCAGCAAGACTGCAGCAAATAGCTCAGATACAGTCTAACTAAACCGATGCATGAAAATCCTGGGAGAGCAATATGCCAGAATTTGACACTAGCTAATCATATGGTTATCGCAGAAACATCCATTTCATTTCATGCCCTAGATTTCCAATAGCAAGATGTAGCCAAATTACAGGTTACAGCAAAAGCTGTTTGAACTAGTGCTGCTAAGAAAATATTTGTGTATATGGAGAGCGTAGAACCCTGCTTCCCAATTAAATCAAGTTGCTGTTGTTTTAAATGTAATTAATCTGTGTTAGTAATGAAAATACATCAATAGAATGTGAGCTGAGTGCTTAACAAAATCTTAGCGACTCTTCCAGCCCATCTAGGAAATAAAACATCTGTATGTAAACATTACTGAGTTAGGCTGTTTCCTGAACCCAGTAATGTAGGCTGTACTTGGTACTGATGCAGAAGAAATCAGCAGAAATCATTGTGCTCAAAAGTAATGTAACACTCAGGGAATAATTACTCCTAAAAACAAACCTTCATTTACCTTTAAGACACAGTGTAGAACTGGCACTGAGATAGGACAGTCCTGGACAATCGCTTAAATCAGGCATATCTCATACCATCTGATGAAAGCTGAAGGACATAGGCCCTGCATCTTCCACACACAAATTCCTATGTATCAAAGCCTTGACTGATGCTCTTTGTGGAGACTAGTCTTCAGCAATCTAAGTTCAGAAGCCTGATAGCTCCTTCAATCTCCTTTTTCATTTTGCTCTTATATCTGTGTTATCTCACATCTACCTGCAATTGCAAAGACTATCTTTTTTCTTCTGCATACTCTTTTGAGGTTTAACTTGTTGGAGCAGGAAATGGGAACATAGAAGAGAGAAATTTTTCTACATATGGACTTCCAAAATGAATGTAGTTTTATAGTTAATTAAATATCTGCATGTGGAGGTGTCCAGTGCTTTTACCCACAGAGATCTTCAATGAAACTGGTACTCATTTTGTCCATAGCCTTACTTGTGCTGAAATATACAGGGTTATATACAGGGTTAGAGTTGTGCAAGTTGGGAAGAAAAAAGAAAGCCTGGGTTGCTTAGCCTTTTTAATGCCCAGTACTGTTATAGTCATTCTGCTCCCTGCATCACATATCATTGATCTGTGATGTGCTTTGCTCAGCAGCTGAAGGTTTATTCCTAAGTATTTTTAACCTTCTGCCAGATGGTTTCTGCTAAATTCTGGAAAACAGACAAACAAACAAAAACCTGCGTAGAGGTTTAACCTTAAATACAAGTCTTCTCAATTTATCCCCAAGCTAAGCATAGGTCAGTGGCATACATTTCTGCAGTCTTGACAGATCCAGTAGGTGATTCCTTAAATAAACACAAACCCAAGCAGAGGCAATATTTGCACAGATAGCTATCAAGTCAAACAAAATAAGCTCCGTTTTCATTACAGAACACAGTGCAAGATGCACATCCAGCCTCTGAATAGAAACACATTTCTTCTGGTATTTCAGCCCTAGATCATATTGAAGGATGCCTGTACCCACATAAAGAAAGTTGAAAAGCCATGTGTAATGAGAAGCAGGATATTCTCCTGTTCATCACTGTTAGGAGGCTGCACGCCTTCTAATGTTCAAGCTGGATCATATAGCTCTGTAGTTACACAATAAGTAAGTAAACATTCTATCGCCCCTCTTCCTGTCCCTGCTTCTTCCTCCCTGACCCTCAGAAGAACTGTGGAAAGATTGTAAGAGAGGGAAAAAAGACAGCTTACATTTGCTAGAATTTAGCTTCTGGCAAGCGACATTATAAGGAATTCATTTCCTGGCACATAATTTACATGTCCAGTCCTCCCACCCACTCTTTTTTTTTCTCCCACCCTACCCCCACATCCCTCCCCCGAGCTGCCTGCTCTGCAGTGTTCCCGCAGCTTCCTGCCTCATGTTTGCTTTCTATTTTCATATCCATGGGAAAGGAATCTGCTTTAGCAGGGGCTGCTATCCTGCCTGCATCAGCCAGCCGGGGCTGCCACCTTTAGCTGAGGCCACAGGTATGTGGACTTCATTAAATGGTGGTGAAGCATTGAACAAATGACTGTCATTACATTTTGGCAGTATCAGCTGGAGAAATTTTCTCATTGCTTTGAGGTTTTTCCTTTCTGCTGGCAATAAAAATAAAATAATTTTTGATTTTAAATATTTAATCTAAATCCTGTTTTAGAGTTTTATTTTGGGGAAAAGTCAGTTGTGTCCCTCTTGCTCATTAAGGGGCTCTCTGTTGTGTATCTTTGATGCTGCTTTGGGCAGCTCTGCTACTTTGATCCTCTTAGAAATAGGCTCATTACAACATCCACCTCGCAGACTAACACTTCAAAGAGCTTTGCGAAGGACAAAGGGAGGAATTTAGAAACAGAGCCAAGTGGCTCTCAAGTATCTTGACTAAATTACCTTTGTACTAAGAGTAACTGGCCCAGTTGCAATTCTGAAAGGAGGAAACAAAGAAGTAACACTCTGTGCTTCTTTAATGCATTTCATATCAAATTAATAAACTGACTCAAAATCTTATAGAACTCGGTGCCATAACTGCTGCTAAACTAAGCAGACACCACTGTTGTCATAACAAACTTCACAGTCACTTGGACAAAGGTGAATCAACATCACTACCTGATTCACCTTGCCAATGTGATAGAACCAATCTTATTCAGCCAGTGAGACTAAATGAGAAAATGGGTGGTTCTCAAAATTGTTACCTCCTGAAATACCAGTAACGGCATTATGAGTGGTTCATACATTATGAGATGTTCAAATCTACTATGTCTGTAATGATGTGTATTGTATTGGTCAAATCTAATTTCATTACTTCTGACATGTTTGATTTAGGACTTCAGTTAGGAATATAATGTGATGCACTAATAGTATTATGTGCTTTCAACACCAGTGACAGTACTAGATAGTGTACAAATAGAAGCTACTTAAGTGGCTTTGTCCCACATAAACTGCAGTGCCAATTGGAGAGCTCAGCTGATACCATGAGTGTCTTAGGCATACTGCATATCACGAGTGGGCAATGCTGCCTAGCCCTTGTGTGTGACTTTGAGTTTAGACCCTCAGCTATAATCCCTGCCATGGGAAAGGCTTTTTCTTTTGAAATAATTGATGACCATAGTTTAAGCAGTAATGATTCTTGAAATAAACTCTCTACATATCAAATGTAGATGACATTCGTTATTCTAATCAGAGGAACCTAGTATTACAATGCAAGTTGTTCCTATTACTATGTAAGTATACTAGGCACCTCCTAGGTGCCAGGATAGAGGGTGCAGATGACTGTCATTCATCAATCCTTGACCATGCTCATGATCTCATTTATGACTCCACAGGAACTGTCATAGTCTCTTGCCCATACATAATTCTACTGCATCTTCCTAGCCATTCTTAAAATGTTCTTATGTGTCTCTTTGAACTGCTCCTTTCTTTCAGTGAGTTTAATTAATGAGTTATGATTTTTCTGGGCAATGAGGAGATGATAGTAACATCTTTTTGCTTGCATACCCTTATTTCAAAATAATAATAATAAAAAAGAGATTATATACACTTGGTCTACCACATGCATTTCTTTGTCAAGTATGAACCACGTTAACATTAGACTTGTTTCTAATCTGCCACAGCCTTTTTTTCAGAAGGATGTTTGTTCTTTACAATTCAGCAACAAGTCTGGGGAACCTGCCTAGCATAGGCAGAACCTGTGCTAGCAGATAGGAGTGCAAGAGTGCAGACACTTGCAGTGTAACCTTGTTATGTCTGTGTCTAGATGAAATTTAGGTTCCTGTATGTTGTATGAATGAGAAAATCTTGATCTGTCAGTCTTGCTTTGGACATCAGTTACTGCTGTGTCTGGAAGATAGGGCATCCATACACAGACAAGTTTTCTTCAAATAGCATGAATGTCTACAGCTGCATGGACTCTGAGATGAAGTCCTTCCTTCAAGAGAATTCTTTGCAGGTAGAGTAACAGTTTCCTGTTTCTAATGTACCTGTTCTCTGAAGGAATTCCCCAGAGCAAAGATTAGACTATAATGCAATTTCCTAAAATGGTCCCACTTTTTATTCTGCCACTGGCTTTAGAGGTTATAGGCACTAACAACAAGACTCAGCAGCAATTTTTTCTCCACTTGCACATCACTGACAGAGCCAAATGACTCAAGCAGTGACAAATAGCGCCCTTTCATAACTGTAGTTATTCCTCGCTATATCATTCCTGTTTCTGTTGGCATGTGCATGCTGTCAGATGTAGTTTCAATATAGCAGGGCACTAACGCAGTGGTTGTTATGACCTTTTATGCAGAAAGGTGATACTTTCTCTGACTGTGCTAAGCAAAGATAGAAAGCTTAAGATATTCTTCTACTCTTGAACTGACCCTTGTTATTTCTGTCTCTAGACCTATGGTTTATCTTTTCACAGGAAGCTCAGAAGTGTTTGAACAGCATCTGAATGCTTGCTGAGAGCTTAACTCGAGAAAAGAAACTCTGGCAACTAAACTCCTGGAAAAAGCTGTCTTAGGGCCTTTGGAGGTTTACTGTCCTGATGGACTATGCATTGTCTTGAGGGCTGTAACTTTGAACTTAGTTGTCTCTAAATTTCTTACCATTTTTAACACAGCTGACCTTTAGACAAGGAAATACTGGTTTCGATTCACATCCCACCTCTTCATAATTATTTCCCTGGAAGGCGTCCCTAATCCATATTTTAGGTTCTTTTTTATATCCATTGCAGGCATTACTTTGTGGTGAAACACTGAGTTCTGCAAGGCCCATGTATTAGTGTACTCAAAGGAACATCCATGCCCAATACATGAGGAAAACCAACTTTTGCTAATTACTTTGGTCTGCTTATAATATTCAGAAGCTATCTGCCGTGCCCAAGAAGAATGATTTGTCTTGGAAATATTAGCACTATTTCCTAGATATTTACTCTCTGTTTCAGAAGCCATCAGGACAAATCATACTGTGTTGTAAAATATACTTACTAGAAAGCTGATTTTAGTGCTTATATAATTTAATTCTGTTCTATTTTGAGCAACACAGCAGTGTCTGTAATAGATTCTCCTGCTTCAGTCCCTCTTGTAAAGATGGGGTAGATTCTTCAGAGGTAGCTAGTTTAATTGGGAATAGTACCAACTTACTGGCACTATGAATGCACATAATTCATCATTCAGTGTCCTGGAAAGTCATTCTTCTACAACTTATACATATTTTTCTGTTTTTAAGTCATCTTATCACTTCTATATAAGGCAAAATCAGGGCTTGACACACTTCTCAAAATTGTGACATATCTTTGGGAAACTGTTTTCTAACTGCATGTTTCTGTTCTTACTAGTTTCCCTGGAAATTTTAGGTTTATCATCTTCTGCTTTTTTCAGAAACTCAAGGGAATCCATAGCCATAGGAATATATTAATGAATTGGGACTGCTCTCTCATGGGAATTTACTTTATCCATTTGGTTCGTTTCTGAGGGAAAAAAAGGGAACACACTTGTTTTTAGGATAAAAAATCAGACACAACTATAAAGGAGAAATGATAGAAAGGTCTGACAAAGTGGGACACGAAGGAAGGGAATGGCGAGGCTTTCTTTCTGTCTTTAGTGAAATGTTAGTCCTTATTTTACCCCAATACTACAACTCTTGTTTTCATGAGGAACTACATTGCCATGTTCCTTAATGGCAGAAATAAAACCCAATGATCTGAGATTTTTTCAGAGAAAAAGACGAAAAGTACAAATTTTCTTTGATGAAATGTCATTCTAAAGACCTATAGATAACTAGATATTGTAAACAGCCTAATATTTCGTACACTGTATGCTAGCTAGTTTCTAAAATATCTAAGGAGTTCATATCATACTACAGTGTCTAGTCACTTGTGTTTATTATCGGCTTTTGGAGCAGAAGCAGATAGATTTGTCTCTAGTCCATAGCTTTTATAGGTTTCCATAGTAGAAATATATTTTTGTTTGTATTAATTGCATACATTTAACAGAAAAAAATATATCTATTTTAAATGCAGTTTATATTTAAAAATTATGCTTTAATACTTACTAGTTTATGATCAAGATATATATTGAAGTATAGACATACATAAGAATAGGTTTCAAAATTGTATCTGCAACATGGGTTTATCAAGATTATATACAAGGAGTAAATGCAATGCGCTTTGCTGGCTTTTTTGTCATTGTGAAAATACAGAGAAGCATCTTGTGGCTGATGTAACTCACACATATAAGTAAAGAATTCTCTAGTAATTATTTTCTGTCAGTGGACTGACAATTATTTGATCTTCATGCAGCCTGGGTATGTTGTTACCTTCCTGGGCAGTAAGTTGTTAGCCTTCTGAGGTGTGTCAAATGGAGCAGCTAACACCACCGAGGGTTATTGTGGTATTTGCATGGTCGCTAAGGAATGGATGAGATAGTCAAAATTGATGAGATGGTGCCCATTGTGGCTGGTCCTGCTGCCGCCCAGGAGACCTCTGGGTTTCTCTAGCTACTACGGGGCCAACAGAGCAGTCACTGTGCCAGGCGCTAGACAAAAAGTCAGACAGCTTCTTTCTGTAAGATGAAAAATGAGATGGAAGAGTTCAGTGATTAAGGCAGTGGTCAAAGAGATTAATGTTACCAAACAGAGACACTAAACTGACCAGACATAATTCACAAACTAGTATTACTCCAGATAACATGACAAAGTGCTCAGGCCTGGTGAGATCTATTTTTGATGTATGGGCTTCTGAACAAGAAAACTGGAATTAATAGTCACATAATTTGTTTCCCACTCCCACTCCTCTTAAATTATTGAACAGAGCTCATGGGAGAGCACAGAGGCTTAATGCCAAGGCCAGTGAAAACTGATCCATTTCAGCTTGCGTATGACTGAGGAGATGGATTTTAGAGAAACTGTGGCAAAAACCTCATGTTTCCACTGATGAATATTCTACAATTGATCTCTCAAAGACGGCAGATGGGAAATAAATAGAGCAAAGCTTTTATAATGCAGTGGGACAGAGAGGGACACTTCCAAACCTAACAAATAAAAAGGGGAAAGTATAGCAAAAAGTGCACCTTTGTAAAACAATGGACTATGAGCTTAGCTGTAACGATCAGGCTTTCCCTTTCTTTCCTGCAATCAGCAGAAATGCTATCAGCCATATAGCAAACAGCATCTCACTAAATGCAAAGAGATTTGCACTTGATATACACATTGACCACAGAAGCACTGGTAGAAATAGACATAAGATTTTGTATAAATGTAATGATAATGTGAGGTAAATATTTTATGCTGTGTCTAAGATATTCCTATATTCCTTCTTTTGTTGTTTGTTTGCTTGTTTTGATTGTTGATGTTTTAACATTATCTGGGAGCTAACTTTATTTTATCTGTGTTAAAAGTTGTGATTTAGAGTCACCTAGGAACAACATGTGTATGTATTCTTTTTCTGCCTGCTTCAGTCTCAAAACTGTAATTTTTATTTCTGAAGGCTGGATAGAACCTAATACGCTTTTCCTCCACAATTTCTGGACTGAAACTGTTGCTGAGGAAACAGATGCATCTTTTCCTATCTGCATAAATCTGATTCAAGCAATCAAACTGGGTTTTACATCAGCTTGGCTAAATTGGCTCACAATTTAAATCAGTGCAAGACACAGGAAATGCTTCTAGGTTTTAGAAATACAGGTTTTTCACAATGCCTGCCCATGGCTGTGGAGCAGCTGTCGAAGCATGGAAAGGCCATTCTACTTGTAACTGACCATTGTGAATTAAATTCAAGTAAAAACAACTTAAAATACTGTCAATAATTTGCACAATATTTTTCTGAAGTGGTACCATGTTTTTACTATACTGTTTGTTGCCTGCCTGTTCAATTTTTTTTTTTTTTACTCTTACAAAGAAAAGCCGTTTTTGTAATGGCAATGCCTGGCTGGAATTACTTTCCTTTGGAGAAAATGGTGCTGTCTTTCTCTCACTGGCAGGTAAACACTGTTCACTCATTGAACTTTAATATTTTCCAGGCAAGGTGACAGGTATTTAAATGGTATGAGCTTGCGATTAGCTGCTATTAGCTGGCAATACCAAAGGTGGTTTCTAAGAGTCAGTTGCGTATTAATTTGCAGCCAAGTGAATTCTCTGTGTGTATGTATGTCTATATGATATTTTTGTTGTCAGACCCATTGCCCGTTGTGTAGCTGCGTTTGTGAGATGGCAAAGTAATGCTCTCTCTTTATCACCAGTTCATCGAGCACGAGCTCAGCCCTGCACTAACATGGCCGTGCAGCTCCCCAGCAGCTCACAGACAGACTGAACTCAGGCCTTTTTAGAGCTAAGCCAAACAGCACTTGCATGTGCCTGCAAAACCCCACATAGGATTTAACCTTCATTATGTCAAGGGGGCCTTTGAATATTCATTTCTTTTCAGAAATAATGGTTCTGAAAGTTCCCAGCACTGGCTATGTGGTAACATTTTGCTCTCGCTCCTCTCACCTAGGAGGATGAAGGTCAGAATCAAGTGGATGAGTTGATTGTAGCACAATGTAATGTCTACTGGCCCATTTTTACCCTTAGAAGAAGCTAGAACCCTCTATTCACATTTTATATTCATTTATGCCTATTTGCTAAGTAATTCTTTTCTTCTTCATCTTTCTATACCCTGACACCTTAATCTTGCTGACATCTTACAATAGCTAATGAGAAGCAGCTCCCTGTCTTTTCACTGCTTTCTTTCCTTCTCCTAATACCAAGGCATCGGATGATAGTTTACTTTGCAAGACTTGAAAATGTTGTGTTGTACTTCTCTTTTGAAGAATACATATATATTAACAGAGCTCAAGCCAAGAGCAATAATGACAGCCTTATAAAACATGATTACTAGCTGAGATGCAAGTACAGACACTCTCTTGAATATATCACCCAGGTATTATTTTCAGCTCCAGACCTGAAAGCAATTTCCATATTTTAAAGACAAAAACATGACACCTAGCTCTAGGAGAAGCACAACCAATCTAATACATTTGAAAACACAATACTTCTAAATAACACTGTTTCAGGGATATCTATAAACTCTCTGAGGGTAATTCATTAATTTTAGCTTCTTTAATGTCTGTCGTGTAGTTAAGATGTACAAATACTTCTAACAAGCAAGATGTCTGGCTCTTGAGAGACAAGGTGTTCTGAGAAAACAGACAACTCCGTTAAGTTAGCACTCAAGACCAAATGTAATTAACATTGAAAGAAAAAAAAACATAAACAGGGAGGGAAGTGAATTTGTTCTTAATATATTTTTCAAAAATATATGGAAAAGGAAATCTGGTTGGATGGATAAACCACGTGCAAATGTTTATGCTATTATTGTGAAAGAACAAATAATCGAGTGAGCAGATTGCACTCACGGCAATCTCAGCAGAGGCAGCTATGTGTTTTTTTTCTTCAGTTTCTCTCCTCGTGCTAGAATCACAACAGAAATATTCGGGGAATTACTGAGCCAGCCACTGCTGAGCTGAAAAGACACTAACTATATACCAGATGCACCTTGTGTTTTCATGCCAGGTTAACTGTTCTGTGCCTCAAGTAAAGAACATTTTATTAAAAAAAAATCTAGTAGAGAAGAGTGTGGCCTCATGCTATTACTCTGGATAGAAGAAACATCGCCTGCTTATTCCAGACAGAGTCTTGTCCGATGCTATCTGCTCTTCTAGGGTGAATATTTGCATTGTGAAATCAACAGTCACTCCGTGCATATTGATTTTTAAGTCCCGTTGCAACTTTGACAGAAGCATGCCAAGCCTACATCTTTGTAGTACCAACAGCTACAGCAAACAGTAAGTCTGTCTGAGCTCCGGGTCTGTACCAGCAGGACAGCTCTTTGACTTCCTCCAGAACTCACAGCTGGCCAACAGAAGGGTAGACCAGTCAAAGATACCTTGGATGGCTTCTCTCACTTTTGGTCGCAAAGTGTAATGCAAATTCATTCATATTCAGAAATTGATAGGAAATACTCTACCAGTGATGGCTGTTATAGAAACCTTTTCTGAATCTAATATATTTAAGTCGCTGTCTCCTCTCTCTTACAGTACAAACTTTTCTTCACAATGCTGTTCTCACTTGTTTTGTCCACAAAGCTTTTGCCTGTCTCGAAATATGCACCTTGTGCACTGTGATTTTATAGCATTATTAGAAAAATTAGTTCTCTGATCAAAAATTTGTAGCTGCTTCTAAAATTAACATTAGTTCCACTAATCTAAAAACTGTTCTGTGCAGTGCTTCATTTATCTGGAATTCAAGGAGGAGAGACATGGATCTCCAGCATGGGTCTAGTAATGCAGGTGCCAAACAAGTGAAGATGAAAAGACGAACACTAAGATGTAGAAAACTGAATAGCAGCCAGCATGAAGTTCATGACACTGACTGGTGGACTTAGCCGGGGATTTTGCAATGTTGCTGTGTTTACATTTGTTCTTGTTCATGCTGTAATATATTTCAAGCATGTGTGTCTTTTTATTCACCATTGAGTTCTCTCTCTTTTCTTGAGGAACTGAACAGTTGCTGAATTTCTCTGCACAAACTCAAAACTTACCTCAAAACTGCGTATCACATGACTAACATGAGTCCATGCAAAAGCCCATCACTGGTAAAATTCATAGTATGTTTTCTCCTCCAGATTCAGACAACTTTCATGGCTCCATAATGTATGTGAAATAAAAGTCAATGGTAAGGATGAAGCTTTGGCTGAATTGCTAACAGGCCATGCCTAGAACATGCCCGTTGAATATGTCATTCATCTACCAAGACACTATCCTAGTCTTGGCCTGGAATACAATTTCTGAGCTTCAAATTTGAGAAGTTGTACCATAGATTAGAAATAATTAAAAGCGTCCTTAAAATTCCCTTTTGCTTTTACCCACAGGCTAACTCGATTCTTCTTCCCTCTGGCCAGAATGCATGCCACTGAAGAAACGATTTATTTCCCAAAACCATGCTGCTTTCAGCAGTTTCAAATAGCTTTAAATTATGTGTAAGTATCTCATTTCTTATCAATATTTCACCTTTAGTGTTACTGAGTGCATAGGTCTGCACTATCCATTTAGGATTTTTTTCTTAAATATCAGTTCTAAATTATTAACCCTGTTTGGGCATGTAGAGTTGCTCACACTACCAGGGATTAAACAACCACCAAAAAGCTCATGTTCTTTTCTCCTTGATCCTGGCTTTTAATTTACTTGAGTTTATAAAGCTTTGCAAGCCTCTGGTAATTTTAATTGCCTGTCTGTGTTAGCATTATCATAAAACCTTTTAACATTTCACCTTTGCATTCTTCAGGATATGACCTTTAGCTTTTCCTGGAAGTACAAAGACAAGAATTAATTCTCTGTCTCCAGCAATATTAAATTTGTCTGTCATCAACATCTTAGTTTTGTTCCATAATGGTCCTTGTTAATTTCTCTTTCGATAGCTTCTGATCTGTGTACAGAATAATCGCAGACTGTATGTGAGAGGACCTTGCTATATCTCTACATATACATTCAGGTGTAACAATATAAGGTACATTTACTAACCCATGGCACATATGTAATTTTGTGCACATTTCTGCAGTTACTAGAAAGAAATAGTGGCAATACTGAAAGAAATCTGAACATAACTCAGTGTTTTAATGCCTCCTTATTCTTTGCAATAAAGTTCTTTGGGCCAGGCTTTAGAGTTCACTAATATTTAAAATTTAAAAATGGAGACATTATAAGTATCTTACTTAATGTAGCAATTTGTGTAACATGATTATTCTTTTAAAACTCACTTCTTTATTACTAAATTCATCTTATAGCTCCCCTTAGATATTATAAAAAATCTCTAACATATTTTTTTCAAGGTTTTCTTGCTCCATTCTTGGTTCTTTTATATGTCAATTTCTTCAGAAAGAGACTAGTTGACCAGCTGACTACACTAATGAAACACCCCCCTAAAAAGTATTGTCTACAAAAATATGCTGCATAAAAGAGAAGTTCTGCAGAGCTTGTCCTTTGTGCCTCTTGCCCCTTTTTTCCTGTCTCCAGAACAATCATTCAATCCTACTTTTATATTTTCCTGAAATAAAAGCCTCGAGTTGTTGTAATATGGTAAAGTGTTGACTGTAATAACACATCTGCATGTGATACGGCAGGCTTTCTTTCTCTTCAGAAGAATATACTCTTTTATTCACAACATGAGTTATTTTCAGATAGAGATGCAAAGGAGAATGGAACTTCCTTCTAATTGAACTCTCTTTGTTAAAAAAGGTAAATTCCAGGACTAGACTTACCATGTATATAATCAAAATCTCACTTTCCTTACTTCATCATGATATCACCAACAGATGAATTGGTCACCCTTTTGTATTAAACAATTTTTGTGTTTCTTAGGCATTATTCCTATAGCCTGTGCTGATTCATATTTTTCGCTATAATATGAAGATTTTCTTACACCAGTTCTTTAAGAATTTTCAGCTGAGGATTTTCCAGTTACTCCTATTTGAGGAACAGTTCTGAGTGTATCCTTTTTGGATGTAGGCATTTCTACTTTCAGCTCCTTATTTGCATTAACCATCCTGACTTTCCCTACGCTTACAGAGCTTGCCCCCGCACGATAGGCCACTGGATGGAGGGCATGGTATGTTTTGGTTTACCACTGCCTTCTAACATTTGCTTTCTGTCCTCCACTCATCCAATTATTCAAAAATTAATCTGATTGTTTTATAGTGTGTAAACTGTTCAACATGCTTTATTTAGGGCTCCAGCTCATGCCTTCATAATGAATGAAGCTGCCAGGCATATATATTTTTTAAGCTTTTTAGTTCTAAATATTCAGCTAGACGGGTATTTCTAGTTGAAATTCAACTGTGTGAAGGTACCTAACTCATTGATTTCAGGGTATTTTCAAAGTTTCCTATAGGGATCATTCAGATTGTTGGATATTTAAACATCTTCCAAAAATCTTACCTTTGAGAGCTAAAATTTCCTGGGTTGCTAAGGCAGTTCTGAAATATCTGCCAGTTCTCTTTGGTTTAGTGAGAAGTCACTGCACAATAAATTTACTTAATTTACCTCTGCTAAGGAACCTAATTAATACCCAACTTTTCTGAAACATTTAAAAATAAATCCCACTGATCATATACAATTTAATCTCAGGTTTAACCAAAAACCGGTCTTAGTAGTTCATAAATGCATCCTTCTGTGATCCATGCCTCTGTGTGGTGGATAATGATTGTAGTATTTGAAGATTACAAAAACAAATCTAATGCTCACTGTTATACTGATCATAGCAAGAATACATGTCCTGATTGAATATTATCTGGAGATCACCAGAGCAGTAAGTGATAGCAGGCACAGCAGTGAAATGATGAAAATAAAAAGAAGAAAATTATAGATAAAAATAAAGCTGCTATAAACCAAAGCAGATGAAGGAGCAAGGGTCACAGTTTTACTCTCTTTTCTCTCTCAGAGTGGTTAATTGTTTTTCAACTTTGGCACATATGTCTTAAATGAAAAAGTACTACTAAATTGTGTGTGCATGTCTAGGGAAATGAGATTAGCAATAGCCAAATTAATATTATGTACTGATAAATCAATATGAAAACAAATTACAGAAGCTCTTCCACAACTGTAATCCATCTTCTAGTTTTCTTCGATTTTGCATGCTGCTGTTTTGTAGACTTTCACCCAAATGGAGGAGAGTAGCCATGTTTTCCTTGCTCCCTTCCATGACATATTTACCCACTCATTGACTACCATGCAGTGCTAATTTATGCAGATGCTCCTTTCCTGGCACTGGGGTGAAGAGAACAGATTAGAGTTAAAGAAGAGATTTTGAACATCATTTCTTATGGTCTGGGAACTTGATTTGTTTTGGTCTTCCGATAGCAATTCCTACTTGTGAAAATTTCTGAGAATAATCTACTTCCATTTGGCAAGCAAGTGAAATAGAAACAAAATCTTGCAACTGTTTTGGGAAATGAAGTAGATTGGAGCAGATACTCTTTCTGCAGCCAAAATTACTAATTTAGGTGAAACTGCATATTTTGCTGAAACTATAATTAGTTGAAAAAGTCCTGGCCAGCTCTAGCAGCACAAGAGCTGCTACAGCACAAAAGGAACACAAAAATTACATCATTCTGTTAGGCTTGTTTTATGTCTGTTGACTTCAGTAAGCTTTTACATCTTTAAGTACCTGCGGTAGAAGTGTGCTGCTGCTTTGAGCTCAACTCATCAGGAAAGGAAAAAGCTGCAGCTCCTTATCAAGTCCTTTCTCCTCCTGTCCTGCCAGGCTCAACTCTCCTGCTGCTTCCAGGGATTTCTCTCCTTTTTTTTTTTTTTTTTTTTTTTAATTCCAGCTAGCACTGGCTGCAAATCGATCCCCCTGCACCTTTCTTCCCAGCTTCTGCTGCTCTCCATTCACTGGTCTTGAACACTGATGCTGGAACCGCTTTCTGCTGGCTACCTGAAGCACCCAGATAGCTACGATCTGGGCATCACTGTTTTCTTCTCCTGCTCCCTTTGCCTCAGTACAGTTTTATTCCACAATGCACAAGCTGGAGGTGACCCGCAACTTGATGAAGGCTCTTCCCTTTCCCATAACTGCTCTCGTTTTGAGCTCTGCTGATCCCCATGTCTGCACCCACTCTTTCTTTCCAGCTGGAAAGGAATTTTTCCTTCCTTTCATCTGTTCACATTCTCTTCCCAAAAGGCACAGCTAGAGCTTGAAAGCAATAATTCTGTCCACATGTCCAACACAGGAAGGTGAACTTACAGCCAGAGCTCCTCATTGCACTTTTGAAAATCACAGCACTTTGGGCTTTGAGTACTCTGAATAAAGCCACGGTTTATCCCAGAAGTTCACAGAAATCTGTTACTATATGACCAAGGTATGACTTCTCAAAACTGCAGAAACAAAATACAGCACTTAACTGAAATGCTAATTCAAAGCATTAAATATTTTGACGGCTGGGAGAGAAAATATGTCCTGGAAAGTGGTCCACAAAGTGATGCAATGTGCAGAATATCTAGTTTCTTTAACGTATGAAAAAGTGAAATCTTGCATTTCCTGTCAGAATCTAAATAACATCTTCCACTGGAAAGGGAAAAAGGGCAGGCACAAGAAATCCATCATGATGTAGTGACAAACACTCCGATTCCTTCTCTGTTACACTGATCTGAGTAACATTCAAGCCAGACAAGTCTTCACCTGACTTTATAGACTCACTTTGGGTGAGGCTCTTAACCATATAGAAATGAGAGCTTGACATTCCTATGCAATGAATTGCCCTGATCTAATCTGAACCAACTTTCCCCACATAAAAAAACAAACAAACATGCTTGCTCTGAATGTTAGTGTAAAGATATTCGTCACTATAAGGTCCTGCTTCCTCCTCATTCCAACACAAAAGGTGAATAAACCAGTGCAGATGCCAGCTTCTACCCAGAAATGATCACAAGAAAAGTGCGTAATGTATTCTAGAAATAAATGCACCACAACCAGCTGTCTGAGTATAACACAGACCCGCAAGACAGAGGATACTTAAACTTTGAACATCTGATGCTGTGTCTTTAGCTTACTTAACGGTGCTGCTTTGCTGAGTGGAAAATCTAGTTACGTGGATGTATAAAGAAAATGAAGACTTATATTTCGTGACAGGATCTAAATAACATATCTGTCCAAGTGAAAATCATGTGCGTTACAGTAGAATGGTTATGTACATCATCCTTCTAGTTTACATTGTTAGAGCGCTTTTACATCAAGGATGTCATTTTCTCTCCCATCAGACATCCAGGGGTTTCTCATGCAGCCTTTCTCCTCCCACTCTGCCCTCACTGCTCCTTGTTTGACTACTAGATACTATGAAACTGTAGCTATATTTTGCAAGCTGTTTTCCACAGGTTGCAGTAAAACATATTTATATCATGAGTAAGTACTTCATTTTAAAACGTATAAGAAGTATTTCTTTATTCAGCAAGCTGTCTCAACTTGGAGCACTAAGTGTATTATTAGAAGCACTGTTGCACCGTAAAAGCTTTAAGTGGCGTCTTAAAGCTTTTTAAACACAGTGTTGTCTTTGCGGCTCTGTAAATCACTATCCTGTTGGAGGTCAAAAGATTATCATTTAGAGAAGGTTTCATTCTTTATGAAGGAAACTGGTTAGCCAAAGTTATATAAATAAGCTGTCTGCCCCGAGACTCAGCCATGTGGCAAAATATATCTTTGCTGTCAAATGCAGAGATGCTAATATGAGGACAGTACCTATTGTTTCCCTGCGGTGCTTACACATACTAGCATTTTGTTTATTGTGACAAAGTGAGACTCGTATATATTCTTGGTGCTAATAACTCTTCATCCAGAAAGACCAAGAATTTACAGCAGACAACCTAATATGGACAGGTATATGTAGGAAGAAGCATTTCTCAGAGTCCGTAAATGCTCTACTCATTCAAAACTGCCTTGTTTATATGTTTGACTTTGGGATAAGTACAATGTTCAAATATACTATAGTATAATTATTTTCTGTTTCTTTCATCATGACATACATTTGTAGTAAAATTACTGGCGTACCTGCTGAAATGTGTGTACCTATAGGTAGCTTGTTGTGAAATATCATACCTGAGCGTAAGGTATGTAGTGTGTTCATTATGCTTCTATATTAACCTCTAACAAAACCCAAACTAACATACAAAGTACTCAAGCTTGACTGGCTGACAGCTTCATCTGCCAACAACCCTATAATTAGGATTCAGAAATATAGAAATATAAAGGACAGCAATTTGTAATGTAGACCTCCAGATGCTTTTAAAACTCCCTTGGAAACAGAACCGGGATGAATGTGAATGCCTGATTCCTATGTGCGCTTAGAAGGAACCCTCTCCTAGGCAAAACATGAAGGCATTTATTTATATTTTTAGTTTTATTTTTTTCATACACTGGAAGCTTAATGCTGAAAGAAAGTTTTCATTATCTGAGTTGATAGCTAACAGTCAAAGTTGCTCTCTTGTCTCGGTATCTTTCAGTGTTTGGGAAACCGATTTATAACAATACATGGATGCACTGAATTAGAAAAGACAGTTTTAGAGCAGTGACATGTTTTTTTCCTACAGTGCACACTCCACTGAGATAAGTCAAATACACTGCATGAGAGCTGCATGCGATCTGAAAGGTTCTCCTGCCTGTGCTCTCGTTTTCTTCCTTCCTTTTTTCTCTGCCAGCCTGGGGGCCCAGGGGGGACCCCAAATCCTGCCATTTTGTGGCCCCTTTTTACAAAGGGCACAGCAACTGGTGAGGTAAAATCACTGCTCATGAATCTAACTAAGCTTACAAGCTCAGTGACACACAGAGCTTTCACTGTTTTGGAGCTTGGAAATTCAAGATTTTGTCCAAATTCTAGCAGACTGTGAAGTCCTTGAACTTAGACCCAAGCCTGCTTTTAGTTCTGTAATTTCCAGAAAAGATTGGCTGATTTCTCAGTGATTCTTAAGTGTCTCAAACTGCTGGTTCAAAGACTATTTCCTTAACAAAATGTACACATTTAATAAATCTACCACTGGTGTTTGAGGCTGAGATAGTTACTTGTGAACTAGACTTTGTATGCCATTTTCTTTATTTTATTTAACGTAACTGCAGTGATGCTATCTCTGCTAACTCACTGCGATAAGCTGTGTATTTCTGCCACGAGTATGCAGACTTATGACAATACTCCCTTCCTACCCACCTGAACAGCATAAACACATCCTCTGCCATGTCAGGCACTTTGAATGCTTTTCTACAACTCAAACATTTTTCTTATCTCTTCCACCGTTTTCAGAATGCGAAAGGAAATTTCTTGCGTAGTTTTAAAACCTTTCAAGTTTCATGAGCTATGTATACCTTTGTAGACCAGTTATTTTACATTTGATAAACAGAGAATAAATAACAAGGAAAAGCCTTGAGAAATTTACTGTAAGACATCACAGTATGAATCTATCTATAAAAAAATGAATCCAGGCTGAATATAAAATGGCTGCTTCATCCAGCATGCCCTGTGAGGTACAGCTCAATGTACAAAAAGCAACAATTGCACTGTGTGTATATATATATCTATACATACACGCACATACTTATATATGCCATGTGCAGAAATTTCTTATGTAGTCAAAATTGTTACATTCAGTAGACTTTTGTCACAAATGTCCACCTGAGTGCGCAGATGAACTTAAAAATCCAATATAACTGCTCTGGCTTCATTGCCATTTAGTAATGTAATTTTGTTAGATCAACTTCCGTACACTGCTGATTACACGTGTGTATTTATGTACTATACCCTTATATACAGAAAAGGTAGAAAAAAGGTAATCATAACAGATAATGGTTTTGTTAGCAAATCTCCAAAACTGCAGAACCAAAAAATTAAGTGTAGTTCAGGTGAGGAAGAGCAGGCAATGTTCAGAAGTAACAGTAAATGAACATTTATGTTTAGCGACAAAGTTTTTTATGGTTAAAATCAAAATTTTCAGATCACTCTATATAATATATAATTAAGCAACTAATAAATTACTAGCACTGGCATTTGTTTTGATTTTCCACAGTAATGAGAATAATTCAAGATAGATTTTCCCTTATTAGTGTTTCACTGGGAAGCTGCTTTATAACACAATTTAAGACAGAAAGTTAAGATCATACCCACTAACAGAGTTAATAATCAATTCCAGCAATATATTTCAAGTCCTACTTTTTGCACAAATCTATTTTTATATATATATTTTCTCATAAATTCTCTCTCTCTTTTTTTTATCCCTAGGAAGTAAAACAAAAGTCTTCAAATCTACAAGAAGTTCTCCATTAGCTGTGTGTTTTTCTCTAAGGAAATTATTGCTTTTTAATCTGCCATTCATCTCATCCACAGAGGAACAAAGTGGATTTTCAGGTCAGATACCTCTCTTACAAATCAATAAGACGTTGTTGAAAAGTTGGAATTTGAAAGGTATGGTAGAAATTATATGTATGTGACTTCTGTGTAAATGATGTACTTAAATCTGTGCAATATTGAGAGCTGTTTGAACCCGAGTGGGTTCTTGGCTGGACCCTACAAGTGAAAGAAATGAAGTCATAGGGATTGCTTGTTTTTGTCAAGGAGGTGTGTAAGATGTTTTTGTTTCAGGCAGCTTATTCCTTGAGGTAATGTATATCAGTGTACATGAAGAAACTGGGTCATACTCTATTAGGTTTTGCAGAAATATAATAAGCAAAAAGTGGATGTTCTAACAGCCTATAGAAATTGAACTGTAAGGCTGGAAGTGCTTGGGATGCATGAACAAGACTTGGCTGTATTGTGGGAATTAACTTTGTATCATGATAATGCAGATGCTTTTTTGGAATTGATCTGAAATATAAATAATTGATTTTTCAAAAGTAAAGCTTCTAAAAATGAAAGGAAGAAGTCTCCTGTTAAAACTTGACAAGGAATAAATTATTTTAATTGAGCTCCTAAACTGGTATTTGAGTAATGGCAGTTATCACAAATGGATCACTCCAAAGACATACTCTAGGCTGGCCAAGAAGGCACTGGGCCACTTTGTGGCTTTTTTTTCCTCATGCAGTATAAGCTTCAAAAACTGTCTATTGCCAGGTTTGACTTTTATGTGGACTGAGATGATGGGAGCTGGCTACTACTAGGCAATCATTAAATGTCCTTCATTTCTCCTGATCATTTGTACTTGTTAGGCTGTAGCCAGCTTGTGAGGTGTTTTGGCTGTGGGGATATTTCTACCCTGTGACGTTTGTTTCCATCCTGATTGAAAATTACTTTAATTAAAGCTTGTTCCCTGGTTTTCTGCTCCTCATAAATGCAGTGATTCTGGAGTAGTTTAATGACATATATTTTGAAAAATGCTGATTATCAAGTCTGATTTTTCTTTTTGTGCCAATGTGTTGCTTCTGACAACATCTTCTGATCGGAACAAGACTGTACAAAAATGTTTAAGCAGCTGCATTTTCATGAATATATTAATTTCATTACTTTACTTATTCTTCCTGTGATGAAGACCTGAAACCAGTCTTCGATCTGAAATGTAAAACTTATTGTTTATGTGTATATGTATATATATTTATATACACATATGCACATATACAGATATACATATGCTTCTCCATGCAAATTTAAGACAAACCTTGACATTTTCTATATATATGTATATTTTTTTCTTTTAATGTCTTGGGCAGTTTGTTATACAGGAAATATGCCATGATTCATCCATTCTAATAGACTCCACCTCCAACTAGGGCTGAATTTTCCATCTTTTGAAGAAGAATTTCATGCCATTAACAATGTGCATTTAGACTAGGTAAACTTACTTCCTGAGTTTCCTTTCCTTTCCTGGCAGTACTAAGTGACAAAGCAAAAAGCTGCAGAACAAAATATTTTCTTGACTTGGAGGCTCCTCGCAAATGTTTCATTCCTCAAACTGAGCTCTTTCCTGCTTAAAACTTTCGTAACTTGTTTGGAACTTAATGAGCCCCACATGTCCTGGCTCCCAGCACCAGCCAGCCTGCAGCAGCAGAACAGCCCTCCTGCTCTGCACAGGGTCATGAAAAATGACAGTGTTCCCCAGTACTTTTTGAAATCTTTTTCTTTTTTTTGTTTATACTCTGAGGACTCCATTTGCTGGTCAGCTGACCTCCTAAATTCAAAACTGAATTTACGACGCAGCAAATCTCCCGTGTAGTTATAAAGACAGCAGACAAAATAGCACTCCAGTAGTGCTCCAGTCTCTCTTGGATTCTCATGAAATATGATGCCAAGGCCGAACTTTTAGACCTGATAAAAACCATCCACAGGACTTCTTGATTGTTCCAGAGAATCTACTTTCCTTTGCACCAGCACAATTACAAAGGACATAGTCACAAGTGTGGCACCCACTGTGAATGGCAGAGGTTTGGTGGAAGGTGGTTCCTGGCCAGACAGGTTTACAACAATAATATATAGTAACAGACAATAATCTATTTTAAAATGTGTATGTGTACATGTCTATATATGCGCATTTTTAAACTACTTTGAAGCCATTTCAGAAATCATCTCAATGAACAGTAGAGAAGCAGCAAAAGCAACTCATTTGATAAAGCAAAAGGGAGAGTAAGATATCTAGATGAAATATCATGGTAAAAGGAAAAGAAAAACAATCCCTGAAATCTCAAAAACAGTACTGATATGTAGACTTTTCATATGTATTTTCCATATTGAGGTAGAAATTCATATCTAGCTATGTAGGTATTCCCTGTTTCTACTACAGAAATTGCTCTTAGCGTTTGTATGCCATAACAACGCTATAAGCCACATGAAGCTCTGAGATTCACTAAAGTAATTTAGAAAAAACAGATTGGCTAAGGGAATGGTCAATGGTTTTAATTACTATTTTTTTTGCAATTAAAAAGGTACAGTGAAATTCATACTGGATAGGAAAAAATGTTTAGCTAATTGGGAAAGAAGTATTCCTTCTTGGGATCTGTTTAACCAGCACAAACCAGAAGCCAAACTAACGAATGCAATCCTATTTCTTTCTAGATTCGATCAGTTACAAAAATGCGTACCTTAAGGGTAATTCTCTTTGATTCTTATGGGATAACAGAGTGTATCAGACACTTTCAGTATTAACTTGATATAGCAGAAAAAAAACGGCTGAAAGAACTGCCTCAGCCATCAATTTGGGAAGCAAAGTCAGATTGTATCGGCTGTAAAATATGTGCGCTACACTTGCCTTATGTAGTACACAGCGTTCAGAAGCAAGGTCCCTTCAAGGAAAATATTTGGGACTGAGAGATAACTGTAAGGCTGTATGTTTTCAGGCTTGGATTTGTTTGTCAATCCCTACAACTGCAACATTGCAGAAACCAAATTATTTACAGCACACAGTGAGACAGAGATGGAAGCAAGCTCGGTGTATTCCTTACCTAAATATATATCTTCTATTAAATAATTATTTCATTTAAATCTATATATTCTTCTCATGATATGTTAGAAGGATTTAAGGATTACCTGGCATATCACTGTGCATAGTTAGCTGGAATATACATTTGGTTTCTTCAGCTTCTTTCACTGTTTGCAAAAGAACTGAATTTCTTCCCTCTGACATTCAGGATAGCCATTCATTGGCTTTTTGTTCTGATACACTGAGAAAAGGACACTGATGAAATCCTAATTGTTCTGGGTAACAAGCATGAAGACTGCATAATGCTAAAGTAAAGTTATTTTTCATCACAAAGAGGAAAGACAATGACTGAGCCTGCTCTGTGATGAGCATCATAAAATCCCTTCACCTACAATAGTTGATATGCTAATAACTATAAATCTTTAAGATGATAAAAAGAAGACTATTGCAGTTATATCAAGAAAAAATGTTTGACTTTTCTTTCTCACAGTTTGTACAGAGATATTTGCCCTTATATTTTAGGCTTTATTTTTCTTATTAATGTAGGTGTCCAGGCTGCTGGGTAGAGTGAAATGAAAGCTCATTTCTCTTGGGCTTTCAATGTTTTAATGTTTAGACTTTCAGGGATTCAGAAGCACAGAAAGGGTTTTAAATGCTCATATTTTTCTAACCAGAGTTTATGTAAAAACTTGTTAGTGTTCTGAAAAGTTATTGTACACAGGAGTGCATGTGAGAATTTCTCCTGAGTCTTTAAATCCCCCTACTAGAGCAGAAGCAGATATTGCTTGCATATCTACCTTCCTATTCTTCCAGTTGTAAGTATAATCTGTACAAACAGATTAAAACAGAACTAGAAAATTATTAGTATAATGTTGTATTCCATTTACACATTGTCCTTTCCAGGTGATCTTCTAGTTTTTGTTGTGTTTTTTTTTTTTTTTTTAATTTTTATTAAGTGTAGTCAAAAGAGGAATGGCATTGACACATCTCTCATTTTCTTTCCTCATTCGTTGTTTCTGCCTCTCTTCTACATTTATTTTCCTAAAAACCTGTTCCCACCACTACGTATAAAGTTCGTCACTTGTTATTTCCCAGATATTCCTCTTTGCACTTTACCACCTGTACGCTGATGTTCAAATCCGTCTGGACCATCCCCTTTTCCAAAGATCCCTTCCTCACTTCTGTGGTCCTGCCTGTGGTCAGATTTCCAGCAACAGTGGATTCTTTCCATCATTTCCAATCTCATATTATTTTGGCATGTAAACATGCAAAATAAAGTAGTTATTAACTTTTGTTTACCCAAGACTTTGGCTTTTTGCTTTGATTTCACAGTCAAAAATTGATACATGCTAATGCTGTTTCTGCGTTTCCCTCATTCTCATTTTAATCTTTTTTATATTATGCATTATATAGATTTTACTGTGTATTTTTAATGTGTACGTCTCCCGCTCTGGTGTTTGCTTGTTTGTATTGTTTTGCTGCTGCTGTTGTTTTTAATGAGTATGTGGAAGGTAATGTATATATATGTATATATATATATATATACTTTCAGTTTGGGAACGTTGGGTTTCAGCACAATAGTATGGTATCTACTTCTGTTATTTGTATGCTCAGTGCTCATGGTTGCATACGCAGTTGCTGTTGTCATCAGTAAAATTCATTGCTTGTAGGGAGATGGTGGTTATTGTCTGGGCAGTCCAAAATACTGAGAAAGCAATTTTGCATAATGACACAAAGCCAGCCGTTAGAAATGATATATACCACATAGCAAGGCAGGCATACCAACTGGGAGCCTGAGAACTGAAAGCTACCATGAATTAGTATATTTTTTCAATTTTCAACAAAAAGTAACTTGGTGGAATTTTTGTTAAGAAGTCTGGAACAAAGATAACTACTAGCACTTGTCTGTTAACAAAGTCATGCTGACTTTGTAGGATTCACATGAAAATTTATATAGGTTTTTACTTTAAGGCTCACTTTCAGTTTATTATATATATATTTTTTCCTTTTGGAGTAGTTATTATTCTTATTTTAAATACATACTGCATGGATTTCATTTAAAATATGTCAGGCTTCCATGGTTTTACAACATTAGGTAAAAACCCCACATATTTTGCAAGTAGATTTTACAGTAGGTTGGTTGTCCTGTAAAATGCTAACGCTAACAATGAGATGTCAGAGACATCTTTTCTCTCCCTCTCTTCTCTCTCTTACTCACCCCTCTATTTGGGTATACATATCATGGAAACCTGACAATCTCCAGGGTGCTCAGCTCCAATAAAATCATTTCACAATTCATGCATTACGGAAGATCTGTGAAAAATAGTTAGCCAGTTTTCTGTTGTGATCTGGGGGCACCATAAATTAAACTTACTTAGTAACTGGAGAAGTAGTAGCGATCAGATTTGTCAAAGGCAAAGGACTATGAAGGCTCCTTCTCATTTTATAAGTGTACACATCATGAGACTAGGTATATAGCTTGGTTGAGAATATAAATCAATCATTTTGGCCTCATTTCCACATGGATAAGGCTCATACATATATATATATATATATATATGTATATATTCCTTTTTTCTTTCTGAAAAAAGATAAATTCCTCCATCTGAGTTGCTGCAATTATAGTGCAAACACCTCTATTGTATTTCAGGGAAACAAATCAGTTTATAAAAATGATTTACCCTCAGTTACACTCAGTTTTGGCAAATGGTACATAAATCTGGCACACATCATGAGCCATACACTGAGAAATGGCTTATCTCATTCATTTAATCCTACTAAAAGTGAGGACTTGTGTTCCCCAAGCATTCATTGGTGACAGCAATTTGTCCCAGTGGCAGATATTTTGGGAGGTGGACTTTACAGATGCAATCAAGTCAGTTAATGTATCCAGTCCAGGCGAGCCCATGAGTACAGTACTTCCTATGTCCCTTTCTGCCTACGGGTGCCAAAGAGAGTGTAGCACATTCCCTAATGGTACAAACAAATCAAACCATCCTGACCTGTCAGATATTAATGTACTGAAATGAGGCTTGAAGCATAGTTACGAGAACAATGTCTGCTTGAAGTCCTAGTATGGGCCATAACCATGTTGAATTACAAATGAGTCAGCTGCTTGTCACGGCTGAGGGCTGTTTGACCCGGCTGAAAATCAGAAACTGAATGTGAGCAGAAATTAGTTAGAAAGATATAAGCTGTAACTTCAGAAATTAAACCCTTAAAATATTATCAGCTGTGAATGTGAGACATGCCTGTGATCTAGGAGCTTCCATCTAGGAGTTTCCACCAAGGAGTTTCCAAATTTGATCTAGTACAGTAACATACACTTTGGCTGAAATTAAACCATTAACTCATCTATGCGCATGGTTACCTCATTCAACAGGCTCCTTCCTTATGCTCCCACCAACAAAGAAGATGGAGCTTATTGTCAGCTATAAACAAAAGCTAGTGTTACAGTCAGCTGAGGGAAGTATTCTTTGGCAACCCTAAATCAACTGATGTGATCCCTAATGAAAATAATAATCGTCTGATAAAACATTTTCCACTGAAATAGGCCAACATCTTACTAGCACGGACACCCTAAAGAAAAGACACCTATGAACAACGATTACAAATAGCTGAAAATTGCAAAAGTAGCTTATGAAGATTCATTACAAAGATCTTTTCACTAAACTCCTTGTTTCTCTAAAACTTTTACACGTACATAAATACATACTTTATATATGTGTATAACACCTGCAGCTTGCTCCGTTAAAAGGTCTACACAGTTATATTTGGAAAATAAGTGTATGAGTTAAGAGGACCATGCTTCAGTACCAGTCCAGTTATTACTGTTTACTAATTTAGAAACTTTCTGTAAGAGAAATGCCAGCTGCCTCATTGCATCATACTGAAGTGTTCCAGGGTCTGACATAGATGTTTTGGACCACAGAAAGGGAAAAAAAAAATGTGGGTGTACCCATGTTTATGCAGCCTGGTGAGAGAATGCATTCCATTAAGTTAAGGTTATTTTGGAATAGTCTTGCATATTTAATTGAATTGACATCTTATTGAAGCAGAAATCTTCCGGACAGATGAAAACTGTGTCAGATTGAAACATCTCAAGAAAATCAAAACACATTTTTGATATATTTTCTGTACACTTCATATCTTTTTGCTGGCCACAAAGAATTTCATTTTTATAGTATAAAAGCAACACAACTCTTTCATTTGAACTAATGGGGTTCTAATGAATTTTATGAATACTAATACACACATAATACATTTCATACAGTTGGGCCATAGTGCACTATTTCTAAAACGGGTCTACACAAATTAACTTTGAAGGGTGTCTGTGGCAGCCTTTCATCCATTAACTGCCTGGTGCGAGCCCCCACGACAGCTGATTTCAGAGTTAACCCCGCCTGATTCTTGCCAGTGGAAATTTGCCAAAATGATTACATCAACTTTCAATAAACCACATGTGCGTGACAACAGTAAGCAAACAATTACTTAAAACCCTATAATATAATTTGTAATTTGACATAATAGACTGTTCTTTCAGGGTTCACATTTCCATGACAAAGCCACAAGAACTGGGGCAGTTCTGCAAACAAGCATGCACTCTGAGTATCAGCAAGAGAGGTGCCCTTGGCCCTCCTCTCCTCTAGGCTCCGGGGTTGCACAACCACAGCAGTGCCTGGAACCAGCCATCATTTTGGGAAGCTCACCAGAACACAACCACTTCTTTCATTTTAGCTCTGCAGGGTGGCAGTGCCCAGCTTGTGTTTTGCCTAACAAGACAGCAAGGGGGCTGAGGAAAATAAACCTGTAGTAATGATTTATGGAAACAATAACACTGCTCTGAGTTTTAAAAACATCTGAAAATAAATGTCATGCCCTCACCTCATCCCCAGCTCTGCGTGACATTTTCCATCCTCTGGTGTTACAAAGAGTGAGACAGAGGCTTGGGAAAGACATGTGGTGGTAAATGTATTTCTGCTTAAATCTAGTGTTTTTCAGTGAGGTCACAGCTTGCTATCTAAGCAACATTCAAAAACCGTAAGATTACTGCACATTCGAGCCTTGAAGCCCTTCTGTTTTTTTTGTTCAAAGACTGAGAGAGATCCTTGACTTCTATTCAGGAGGTAGATCAGCTTAATTCTCGTTCTCTTTCTCCTTCCCCGCCTCTCTGCTTTTAGCTGGGTGATTTATTTAAAAAAACTGCGACTTCTCTAATTTTCCATTTATGGGCAAGGGGTTCTTAGAAGCAATAAAAGGACATGGGGCCAGCAAGGAGGAATCGGGCAGCATCTATTGTAGGAAAATGAAAAATAATTGCAGTTTTATGTGGGGTGAGGACACTTAAAGGAATGCAAAGGCTTTATCTGCAGATTTGTGTTAACATTTTGTTTAGTCTGTGGCCGTCAGAGGAAGATGTCGATTAACTCCGACTTTCCCTAATCCTAAAGAGTGATAGTCTCATTTTTAGTCTGTTTTCCAAATTTACTCAAAATCAGAAAGTAGAGTTCGTCTGTTCATAACGGAAAAAAAACAAAATAAATCAAAAGTTTGTCACAACTTTGAATGTGGCTGGGATTATGGAATAAGAGCAGTAGTACTCTGTAGTACTCTGTAATGTCTTCTGAATCACTGAAAAAGCTTATAAGATACTTACCGAAAGCGTACAAAAGTGTAAAAACAAATAAGGCTATTTTTGCAATACAGTGACTTTCTTAAAAAACTTTACTATGAATGCTGAAAGTTTATTGGTGGTGCTGTACTGAGGCCATTGATTTTAGGCTGTTAGTAGCTGTTATGTCACTTTGCTCTTCCAACCCTGAGCGTGTCCCTGTGCGAACCATTTTTGCAGTCCCTTGGCCTGGACTTGGAGAAAAGGAGCCTGAGCGCTCCGATGAATGGCAATGAGCATTGTCAGGGAGGCAGGAAAATAGAGTCCCAGCTCTGACTGCCAGGTCAGGAGCTGCAGGAGCTAATTGTGTCAATGGTAATGAGACTGAGCAGGCAGCAGATGCTCACGTGCCGTTACAATCCAAATCCCACCAACAAATTCCTCCCACAGAAACTTTAAGGGACGTCTTGGCACCCTGGAGATGGTGATAGACCCGGTCCCAGCCACATGCCACCTGCTAGAGCCATTGTTTAATAAAAGACAAAAAAAAAAAGCCTATTATGATAACAAAGTTGTTTGCTGTCTCTTGCAATGACTTTATGGCACCAGTTTTACCATACTGCATCTATTGAAAAAGAAAAAGGAAAAAAAAAAAGGAACATCTGATTCTTTGAAGAGAAACAGTTGTATTGAGCACTGTTAACAACTTACTTGGGAAGCCGGATGTTCAGTATATGTTACATATTCCGCTGATAAACCATGCTTGCCTTTTTCCCATTACAGCTCCCACTGTGCCTGCTTCCTACAGCAGGTTTACATTTCCACATGTTTTCCCATGACATAGAAATGGGGAGCATTTCTTTATTCCTTTTTTTTTCTTTTTTCCCAGCAAAATCAAGAACATTAAATGCAGATACCCATGTACAGTGTTGTATAAATATTTATTGTGAAATAAAACAAACTGCATATTTGGCCCCGACTCTTGGAGCAGGATGGCTGGTGAGCTGTGCCTGAGGTTTTGAAGAGGGGAAGGCCACCAGCACCAGGTTCCCTTACTGGCCATGGTGTGTAACACAGGATTGCTAAATGCTGCCATGTGGAGAGTTCAGATTCTTGCAGGAAATCTCTGCCCAAGAATATGTGTTCCTGAACAAGTCTGGCCAAGTGTCCTTCATTGCCATCGGAATTTGAGCCCAGCCTTGCTATTGGGCTCCTGTGAGGCTGAGACCACGAGCGTGTCCGGTGTCCTCGGGGTGAGTTGGTCACAGGCAGCTGCTGGCAGGGGGTGCAGATGAGTGGATCTGGACTGTTTGGCTTAGGCTGTCAGGGGAAGATTGAAGACATGCTTTGTCTGGTCTGAAGATACTTGAAGCAGCAATTACGCTCCTTTTTTAAACTCCCAGGGGTAGTGGAGAAAGTTAAAGTTGCTTAAAAAGCTTGGTTTGAGATGGTAATTTAAGAGTGTGCATTGTAGCCCTGGCTAAATTCACATCTACACCAAACTTCAACCCTTTCCTTTACAAATCCTCACTCTTGTGAAGAAAAGAATCACAAATACTTCTTCTGCCCTGTAAAATGTGAGAATGGCCCTGACGGTATCATCACAAGTTAGTGTTCTGCAGGGTGCTAGGGCAAGGTGTTCATCCCTAGAGAACAGCAGTGCATTTCAAATTTATTTCAAACTCAAATATGTCAATTACATGCATTACATCAATTATATGTAGTATATCAATCATATATATGTGTACACATGTGTACATATATATATAGTATATGAATTTTTTAACACCTGGAATAAAAGCAGGCATAGGATATTCAATGCAGTTATATCAGTGCATAAGGCTAAAAACATTATGCACCCGAGGAATGTCCCAGCTCTTGACAGTATTTTCCTTATGGGGAAGTGGGGTCCGGGGTCTTCAACTATGTCAGTGTTTCTCCAGTCCCACTGGGTGTGGACTGAACGTTATAGCCACTGTCCTCTGGGGCATCTGGTTCTGGTGACAGAAAAAATTATGCTTTAGGAAATGGGCAGTTGTGTACAACCGCAGCCACAGTTGGGTTAATGTGGCATTTGTGAGAAAGCGTTATGTGGTTTCCTCAGGTGTGGGGGGAAAAAAGGATACCATATTTTTAAAGGTGCCTTTGGTATGTCCCAGGCATAAATAATGCTGAAAACCTCAATTTACTGAAGTGCGTACCTTGCTCTTAAAGGCAATTTGAGGTAAAAGGCTAGCAGAGATATTCTACGTCATACTTTACAAGGAAGCAACTAAACAGAATGATAAACACAATGTCAGATGCATTTAGAGTGATCAGACAACGGAATTTTCATTGTATTCTGTGCCTGTCTGTTAATGACTACTCATATTAATTCAAAAGTAACCTGTAATGTGTTATGGGCATTTCTTTGTAATCGAGATTCAGTAAGCTGTAAGTCTCAGGCATTTTTCATTTTTGCACTTGGTAAAACGATGAGAGATAAATGTCTTATTGAGAGATAAATGTCTTATTGGTTCAGAAAGAGACTAAATATCTTGGTACAGTACTTACCATGCATGAACCGTGTACAAGTTTAACTTGCTATTTATATACACAATGCTGCATTGCAAAACTGCCATGAAAATTTACTCGTGTCGCAGAAAATCTGCTCCCCTGCCCTTTGCCACAATGATTGATGATAATGTAAAATCTAATTTTGAACTCACTTATTAAAAAAAAAAAGTTCTCAACCATCAGCAAATGTATAAAATTTTGTGGTTTGATGTATTTTAATGAATGATTAGATTTCTCAAAGCAACTTGAAACAGTGAAAAGTGTAGATCAGGAGCATGAACTAAATTTCTCTGTTCACCCCTCCTCTTCTTCTGCTTCAAGGGCTAACCCTAAACCTAACCCTCTGGTCACCCCATCCCTCCACTTATGGGCAGGACATGACAGCTGCTCTTCTGCTGAGGCCAAGAAGACATTTTTCCCTGATATAGCAGTTATGTTTACAGGTGTCTCAGAGGTGACAGCGATCACTGAGGATGCTCCTGTTGGGAAGAAGGGGCACAACAGGGGCAGTGCTCTCAGGGTTATGGTAATTTAAGGTTGAGATTTGGGGGAAGTCAGGATTGATAGTATCAAGAGGATTTTTGGCCTTTCTGATTTATTCATCAGCAGCCTCTGTCCCCAGTTGGGATGGTCAGTGCTCTGCTGCATAACTGATGCCTGACTGAGAGACAAATAAAGGTTAAAATAAATGCCCTAGCTAATCTCATTGGGCTTACTTAAGAAGACTGTGATACACAGGAGGTCCTATTTGATAATGCAGTGGCCCACTCAACCTTTAATGTCTCTTAGAGCAATCCAGCCTCTAATGCATCCTAGTTTTGGAAGAGGTATCAGGTACAAGCACGTCTGATGAGACAGCTGACAGGTTGGACAAATACAGCACTACTTTGCGATAAGTTCTATAGTATGGTTGTCCGTGCCAAAAAATCAGGCTGAAATGTCAGCCTCCTTTCACGCCTATCAGTCCTTTAGCAACTTCTCTGTGGCTCCAAGAGTGAGTCTGAAATGGTAACACTCATTTTCCTACGTGGGTACCCTTTGCCCATTCTGCTGCATCAGATGGAAATGCAAGGTGAAAAGATGAGAGAGAGCCCTGGTTTTGGTTTTACTTTGGGCAGCAAGCTCACTGAAGAGGGAGGGGAAGAGAAGGAAGGAGAGAGGGACAGACAGAGGGAGAGGAAGGAGAAAGAGAAGAGGGAGAGAACAGCCCCCCAGTTTTGTCATTCATTGTGATGGAAATGTTCTTTTAAAATACACTTCTGACTTAGGGAGACTTGTCTTTCACATTCATTACACAGGTGTCAAATCAAATTTTGTCTTGCTATGTCTTGTGCACTGGAGCATAGTGCATATGACATTTTGTAACATGTTGCAACATAAGGCAATAAATCATACTGAAAGTGAATAAAACCTCATTTCTTTTTTGGGGGTGGGGTGGATGAACCAAATGGCACTGTGCTAATTTCACCATGCTTCTGTCATTGTCAAGAAAATCATTTTCTTTCTCCCCTGTCCCTGGTGAGGGACTGTTTCTCAAAGCAGTTCCTCAAAGTAAAATTCTCTGTCACCTAAGTTTTGGATATATACCATGCACCTAGGGGATTGGTAACTTTTAGAAGGAAATATATGCTTCAAAGCTCAATAAAACTCCTTTGAGAAACAAGACAGACTTTAAAGCATCTTCACCAAAGAAGTAAACCTATTTTCATCTAAGTGAAAATTATTTAAGCTGCTATGCAGTTGTGGCTTCTGGAGCAGCAGAGTAGGCAAAAGAAAGTCCGATTGAGAGATGCTTTCTTTTCCTTCCACAGGTGCACTGCTGGGCAATTCTGAAGGCAATTTTGGATGAGATTTTGCAGTGAGTAGATAGATAGATAGGTATTGGGTGGGAACAGGCCAGCTCAGTCTCCAGGAGGCCAGCAGCACTCCGCTCACGTGCCTAGCAGCGCTCAAATACCACGCTCCATAAGAAATGTCTGCGGGCTGCACGTGGGACTCTCCCTTCCCTTTGTAAGGGAAGTCTGCCATGTCAAAGGTGGACGGGAGTTTAAGAGACTTTCAGACAGGACTCTTTCACTGGCTGAGTGAGGAATCAGCCCTGGGAGTGCTGTGATTGTTCCCAAGCGCCACTCACTCCAATGCCGCTGCCTCTGCACCAACAGAGCAAGGAGGGTCTTCTCCTAGCTCAGAGGTTCAAGCAGATGCTGGAAAAAGAAGCAGAGGAATGCTTCCCCATTGCTTTAGTTCAGAATCCAGATAAGGGCTGTGCCAGTGACATCTTTATCTTCATTGTAAGTGTTAATGCTTGATGGCATGACAGTGTGGACTCCTGTGACAATGTTATAAATAACCCGATGGTGAAGTTGCCAAAAGAAAAAAGAAAAAAAAGAAAAGAGACACTGCTCTTCCCATCTATAGGCATCCTCCTATCTGTTAATACAGATATTAATATGAGAGCATCTCAGAGGGTGTCTCTGAGAAAGATCAAGTTGATGAAATGCAATTACTATTTGGAAAGTGATAAGAATTGCACTATGAAGCAAATTCTGCACAGCTAAATGTACCCAACAGTTACTCGTAGGAACACGTTATCATTTAAATATATATATAATGTGTTAGCATTTCAGCAGGGAAATTATTTTTCTATGAATTATTCATCTTCTGTAGTTGTGTAATGGGGCAGTGACTTCTTTTATCAACAAAATACTTTTTATTGACACTCAGAAGTGCATTTAATTGAACACATTTCCCCAATTATCGTCAGAAAAGAGTTTACACTGGCGTTTTGGAAAAATGGTATAGGAAGATTTATCAGAGCCGCAAAAAAAGCTGCCCGTGAACTAAAGGAATTAGATTATCTTTGAATTTTCTCCACCAGAACTTAGAATGGCCACTAATTCCTTTCTTTGCTCTTTTGGTGTTTGCAAAGGGGTTCACTAAAGCCTGAACTGATATAATTATTGGCTCGGATTGTTAGAGATTTAGGCCAGATGGCTATGGGTTTCTTAAGTCCCAGTTGCTTGTGTTAGCTTTTCTAGTTTGCCTATAGGGTTTGGGGATCAGCAATTTGAAAGGGCTGCAAACTTGTAAAACAGTATTATTCATGGGGGCAGAATGTTCATCGGCGTGACCCAGTACTAAATACATTCATTATAGGCATTTCTATTCTGCACAATTTGCCACACGGCGCTGGTTTGTGAAAAAAAAGAGACAATGGCTTATAAAATGCTTTTGAATGCTTAAAAAGAAGGAGAGTTCACACTGAGCCTCCTCTGCTTTCTCTTTCAACAAGAACCTTCTTAGTGACTTTGGCTGAGCTCTGCGGAGAGCAAGTAAATTGGAAGATTTGGAGATTTACTTTTTACATTTCTGGACATGGCAGGGGGAATATCTGAGAAAAAAAAAAAAGCAATAGAAAAGAGTGATGGTGAGGTTATGTGAAACCCCAATAAATAAGTGGGAGAAGTTAGCAGGGACACAATGGGAAGCGCGGCGAGGCTGTGGTAGCTAAAATGATAAACTAAAGGGGAAATAGGGATCACGTCATGAGCAGATACACGAGGAGATATTTGCTTGGGAGACCTGGCTGCAGCGCGTAGCTCATGCAGCCATCTGAGCCGTTTCTGGGACACATCACTTGCCCAGCCCTCAGATGATTTTATTTTTTTGGCGCAAGTTGCCATGTAAACACGAGAACAGCTCCCGGCAATAGAGGAGGCTGAGGGGAATGATCACTTTCGGAGCGCTCCGGCTGCCCCACAGCCCTTTCTCTCAGACGCTCGGCGCGAGCGAGGCCCAAAGCACAGCCCGCGCGTGGCACCCGCCGGGAGGAAACGGATCTGAGGAACCGTGCAACGGCACACAGCAAAGCACACGCACAGCCACGCTGGGGCACACGCGCTGAGGGCAGAAGAGCTGCGACAGGAGACGCGGGCTGCCCGGGAGCGGGCAGTGTCACTGACTCGGCACGCAGCGCGGAGACTCCAAGGAGTGAGAGGAGCTCTCCGCGCACAGAGGAGCGGCAGCTGACAGGGAGACAAGCGGCACCGAGGCGCTTGCGAAGCAGTTAGCTGCGTCCCCCCCATCCCGCTCACAGCTTGAGGAGCGAGCAGTTAACTAAACGGGAGGACCACGCTGTGACAGCGGGACCGGGACCCCTTGGAACGCTGAGGGCGCGAAGCCTCCGGCACTACCTCCGCGGGCGGGCAGCGCGGGCTGGCGGCACCGCCCCCGCCTCCCCCGGCCGCATCCGCTGATTGGCTGCCGGCGCCGGGCCGCGCCGCGCTGCGGCTTTGTCCGAGTGAAGTTGCGCGGGGCTGCGGCCGGAGCTGGCGCCGCCCGCGTTCGCTGTACCGCCCAGGGAGGGAGGGGCGTGTCTGGAGAAGCCGCCGTGCTCGGGTCCGCCGGCGGCACATGGAGAGCGGCTGAGCAGCGGGAAGGGCGGGAGCGCGGCGGCGGCGGCGGCGGCGGCGGCTCGTCCCTGGATGTCCCGACACGGTGTGTATGGAAAAGTTTTCTCATCTACTGCGCTGTCGATGCCGGGCTCGTTGTGAGAGGCGGCTGGAAGGAGCAGATGTGCGTGGGGTTTGAGGTACCGGAGGAAGTTTGAGTAATTGCTTCTTAACTCGCTGGGAGAAATGAATTGCAGAAACTTACAAACGCGGCAGGCTGGCAGCAAAATGCACTTTATATTCCTTTTTGCACTGGCGGTTGCGTCTCTCGATAAGGCTGTGCTGGGCAAGAACCTGAAGTACCGGATTTACGAGGAGCAGCAGGTCGGCTTGGTCATTGCCAGGCTGGCGGAGGATGTGGCCGATGTTCTGTTGAAAATCCCCAACCCCGCCTCGGTACGCTTCCGAGCCATGCAGAGGGGGAACTCCCCGCTGCTCGTCGTCCGCGAGGATAACGGGGAGATCAGCATCGGCGCTAAGATCGACCGGGAGCAACTCTGCCAGAAAAACTTGAACTGCTCCATCGAGTTCGACGTGATCACTCTGCCCACCGAGCATCTGCAGCTCTTCCATGTGGAAGTGGAGGTGCTGGACATCAACGACAACTCCCCCCAGTTTTCCAGGGCTCTCATCCCCATCGAAATATCTGAGAGTGCGGCGGTGGGCACCCGCATACCCCTGGACAGTGCTTTTGACCCAGATGTGGGGGACAATTCCCTGCACACTTACTCCCTTTCCGACAATGATTTTTTCAGCATCGAGGTGAGGACGAGGACTGACGGTGCCAAGTATGCAGAGCTTATTGTGGTGAGGGAGCTAGACCGGGAGCTGAAGTCAAGTTACGAGCTCCAGCTCACCGCGTCCGATAAGGGGGTGCCGCAGAAGTCTGGGTCGTCCCTCCTGAAAATCAGCATTTCTGACTCCAACGACAACAGCCCTGCTTTTGAGCAGCAGTCCTATATAGTTCAACTCCTGGAAAACTCCCCAGTCGGGACTTTGCTCATAGACCTCAATGCGACCGACCCAGATGAGGGCGCTAATGGGAAGGTCGTGTACTCCTTTAGCAGTCATGTGTCTCCCAAAATTATGGAGTCTTTCAGGATAGATTCAGAGAAAGGACATCTGACCCTCCTGAAGCAAGTGGACTATGAAATTACCAAGTCCTATGAAATTGATGCTCAGGCTCAAGACATGGGACCAAATTCTATTCCAGCTCACTGCAAAATTATAATTAAAATTGTGGATGTGAATGATAACAGACCCGAAATTAGTTTAAATTTGATGTCCCCAGAAAAAGAAGAAACGGCTTACATTTCTGAAGGGTCCCCCCTGGACACGTTTGTTGCCCTGGTCAAGGTGCAGGACAAGGACTCGGGTGTAAATGGAGAGGTAGTTTGCAAGCTGCATGGTCATGGCCACTTTAAACTGCAAAAGACTTATGAAAATAACTATTTAATCTTGACTAATGCCAGTCTAGATAGAGAAAAGAGATCTGAATACAGCTTGACTGTAATAGCAGAGGACAAGGGAACGCCAAGTCTCTCCACAGTAAAACACTTTACTGTCCAAATCGGTGATGAAAATGACAACCCACCCCGATTCCAGACAAACAGATATGAAGTAGTTATCTTAGAAAATAACTCTCCGGGAGCGTACATCACGTCTGTCACGGCCACAGACCCAGATCTAGGGGACAACGGGCAGGTGACCTACACTATACTGGAGACCTCTGTTTTGGGAAGTTCTATAACCACCTATGTGACCATTGATCCCTCCAACGGGGCAATCTATGCCTTGAGAACTTTTGACCATGAAGAGGTAAATCAGATTGCCTTTATGGTTCAAGCTAGGGATGGAGGAAGCCAGCAACTTGTTAGCAACACTACAGTGGTGCTTACCATCATTGATGAAAATGACAATGCTCCTGTCATCGTGGGCCCAGCACTGCGCAACAGCACAGCGGAAATCTCAATCCCTAAAGATGCTGGGATTGGCTTTCTTGTCACGAGGATAAGGGCTACAGATAGAGACTCTGGTATGAACTCTGAACTCAGCTGCTCCATAGCAGCTGACAAGGAGAACAGCATCTTTGTGATGGATCCCAAAACTTGTGACATCTCCATCAACGTGAGTGTAGAATCGGTTCCAACTAAGCACTGGGAGTTCTATGTTATAGTCCAGGATAAAGGCAGTCCTCAACTTAGTACTAAAGCACTTCTGAAATGTACAGTTTTTGAGTATGTTTATTCATTTTCAAGCACAGAAGCTACTTTGGTAAGCCAACCCTCTCTGGATGTCTCGATGATGACAATTATATCCTTAGGATCAATATGTGCCGTGTTGCTGGTCATCATGGTTATCTTTGCTACGAGATGTAATCGAGAGAAAAAGGACACCAGGTCCTACAACTGCCGTGTGGCAGAATCGACCTACCAGCACCACCCGAAGCGGCCCTCCAGACAGATCCACAAAGGGGACATCACATTGGTGCCAACAGTTAATGGCACGCTACCCATCCGATCTCACCACAGAGCTTCCCCGTCCTCATCCCCGACCCTGGAGAGAGGACAGATGAGCAGCCGGCAGAGCCACCACAGCCACCAATCGCTGAACAGCCTGGTGACAATCTCCTCCAACCATGTGCCTGAGAACTTCTCACTGGAGCTCACCCATGCAACTCCAGCTGTTGAGGTAAGGTCCTCACCTCGCTTTGTACTCACAGGTCTTCTTGGGAGTATGGGGGTACTTTTCATGCAACAGGCAGTTAGATCTAAGTCCCATGCATTACAGATTTCCCTTTAAATGTTGCAGCTTTGCAGCTTTACTCCAACAGCACCTGGATCCATTACCACAGGGTTACATCTGTTATTAATAGTGTTAGTTCTTGGTTCTTCCCTGTAAGGCTGAAACAATGCAGTGTAACATATGCAGGAATCTGCTCTGGCTTATGCAGCTTCCTCCTTCCTTGCCTTCCCTTTCCCTCCTTGTATCTGTTTTAGAAAGAGTCCAGAAGAACAGAGGAAATTTATTAAAGGGGATGGAGAACTACAAGTTTAAACACTGACACAGTTCAGGTACATGTATTCTAAGGCAGAGTGTGTCTGATACACACACGCAGTGTCCCAAACTTTGGGACATTTCACTTTTTCCTGCAGCTTTGGTTTAATGGCCTTAAATGAGTGCCATACCTCATTATACCTAGTGATTTATGACTGTGGAATGGCAAAGGGGTGTTTTTAATCTATTAAAACAAAGTAAAATTCAACCTCTGCTTAATTACTTATTTTACTTAATGAATTCCGAGGCTAACAAACAGCAGTGCATTTCCTCATTCTGAAATGTCTTCAGTTATTTTCTGTGGCAGACTCTACACTAATAGTCAGCTGTACTGCATTGTGTATGTGTAGGAATTTGATTTAATTAAACTTGAAAAGGAGAAAAAAAAAAAAACCAACTTGAAGTGAATTAGTAGTTTTAGAACTAGGAGTCTGAGCTTTTATTTCAAGGAATCATTCTTTTCACCTTCTCTTTAGCAGGTTTCTCAACTTCTCTCGATGCTTCACCAGGGCCAGTATCAACCAAGGCCAAGTTTTCGAGGAAACAAATATTCCAGAAGCTATAGGTAAGGATCTGAACTATTGTGCTGTACGTGTATCAAACAATATACTAGTGTATTTTTAATCCAAGTGGTACACGAATAATTTGATTCTACCATTACCACCGTTCTCTTTACAGATATGCCCTTCAAGATATGGATAAATTCAGCCTGAAAGACAGTGGCCGGGGTGATAGTGAAGCTGGAGACAGCGATTATGATTTGGGTAGAGAGTCTCCAATTGACAGACTTCTTGGGGAAGGATTCAGTGACCTTTTCCTTACAGATGGGAGAATTCCTGCAGGTATGAGCACAATGGAAGCTGAACGGTTTATTTACAGTGCTGCCTAGCTGTCACTTTGATAAAGCTACTACTGAGAAAGCAAAAATTCTTTAGCTTTCAAGTCTTGTGTTTCCTTCTTTCTCCTCTGCCTCATGATAAATACTGAGCTGAAGCATTCCTGTATCTAGGCAAATGAAAACTCAGATGCAACTGAAAAATCTGCCCAGAGCAACTCATGCTTTTTTCTTTTATTTGCATCATCTTGAGCTGGCTCCAAATTCCCCCACAAAAAGCATCATCTCCTCTACATCCTTAGACTTCTAATGACTGGGTGTATGTTTTTTTTTTTTTTTAAAGCCAGGCAGTTGTGGTTTGTTAAAAATACACAGAACTATAATTTAGGGGATACGTTTTCCACAGTGGTTTTGTTTTTTTGTTTACAAACTTGCACAGTTCAGAAGTGAATTGTGAAGTTGGTCAAGAAATATGGATGGCAAAAGAAAGGGAAGTATTTTTCCCACTGAAAAATGAATTCAGGTAGCAAGGGAAGCATCTTAATGTGTGCCAGATCTAAATCTTGCAATCTTGACTTAAGAAGAAGGAGCTTAAGAGGAACAGCTCAGGTAGAGGGCAGAGGAGAGAATTTGGAAAAAGATGAGTGAAAGCAAGCTAAACACACGCTTGTATATGAAGTACCATTTGTGAATTTCTGCCCAGTTTTAAGTTGAAAATAGGAGGATATAGGAAATCACTGCATACAGACATAAGAATTTTAAAATGACTTTGATAATTACATAGCAGCTGGTTGTACCCTTGATCTTGTACCCATTTCAGTTCATATTTAGTTATCTCTGTCCAGCTGGCAGGGCTGGATAACTTCAGTATGGTTGAAGTTTACATCAGGACTGATTAATAAAGTCATTCTATGAACAAGGAAACACTGCTTTGTAGGTTGGCGCAGCATGTGTTCCTTCCTGCAGTGATCCCCAGGCTTTGCCCAGAGCTGGAGCAGAGGAGCTGCAGTGCTGTAGCTCTTTCCCTCTGCTGCCACAGAAAACAACAGTGGGCTTATCTCTGCCCATGGCAAGGGTTTGGAAGCAGGTCTTGTATCACCTGTCCAGACATTCAGCTGTCTCCTCAACCTAGTCTTTGGTACCCAATATTTCAAAACCAGAGGCCTTTAAAATGTACTATTTTTCCAGAATCTTTAATCAAAATCTAGTGTCCTAATGCCTTTTCATCCTAATCTCCCCCAGTTCCTGTTACTTATTCCCCTGACATCCAGCATGAGGCATGTCTCCCTGTCTCCTGTGGTTAGCAAAGTAGGGAGGGATCTGCTGCAGCTCTCAGTTGCCAGGGGAACTTGAAGTGCAGTGGTGTTTGCTCTGGCGTCCGGCCTGCTGCTGCCAAGGCATAGCCGTCCCCTTCCTGCTAGGGGGTTGAGGGCTGCCAGCAGGCAGCAGTGGCGACGCTCTGGGCTAGCTGAAATGCTGTTATGCGTCTTCAGCTCCTGCAATTCTCTCTCTAAACAGGAAGCCTAAGGGCAGGGTTTCCAAAAGTGCCTGGCCTTCCCCTAACACTAATTGAATTCAGAGTAAGGAAAGCTCCTGCTGCGTACAGATGCAACTCATTTTAGCTGCAAAGTAGTACATTTAATCTCAGCCAGATGCCCATTTACCACAATGTGTAGTATTAGTCCATCAGATAAGTACGCTCAACTCATTTAGATGAGATGTGAACTGTTCTGAGTCCCCTGTACAATCCAAACAAACAAACAAACAAACAAACAAACAAAAAAAAAAAAAAAAGGAAAAGAAAAGAAAACTTCCTGGAGGTTTCCTGCTCTCCATTTTGAAAGGTTTCTGCATTGTCAGTCTGGACACAGGCAAAATGCTGTGAGGAAGCCCTTGCTTGTTCTTTTAAGGTGGAACTGGAAAGGAATGAAGCCTTCGAAACTTCAAAAATGTCAGGATCAGGAAGTTCAATAACTGCCCTCATGAGACTTGTTTCTTCTCTCACTTTTTAAATCTTCCCTGGTAAGTTTTAAGTTCCAGGGGAAAAAAATGTTGTGCATTTTTCTTTTTTACTTTATTGGTGAGTTAAGGGGCAGACTGTGACACCGTTCATTTTTTTCTCAGAGTATCTTTTGATCTTCTGCTCAACAATGTCCGTATTTATAATTTTTTTTACCAAAACCAAACATGATAAGATCAGTAGCAAAACTCACAATGAGATAATCATAGAATCATGAAGGTTGGAAAAAATCTCTAAGATCATCTTGTCCAGCTGTCCACCTACCACCAATATTCCCCAACAGGTCATGTCCCTAAGTACTACATCTACCCTTTTCTTAAACTCCTCCAGGGATGGTGACTCCACCACCTCCCTGGGCAGCCTGTTCTACTGTTCTAATGCCTCAACACTCTTTCAGAGAAGCAGTTTTTCCTAATATCCAACCTGAACTTCCCCTGGTGCACCTTGAGGCCATTCCCTCTCATCCTATTGTTGTTACCTGGGAAATGAAGCCAACTCCCACCTTGCCACAGGTTCCTTTCAGGCAGTTGGAGACAGCTGTAAGGTCTCCCCTGAGCCTCCTCTTCTCCAGACCAAACAATCCCAGTTCCCTCAGCCACTCCTGGGGCCCAAACCAGAGCACAGTACTTGAGGTGTGGCCACACCAGAGCTGAGTACAGGGAGCCAATCAGCTCCCTGGTCCTGCTGGCAATGCTACTTCTGATGCAAGCCAGGATGCCGTTGGCCTTCTTGGCCACTGCTAATGAAATGCTAAACTGTTGAGAGTCTCCCATTGATTTACAGGAGTATTCTTAATTACAGGAGTATCTTGACCTTCTGGGATAAGTTGAGAGCTGGTCCAGGCACAACGGATCACTGAGATATCTTTTTTTACTTTCTAACTCTTTGGCATTTCCTGTTAAGACAGCACAAGTATGCCTTTCATGCATGGGAACGAAGCACTCTAAGGCATTGCAGTCACTTGTACCCAGATGTCAACTACTGATATTTTCTAGGTTCTTTTAATTATTTACTGTTGGAAGCTTGCTGATCAGTAGGCCATTTGCAATACCTTGTGCAATATCCAGACTGCAGCCTGAACCCATGTTATTGAAGAAATTGATGCTCCCTTGTGTAAGGAGCAGAGAAAGTTTGTACTTGAAGGAATGGGAAGGGCATTAGCAAAGCAAACAATATGATAGGCTGCGTGAGGCATAGAGATAAATAACGCTGACAGTTTTACAGTAGCACTTTATCAATCATGGGTATGTTCAAAGCTGAAATACACTATTCAGTTCTGCTTACACTACTGCAAAAAGAACTTTTGATAAAGTATGTGAATCCAGAGCCAAATGGGGAGTGTAATGAGAAAATGAGGAAAATCTACAGGGCATGACTGAAGACATTTAGTTTCAGAAGTGGTATTTCTTCTGTCTTTAATATATAAATGGAGAAAGAAAAAGAAATTACATCCTGCATGGGATAATCTAACCAGTAGTCTATGGGGGATTAGGGGAAAAATTTCCTACAGTCAAAATATTCATAATGTGAAGCCTGGCATTGCTAAAAATGTTCTTTGAAGTATGTGGCTCAGATTCAAGTTAGCGGCCTCTGCAGTGCTTGCGCTTTTCCAGAGGGACTGCTGGGTACCCAGACAGCGCCCAGGTTGTTCTGAGGCTTTGTGTCATAAAGAGTCAGTTCCTTTTGGAGAGCCAAATTTGGCCTCTCGCCTGGCATGTCCCTCCTTGCAGGCCTGTCATGTAAGTCTTTACCTGTTTCTGCTTCCAGGGACCTTTCTCAGGCCTCCTCAGTGTTTATGGTCTACTCTTGCAGTGACCCTCAGTGGGCCAATCACTGGCCTTAATGTATGGCTTCTGTATGATGCACCACTAAAGTCTAGCAGTGAAAGAGGGAGTTTTCAACCCTTCAGCCCTCTTGCTGGCTTGGATGCCCATCTTGTGGGTTAGTGCCACCCTTGTGTCTACACTGTGCCTGCATAGCACAGGAACTGGAACTACAGAGCTGCAGATACACTTTAGAGTAATTCCTGTCTGTATAAACCCTGGGGTCACCCTGGATATGGATTAAAAACTAAATATTCTGGTGCTGGATTAAAATTTAAATGATTCAATTAATTAAGGTCAGATGTTAGTGGATCACCTGGTGTTCAGCATACACCCCGTTGTCACATCAAAAGGAGATAATTTAATGGAGATTCCTCTGCACAGTTTTGTTCTTCTGTATTTCCTCTGTCTGTTTATTCTCCTGTTATTACTCTGTTGTGCTTCCTTATTTGCACGTGAAAGACTTGAGTAAAACAACTGAAAGCTGGAAGGTAGAAACACCTTCATTTTATTTCTATATTTATGTAAAAGCACTTCACAAAGGGAATGAATGTCTGTAAGTCACAAGAGCTAGTTATCTCCCTTAGGGTTTATGTTTATCTGCCATCTTAGTTAACATGTTATATCACTTTCTTACCAGTTCTGTATTTACCATTCCTGGGTTTTGAGACCTCTTAGGAATGGAAGTGCATTTAAATCTAGGCCATTTGCAGTTGCTGACTACATGCATACAGACAGTGAATCCAAACACCAGGTTGGAACATCTTTGATCCCTGGAGAAGTTCAGCCTTTGTCTTCCTTGAGTCTTAGACCTTGTGTATGTAAATGATAGGTACAACCAAAGGGGGATATTCACTCTCATCTCATCATCACACTCTCTTGCAGCAATGCGGCTGTGCACGGAGGAATGCAGGGTTCTAGGCCACTCCGACCAGTGCTGGATGCCACCATTGCCATCTCCCTCATCCGATTACAGAAGTAACATGTTCATCCCTGGGGAGGAGTTTCAGTCAGCACAGCAGCAGCTGCAGCAGCAGCAGCAGGGCCTCGAGGAAGATCCACAGCCTGCTGACACCAGTGAAAAGAAGAAGAGCTTTTCAACATTTGGCAAAGACTGTCAGGGTGAGGAGGAATCAGGAGACACTTGTACCTCCTCTCTTCTCTCTGAAATGAGCAGCGTCTTCCAGCGCCTTCTGCCTCCCTCGCTAGATGCCTACACAGAATGCAATGAGATGGATCGCTTGAATTCGTTGGAGCGCAGGAAGGGACATTTGCCTGCCAAGGCTGTGAATTATCCACAGGGAGTGGCTGCCTGGGCAGCCAGCACACATTTCCAAAATCCAGCCAACAATGGGCCAACTCTGGGGACTCACTCGAGTGCACAGCCTTCCTCCAAATGGCTGCCAGCCATGGAGGAAATCCCGGAGAATTATGAAGAAGATGATTTTGACAATGTACTCAATCACCTCAGTGACGGTAAACATGAACTCATGGATGCCAGCGAGCTGGTGGCAGAAATTAACAAACTGCTGCAAGATGTCCGGCAGAACTAAATGGTTTCAAAAGCCTATTTTTCCATGTTTATGGAAAACTGGAAAGAAAAAAAAAAAAAAAAAGAACAAAAAACAGACTGAGGAGAACTGGCATTGCCAATGAGTTGCATTTATCATAAATGTGTCTGTGTATGTTGAATATTAAAATACTGTATTTTCATATGTACACAATGCAAGTGTGATTATCTGTATTTTAAAAATACATTTGTACCTTATATTTATGTGTAATTTAACAAATAAATTTTATTTTTCTACACCCACAGCAAGCATGTTTTCCTAAATGTATATAGATGGTACCATCCTTGTCAAACATCCACCGTTCTTGCCACACAGGCATGTAAAATAACAAAACAAGGGGAGTCACTGCTTTCCATTATTATTTCTTTTAAGTCTCAAATGTTACAAATCCAAATCACTGAAACCTTATCCAAACATTAGTTTTAAAAGCTGATCCAACACCTTGTTGCAATGTTTCTTTCTTATAATAAAGAGTTGTCAACTCCTACGAAGCCTAAAATGTCCTTTTTTATTTTGATGTTTGGTTAAAAGTCATTTTTCCCATTTAATTAATAGATTATTGCAGACTTGGATCTTCTGGTTACAAATAAATGTTTCCTCAAGAGGACAAATCATGGAATTAATTGATGGAACTTTCAATGTTCTCTTAAAAAAAACAACAGCAACAACAATTCACAATAACGTTCATTTATTCTGCCGCTGTAAACTGCAAAGCCAGTTGAAGTGAGTGCTGTATACTTGAAAGACAGCAATCAAATTAGATTTTCTGACCTCAGGCTGAATTCTCACCCTATGTAAATAAAAAAATTGCAATTGCCTTCTTTATCATTGTGACACCAAAATAAAATGAGTGTTGCATCTCTCAGGAAAACTATTATTTTACATAGCAGTTGTAGCTATATTTTGCGTCTGTTTTGTGTCTATCTTGTATATGTCAAATGATATAGAAGTACTTTAGCTCCCTAGAATAGAGATGTTTTGCTGTCTTAATCAGTTTTTCCAACATGCAAGGTTTCTCCCTTTATTGAAGGAAGCTCAGTGAAAACTGAGTAATTTATACCATTGTGCCATCACCTCTGGCAGTGAAGTAGATAGTGTTTCTCACATAATAGTTGGAGTCATTGTGATTCTTTCAGTTCCTTTATTCAAAAACATGTTTGATTAGCCTGCCACAAACAGGGAGATTTTTGTTATAGAATCATAGAATGACTTGAGTTGGAAGGGAGCTTTAAGATCATCTAGTTTCAGGTCCCCTGCCATGGACAGGGTTTCCAACCACTAGATGTCTACGATCATCCAATCAATTATTTATTCACCTAGTAATCCAGCTTTTAAATTCATCTCTTTTCAATTTAGAGAGAAGGATGTGGCGTGGGACCATGTCAAAGGCCTTGTGCATGCTCAGGTAGGTGACCTCAGTTCCCTTCCTTCCTCCAATGATGTTGTCAGACCATAATAGGAAGCCACCAGATTGGTCAGGCACAATCTGCCTTTGGTGAAGCCTTGCTGACTATCTCAGATCACCTCTTTGTCTCTCAAGTGCCTTAATATAGCTTCCAGGAAGATCTGCTCCATGATCTGATCTTACAGAAAACAAACAGATCAACATCTGAGAAACATGGAAGGGTTTTAGATTCCTGATGTTCATTTAGGGAGAGTGCTGAGTTATTAAGAGCCAGAAAGAAAACTTGTATTTGGCCTTTTCATTCAGGACTGCAAAAGTTTGTCTCCACTTCAGGAGTTGATAAGTACAGCCATGTTGGTTAGGAGGTCTCAGACTTCTAACCAAGTATCCACATTGTCAGAAATCATCATGTGGATTAAACTATCAATGTGTAATTCCCTCAATACGCTGTACAAATTTAAGAGAACTGACTTATCTGCATTGTTAAAAAAAAAAAAAATCATCTAATAGCAGAGGGTTTGTTTCCATTTCTGTGAATTTTTTTAGCACCTTTGAAATACCAACATGGCTTCAGCCTCATCCAACTACTTTCAGTTACTTAAAAAACAAAATCATGACTTCTCTGTCATTAAATACTTGAAAACTTTTCTCTATTTTCCTTTTTGCTGAACCTTTCCTAGGTCTGTTGCCAGAGCCAGCACACAATTTTGGATCCAACTTTTCTCATTCCTCATCCAGCTTCAAATTGTTCTTATCCCTCTACGAACTCGTCTTCATTCCCAAAGCCTGCCACACAGACTGCTTTTATTCTTTGCATCTGTCTGAGCCCTGAGGGCACTAATAGGCATTTCAGGCTGACCGAGACCTCAGGAGTTCATTTAAGCTCAGCCTAGAGCCTCTATCTGCCAGTGGGTTGTTGTCTCACTTTGCATTCTGGAGGGACATTAGACTTAATTTACAATAATGTCTCCAAACCTATCTCCAGTTGTTGCTGACTGGAGCCTTCTGGGAAGTCTTCATCCTGCTCTCTTCCTTCACTACAATGGGGGTTATTGATAGACTCTGTTACCAGCACCTGGCTCAACCTCCTGCATTCAGGTAGGGCGATACTGTGCCATGAGGGTACTGGTTTGTCCTCTGTTCCCTATTGGGCAGCCATGCTCTTCTTGGTATTTCCTGAGAGTATCTCATGCCCTGTGTCTCTAGAGTCTCCTTATTAGCCACACTGAGTTGAATTTGCTACTGTAGCTTTCCTACCAACCCTGAAGTTCATAAGGATGAGGCGTCTTTCTTAGCTAGGTTATTTCTTTCTCATCTCAGCTCCCTCTTCTGGGTTTCCCTCATTCTCATTAGTACCCAGTTTTAGTCTCCCTTTCCAAGTTCCTTTGCTCCTGTCTTGTTCTTCTTCTGACTCATCTCTCTGACTTTTCTTTACTTAAGTCAGTGTACTAATCCTATTGGGTTTGTGGCTGTACTCCTGACTTCACAAAGCACTTATGGTATCAATATCTTTGTCTGTGGCTGAAGTTCCCAGTTAGACCTCTTCAGTTTGGTCTGGTTAGCACACATTCTTCAACCTAATTTTTAGCACCCTGTAACCACTGGATTCCAGCTTCCTCCTCACCTAATGCTTTTTATTGGGCCATTGCACAGCATTGCAAGGGGTGATGCTCCCATTGCACCTCTCTGATACTGTTTTCTTCACAGGTGCTCAGTGAGGGGGAGGCTGAAACAAAAATTCATGTCTGCTAAGGAAATCAGCTGTTATTTGATTCCAACCACAGGAACACACAAAGTGTGAGTTAGCACCAAGGGATTGGAAGTTATGTCAAAAATGTACCATGGTACATAGCAATAGCTAATACATTTGGAAGTTATTTAAGAAGTTTCCTGTTGACATGGGTAAAAAATTGCTGTCTGTCACAAAATCAGCAGCTGAAAACAAAGCTTGCCTTCAGGTGGTACAGATCCCTCCTTCACGAATAAATGCAGATAGATAATTTTTCCTGTTTCTAGAGGAGAAAATACTAGACCTTCAGGCTCTGATTGGTTTGTGCTGTCTACAGACTTGCAGGGCAGCCTGATAAGCTCCATTTTCACAGTCACATCATCCACTAGGGATTACCAACCTGTTTTAAATTTAAAATCCTTAAATCAGTTTATGCCCACTGGCCCATGTCACACGGATAGTCGCAATGATTTAAATCGCCATTGTTTGCAGGGAGAGCTTTCTAGCAAAATAAATCGGAATGAATTTCTCTGGGATTGCTAGGCATCCAAATATCACAGAATACCTAATGTTTTCCTAGAGGTGATTTCTGTACTGTCACACAGTAATAATATTTGGTATGTGCATTGCTGCAAGGATCTTATCATGTAAATGGACCAGTTATAAAATCAGTACAGTTTTGGGAACAAAAATGTTTACTTAGATTAAATCTAAAATGCAGCAGAGTCTGAGCTGCGCTTATTATCAATAGGGAACTTGTTAAAAGTTCTGAAGGTTGTGGTAAATGGAGAAAAATCTGTCTTAATCCTACTCTCAGTTTAGTCTTCCTCTTTCCTCTTTTTGTCAGGCTTCCCTTGTAAACAGGGAGAAATATTTCCTATTGTGTCTTCACACACTTACACCCTGCACATACAGGTGAATACTAGCACCTAGTAAATCTTGCCTGTGTAGAACAGGGAAAACATATCACTCAGTACAAAAAAAAAAAAAGTAAACAAATCTTGATTTGCTACACATTGACAGCTAATAGAGGATTATGTGTTGGTGGTTTGTTTTATGCACCAAACATAAGCATGATTATTCTGTCCAGAACACTAGATTGCTATGAGTTCTCTAAAAGATGGACATATCCCTGAAACAAAATAGCTTTCTTCCTTGATACAATAATGATGGAAAGATCGTGGAAGTCAACAAATGTTAATTAACAAAATGCTTCTGAGTGCTGTGTGCTGGTAATTCTGTCACTGGTGTCATAGGTGAAATTCCTACAACTTCTGAATAAATAAATAGCTTAACTAATAGATAGTAAGCCATTCTTTTTCTCCAGACTCCCCGTATGTTTTCTTCCTTCAGTCACTAATATATCCGATACACTCAAAGGTGTACTGAAATAATGATTAGAGATAGTGGGCTGTTTCACCACTTATTTAATTTGTGTTTAAAGTATTTCCATAACCACTGCATTGCACTTTACTCTTCAGGGTCCATAAGCCTAAACACATTGAAAGGATGTGGAGGATGTGGCTGCCAATAATGTTTTTGTTGCATTCTGCACCCTGATCGTGTTTATAGTTACTTATATTAATAACAGCAATAGAAAGTAAACAAAAGCTACCACAAAACATTTAACCTTTACTGTTTCCTATCTTTTTTATTAAAAAATAAGTACATTGAAATTCACAGAAAAGGCCAGGAAATTTCATTTCCTCCTCTTCTCTGCAACCTGCAGAGAATGTCAGATGTTTCCACAGATTAGAAGAAATGAAAACCTCAATTGTCAGATGCATATATGAAACATAAATTTTCCAGCAGCACCTAGACTAGAAAAAGCTTGCCTATAAGCTGTGAAAAGGCTAGATTTATGAAGAAAATCTTATATTTAAACTTTTCAGGAAGAGAACACATGAAGATTACTTTGAGTTGTTTTTAAAAAGCGAACACAAAAAGAGCTTTCTCTTGGTTAGTGAGCATTAGGTGGCTAACACTGTACTAAACTGAGATCCCTAGGAGACTCTTGCATGTGTGCACTCTCTTTTAGTAATGCAGGCAGTTACAGGATGGAATGAAATTGTGTCTTAAATGGTATCCCAGGGTCAGAATCTGTCCTCACATAAAACTTAACATTCAACATATTCTGTAACATATTTTATATAAATGAGATTTAAAAAGCGATAATACCTTTACTTCAATCAATTAAGCATCATAATTAATGATTCTGTTGCATGTCACATCCTTTAACCCCCTATTGAATAGCAAGACTTCTCTGAAGAGGCACACAGGAACTGTTTAAACTATGCTGTGAAAACTATTTACAACAGAGTTGGTAAATAATACCTTGTTTAATTAAAACTCAAGAAACACTCATTCAGAAACAGGTAATAATATAAGCTGAAATATGAGCAGTGCACATGTTGTCCTCCCACTTGTATGAATTAACTCTACGGGAAATACAGTACGAAATGGCCCCACAAATTGTTTTATGGCTTACATGAAGCATTTAAAGCATTTCTATACCTCCAGTTTCATCATATGTCTTTGGTTTTAGTACTGATTCCAGAGAAAAAAATTCTGCGTAGATGTTGCTTGCAGGACTTTCATCCTTGTAATGACCACACTCAAGAATGCCAGGTAAACTCCCAAAGTTTATAAAGTCACAGAACAAAATCTTACTTGAGTTAGAGTTTTCTTAGTATATTTATGAACAAAAATATTTTCAAGTGGCCTGAAGGGTAGAGATACAAAATCTCTTGAGTAACTGTAAGTTACTTTAACAGTTTTTATCATGTAAATCATACATGTAGAATCTTAAAATATGGATACTTTCTTGTTGGTTGGCTATTCTTCTGTTCTGTTCTCTATTTCTATTACTTAGTGAAATGCCTATTATTCTCAAAAGAGTGATTGCTGCCTGTATATGCTCTCATACAAACACAACATTAGATTCTCTAGAAGAGAAGATGTCATGCCAAAGCCTCCGCCTGTAGTGGAGGTTTGCCTATCTGAACATGTGTACACAAAACTGAACTCTGGAGGAAACTACAGGATTAGGGAAAAACAGGCACTTGAATAGGCACTAGAAAATCAATTGTCTTCCTTTCCAGGTGGTCACCCTTTAACTCTTTTAATTTACTTGTTTTCTCTCTATGGCTGAAAATATGTATGTCTAACAAGAAACAGAGACAGCATTATCAATAATAAGAATTGAAATAATATGGTAGTCTAGTAGTTTGGTCAATAAGTTTAGGATTCCTGAGAAAAGGATTTGAAGCTGAAACCTCTCATAGCTCTGGTAACAGTAAAAAAAAACAAAAAACAACAAAACATCATTTTAATTTGTTTTTTTTTGTTTGTGTTTTAAGTATTTAGCTTTATTCATTTATTTATTTATGAACTTCTGACTTTAACCCAAGACCCAATTCCTTTTTCTCCGTTCTGCAGTCCCTGGGCATTCCCACCCATGATCTTTGCTGCCCAAAAAAGAATACTGTGAGCTAGTTCAAGGAGCTGATTGAAGTCAGTGTCTTGTTCATGATTTCATAAGTGCTGCTGAAATGATGCTTCTAGAGTATGCAGTGGCCTGGGCTTTGGATGGCATTGGCTTCTGCAGAACTGTGCTTTTGCTCCCTAGTGAACATGCAGCCATTCTAATTTGAGTATTGCTAAGAAGGCAGCTGTTGGAGCATGAAGTATAGGGCAGGCTGCAAAATCTGTTCTACATGCTCAGTGTTCTGGTGATGTACTCTGACCTTCATGCTTTAGGGCTGCTCTTGCTTGTAACACAGCCAAAAATGGTTCAGTTGTGTCTATGGAGGGAGGTCATTCTTTGTAGAGTTGAAGTTTGGTCCATACTGCCATCACTGGCTTTGTTTACTGTCTGGTTCAGGTGTTCCCCATAGTAATGGGACTAAGAAGGCAATTCTCTTCCTGGTGGCCTAGGAGAGCACTCTGCACTTAAACTCCACAGAGTTTTTACAGCAAATTTGGAAATTGGTAACTTGGCAATTTTTTTCTGTGCCAAATTATTCAATGCAAAACAGTATTTTTAAATTGCAATACTTACCCACTTAGTGAGACTCATTTCCTGCTGATAAACCAGTGTTCCGGGGTCACTGTGGCAGAGTTAAGTGGAAATGATGAATTATTCCATAAAAGGAAGCGTTCTTCAGCTGTATATGGAAAATGAAAGTCTCTCACATATGGTGCTGTTGTGGGTGGCTATAATCACAGAATCACAGAATCATAGGGGTTGGAAGGGACCTCCAGAGATCATCGAGTCCAACCCCCCTGCCAAAGCAGGTTCCCTACACCAGGTCGCACAGGTGGGTGTCCAGGCGGGTCTTGAATATCTCCAGAGAAGGAGACTCCACAAGCTCCTCGGGCAGCCTGTTCCAGTGCTCCGTCACCCTCACCGTAAAGAAGTTCTTGCGCACATTGGTGCGGAACTTCCTGTGCTCCAGTTTCTGGCCATTTCCCCTTGTCCTGTCTCCACACATCTCTGAAAAGAGTCTGGAATAATAATAACTTGGCGCAACTTAGTGTCTTTATCTTAGAAAAAGATAAGAATTCAGCAGTGATAATATTTATATCCCAGAGCATTCGGCTATCCACTTGTTATAGCAAAGACAAGGAAAATAAGCAAAATCTTTATGAGAGTGTTGTGTTTGCTGCCTTTCTACAGGTTCCAGCTGGTTTTGAAATAAAATGGTCTCTCTGCACGTAAACAGATGTACTATATGTTTAAAAGAACATCGCTATAAGCATGGTTGAAATGGGATGGGAGGTGCATGTCAGCCAAGGACCTGATGTTACTTCTCTGCGTGGATTGTGAACAGACTGTTTAATTGTGAATGGGGGTAGTAAGAGGCTGGTTTCTGATGCTCAGGAAAAAGCTAATTTAAGAATTTGGTACTCTAGTTAGCTGAAGGCACCACCTGTGTGTGAGAGAGTATGTGGAAAAAAATCATTTCCAAATGTATGTAGTATTGTAAAAGAAGGAAAGAAGTATGTTAGAAACCCAATTTTTATTGTTAATCAGGGAATGCTGCCTCAAGTAATGCCTATTATCCACAATATTTGCAAACTGACAGGTAACTAGTTTGGCTTTTAGACAAATGATGACAAACAACCACAGCAGCTTGGTGCATCCCTGAAAAAGAATGATGGACACTTCTTACTCAAATAAAATGAAAACATAAGTTTGGTAAATTGGCATACTTGAGACCACCTGGGCTGATTTAGACCCATCTGGCTTTCTTAAATTATTGTAATAACTACGTCACCTCACTAAAAAGGATAAGTTGATTTTTACCCACTAAACACTAGTAGTGAAGCAGTTCTTTGTCATATTTACAAAATATCAGTGAGTGATTTTAAAATCTTTTTACGTCTTCAGGTTTGGGCNTTATTTATTTATTATGTAAGTTTAACTCTGACCTGATAAGTGCTGTAACTTAAACTTCTACTAAAAATCTTTCAGAAATCTAATAGAATTCAGGTTTTACAGTGCCAGTGGTGCAATAGTTCAATGTCATTTGCTCTGCATTAAGAAATCAAGCTATGACTTAGGATCTTTAAAACCTGCTAAACCAAAACAACCATAGAAGTTTATGTTGAAGGGCAACCAAAATTCAGGTCTTTTCGATGATTCTTTTCTCACTGTAGCACTTAGGATAGCCAAGCCCTAATATCTACAGCACAGCTGTAGTTATTTGAGGCCATGGTTTCTTGTGGGATGTAGAAAAAAGAGATGTATCACTGAAAACTGATTTGGAAGTAGCTGAGAACCTAATGGCTTTCTGCCAGCAAGGTTGGACAGCAATAATACATTCTGAAGCACATTACTCAACACAGATTTCTTCAGCATCATTTACAAAAGTGTTCAACAAACATTCATAGGCAATAAACAGCAGTTCAGGTTAACTGTGCAGAGCAATACTGAGTAATTGTCAGCATATGTAATTCTGCATTTTTTAATCTATCAGAGTGAATTACTTTGTTCCCTCATATCACAATAAAAACTGCTATGTGGTAAAGGTACATGAATATCCTTAACTGCAATCTTACAATACAAGATGTAGTGGAAAAAAAGTCATATATTAAAAATGTGTATGAAAAGAGCCACCATAATTCATTAGCAATTAAACTAGAATTAAACTTTATAGCTTAAAATATTAAGCACAGCCACTTGTGTTTATATAGATTTGACTCACAGCCAATTGCAGAAAAAGAAATAAAGCTTATAATTTAGATCATTTTCATGTGAGTGACTGCACACGCTATGGTATTGCAATAAAAACTGTTCTCAGATGGTGTCATTTCTGAGAAATACATATATTCAAATATAAAATTAGATTCTATATTTGGAATATGTTACTGTATTGCAAGACAATTTATTGATTTTTTTTTTTTTTTAAATTGAGATATAAACACACTGAAAGAGGAAAAAATATAAATATTGGTGACGCTATTCTTTCTGGGTTGGACACAATCTGGTGTGGACAAGTCAGTTTTGCTGAATGATAAAAAATCAGCTATTATGACAAATAATTTGTGTAGGTTTTTGAATGTTTATGATTATTTCATCTACTTGGAACCTTTATTTGGTATTACTGCAATTCCCACAGCACCTGAAAGACTTGCGCCGTGAGTACAGAAAGTAAGCTTTTTATGGTAGTATTTAATTGAAACTGAAAAAGAATGACAAACTATGTATCATCAGTAGCAACTTTAAATGGCGTGTGAATGAATAAGAATGGATACTATTTCCCTGAAACTCAAGAGAAGCCTCTCTAAAGACACTGCTATTATTTTAGCAACTTAATTTAAGAAAAAGCAAATAGAAAATACATTTTCTGTGCTGCTTCTTATCCCAGACTGCACACAAAAAGGGAGAGCAGAGAAAAGACCTGAGCTCTCCTTGGAGAGTACCAGTGCTCTGCCATACCTGTGTTCCAGAACTGAAATACCTCAGAGAAGGAATCGACCTGGTTTGGAGGCATTTAGCAAGGCTTCAAGCATGCCTTTCTGGACAATCCCTCTGGGTCAGATACTGAGCTGGACCTAGCAATTTAGTACTGGGGCACCTTGTGAGCTGTCTACTGCCTTGCTGTGTACAGTTATGCTGAGGCTAGTAAGGATTGGGGTGGATGGATAATGCAGGAACTCCTTGATCGAGCCCAGTGGTTCCAGCATAGTCTGCTCAAAGCTTGGCTAGGGACACAAAAATGCTGGAAACCTGTAAGATCTAGTGTGAGGAGTCTGAAAATCTGAGCTTCTTGGTCATTGGACCTGTATCTGAAAAAGTCATACGCTTTTTATGCTCCAGGGATCTGAAAGAGCTGGCCAGGTAGCAGAGGGTACTTCTGGAGAGAGCCCAGCTCATAACTCAGGGAGTGAAAAGCAGCTCGGGGATGAAGAGAGCTGTCATCTTTCTTTGAATGTATTGTCCTCACTAATGGTCTCTTTCACTGAAAGTAGCAATGTCATTATTATCTCTCTATGGAGTCAATAGGCAATAAATGAAAGCCTGTCTGACTTCAGAAATGAAAATTGATTCCTTCAATTTGGAGACAGCTTGTGTTCTCTCCATCCCCCTTGGAACCTGAACACACAGAAACTTGTGCCAAAACTCATGCTGCTACAAGAGTATTAGACACAATGCTGATAAATGTCACCAGTGGGCAACCACAAACGGACATGGGGGCAAGAGGTTAGTGGCCATTTGGTCATGCTGGGGGCAAATCTGGAATGAGAGAGAAGCCTCGCCTGGATGGAAGGTGCATGATAAAATATTTCAGCCCATTTATTTCCTTGAGATTTGTCTGCAGTATGTTCCCAGGCAATTTAAAGAAGAGTTACTTATTGTATATTACATATGGTTAGAAGAGAGTCTTTGGGCAATTTAGTTAAATGTTGAGCCTGGGACTCATTGTACGAGACTGGTGAAATTAAATAAGATATGATAGATTGCTTCTAAAGAACATTAGCAGCAGTGTTATATGTTTAACAGCATTACTCAGTTTAATGTCCCAAAAAGCATTCTTTGAAGAAATATCTGAAAGCAGAAATAAGAGACAGTTATGTTGAAGTAGCTCTCCAAATCCATAAAATATAAACTTTATTTTGTGAGGGGTGGTAGAGACAAAATAGTTACCTTTTCTTACTTACCTCACAGCTTAAAATCTTTATTTCAGGAGCGATAATCAATGAGAGAGAAATTCTAGTTGCAGCACTATAGGAATTGATTTCCCTATCTAATTGCAGCTTACCTGCGGATGTCTCTGACTCCCCAGAAAGGAATCTTGCCCCTCCCAGAATCCTTCTCCATAGCTTTAGTGAATTATTCTGTGAGCCACAAGATTTTAATCATACCAGAAAACTCTCAGATGTGAACTTATTTTATTAAGTTATTTAATACTCTAATAAAGTATTAAGAAAGCATCATTTAGTAAGTTTAATTCAGTAAGCTTACTTAGGCACAATTTTCCCATGTCTCCTAGAGCTCCACTATCTGTTAGCATGCTATTCACTTTAGCCTGTGCTGGTTGCTCACTTGAATTACTGAATATTCATGATTGTTTAATTTACTGGGCAAATAATAACCTAGAATATGTATTGCTGAGACTCAAATTTCTTTTATAACACAACATTCAAACCAGCAAAATGCACTGATCCAATCTGTTTTACCAAGAGCACAGTTTGCTAAATTATTTTGGATGTGTTTTCTTGATATGGCACTGGCTTTTCTGTTCATTTCCATTGCATTTTGAGGGCATCAGTTCAGAGTATGTTAAGTATCAAAAATAAAGCCAGGCAGACTAGCATTTCAGGTAAATTGAATTGGCCTGAGGACAAACAAAATATGACCAAACATGTGTTTAAAGAACTTTTCTTAAATTGAACATCGATACTCTAAAGAGCAGGTAATGATGTTTCTAACTTTACAAAAGAGTATATATATGCAATCACTTTGAAAAGTATTCAATTTGGGAGTACAATGGTTACTCAAACATGAGTGCAAGGAGAAGAGTGCTGCTCCAGCTTAAAATAAGAAAATAATTAGACCACTGACAAGAACTCCTTTGTAGAAGAGATCTTAAATCAGCCATAGCCAAGTACATCAGAAAATGCATCACATTCTTTGGACATGATCATCCTATACCATAAGAGAAACACTTATATTTTAAGACCTTCTGAAAGGGCAAGTATAAGTAGTTCAGGGACTTGAACCATAGTCCAACTGAAAAACATGGACTCTTCAAGTGACAGGTGGAAAAATAACAGCCAAAACTGAGATATGAGAACAGCATTTGTAATTTTCATTGCACAAACAGTGAATAAGATTCACAGCACTTCAGATAGTTAGTAAGAGTTACTCAATTTTTTACAGCTGTGAAAACTGATACAGGCACAGGCAAGAATAAAGAACAACTGAAAACCATAAGCAGGAGTTAATGTATGAACAGGCAGCCTTCTGCTCCAAAACTCAAAACAGGGTGAGAAGTGTTTTCAACTGAGTTATTTCAGGAGATGAGTTCTGGTATATTGATGAAAACCTCTGTTGTACAAAGGCACGACAAAATTCACAAAAAGGCAGTTCAAGTCAAGTTAAGCAGCACTGCTGATAATGGAAGCTGCAGCAAATGTTTTCTTACTTTATCTGGAAAATGTCATTACTTTTTGCTCAAACTTACTCACAGTAATAAAGTAATTTGATACTGTCAAACTAGAATTTTCTAGTGCCAGTGACCCAGACAAGCATTTCTACCAAGGCTTTCTCCACACATAGTTTCCATCCCTGCTTGGTTTCTTCCCACCCTCCTAAGCACAAGACCATTTGCAGTTGTTCATCTTGTATAAGCGACAAAGTTCTGGATACTGCTTTTCTTACTACCATCTATGCCTATGGTATACCCTGCACTGTTCTGTGTAATGGTAATTTTGTGTTCTCATAATACTGAGTGTGTTTATTTAGCTGGAGGCGAATGAGTACTACAGTGATGAGCAACAGAGATGCATGCCAATAAAATGTTTAAATTGAAGTCTAGGTTTCCATTTTGTTTTTAGAATTTTAGGACTTTCAAGAAAACAGAACCTATAGAAATTGCAGGCCTGCGAAAGGTAGTAAAAATAATTAATGTGGTGATGAGGACAAAAAAAATCAAAGAAAAGGCAGAGGTAGGGGACCCAAGTGAAAGAGCAGAATGTTCCTTTCAGTTCAGAGGTTGGCAAGGAGCTGTGCGTAAGCAGTTGATTCAGTTCCTGTAAAGCACAACAGCATGGAAATTAGAGAGAAAATGCTTATTAGGTTACACAGGCCATTTCCCAGAGCTAGCAGGGGAGGGAAGAAATGGAAAGTAAATCTCATGTCACCCTCACGTCCCCTCTGGCTATTTTCAGAATAAACCCTGCTGGGAGCCACACCCAGGTACTTTGGCCAGAGGACGCTGAGCTGGCAAATGGCGCTGGAGGGGAGGCAAAACTTAGGGGATGCCCGTCGAGTGATAAAAGATTTTCCTCTGTGATCTGGAACACTTAATTTATTTGCATAGGAAGCGAACAAATGATTATCTGGTTTGCTGTCAGACCTGTTTGCTGTGTCCATGCACCAAATCCCTCCTCTAGCTCCTCCTTCACTCGGACTGCACCACTGCTGTGGTGGGAGTTTGTGATGGGCGATAGGTGATGTGCCAGATAGATACTTGACAGCAATTAGGAAATGTGGCAATTAGGAAGAAGGGTATTTGAGCTCTTTTGACTTGATAGACAGAAAATTACAAAAGCAGTGTCAGAGTCTCAATGTTAAAAAAAAAAACAAAAACCAACAAAACAGTTTGGTTGGCCTTAAACTGCTTCCAGCTAAAAATAACTGAATTTTAAATAAATGAGGTCGGTCTGTCTGTCTCTTTGTTTGCTGTTCAGCTCTCTGTTCTGTTTTTCATCTGTTTTTGAAGTTAAATTCCTGTAACGGCTACTACCAAAGCCAGGTCATGTGAGGTACCAATTTGAGCCTGAGCAATTTTGTGAGCATTTTTCAGTCACTCAACCACAGGCATAACTGAGGTTGCTAGAAAAGAATCCAAATGTTGTGGGGTTTTTTTTGTTTGTTTTTGTTTGTTTGTTCTCCTGTGGAATTCTGTTCAAGTATTTTTTCTGGGTTTGTTTTTTTTTTAACTTGTATATTTTTTTAGTATTTTGGCAGATGACTCTGAAGCCACCTGACAGGGTGGCTGGTTTCTTTTTTCATTTTTTTTTTTCTTAGTTTTTGAAAGAACATGGCTATTATTACAATTCTTTTTTTTTCTTTTCGAGGCTATTTGCCTTTTTAAAATGCAGCCCCAAGCACAGCTATACAGTTACTGTAAATAAAATGCAGTATGTGTGCTTGAATAGGGCAAAGAAAAAGACATGTGTGTATATATGTGTATATATATATATATATATACACACATATGCATATAAGGAAATTATTTCACCTTGGTGTGTGAGAAGTCTGAATTGATCTAGTTGTTAAATGAGCTCAGATTTAAAAATTAATGAAATCTGATTATTTTTTGTTGTTTGTGTTGCTGAATGAACTGTTCTGGCCTCTTGAGATGTTACATGGTTGGCGAGAGCTGTGCCAAACTCTACTGCAATTTTATTTTATGGCAGAGATACTTCTACTTTTGGAAAAGAAACTCTGGACAGCAAATGTTTTTGCAATTATTACCATATAACATCAGCCAGATCTGAGAGTCTTCTTCAGTTTATGAGGTATTTTGGGTCTGATCTTTGTGTGATGGAATGGATGCATCCTTTGAAGTTACAATAGTTGAACAGATTTATATCAGCAATGATATCTGGCCAGGCTGATTAACTGATTATTGCTATATTTTTAGGGAAGGCTTGCCTTTGATCTCAGGTACTTCAGAATGAAAGAAGAGCCTAGTAGACAGCGCATTACTACAGGTTTTGCAGTCTGAGTGCTTTTCTGTATGAAGCTATGGAAGGTCCCCATAGAGGTTTGTTTTGTTGGTGTCTGAATTAGCTTGTTGCTCTTTCAGCAGAAAGAAAACACCTAAGGAGTAAACATTTTGTTTCAAAAATCAACCAAAAAATCCCCCCTAAAACAACAACAACAAAAACTAAACACAACAGCAACAACAAAACACCAGCCAAAAAAAATCCAGATCTCTTGGAAAAGTCTGGGGAGTGTCCTGGTCACATTCTTCAGCTCAGGAGGAGAGCAGCTGCCATTAGTCTTTCTCTTGACCTGGACAGGGGGAAGAATAAAACCACCTGGTGTCTATGAGTGATGCAGTGCTCTGAGGGAGCCTGTGAATCCCACAGAATTTGTCTGTTTCCTGTGCAGACTCACACGGACTGCTCAGACCCATGTAGCTCATATTAGGCCAGATAAGTGACATTTTTTCTACCTCCCTGGGGTGAAAATCAACCAACGCTATATCCATAGAATAAAACTGTTATTAAAACTAAGAACTGGAAAAAACTATTTTAATATCCAGATCAGAACACTATGAAAAATAAAATTAGTTTTGTGCAGTATCCTTTTATTCTAGTTCCACCTGGGGCTGCTTTAGGACCCAAATAATGAGGAGAGGAGATGTCTCGGGAGAGTAAGGGAGGGGATTAATGATCATATGATGAAAGGCCATTAAAAAGAAGCATTTATCAGCTCCCAGTTTTTCTGTGTATTGTACCTAATTTGTCTTCATTTACTGCTTAGTAAATAAGGAAAAAAATCTTTAGTATGTAAGACATGAATTGGAATTGTAAACTGTAAACTTAGGAATTCAATGAAGTAGATATTGTGGTTTTGTTCTATACGTCATGAGTATTCAACTGTAAGTCATTGAACACTGATTTAATTATGTATTGCCAAATCATGATAGGCTTAAGTATCTGTTATTTTTCTCCCAAATAATTCCCAACTCATTCATTGCAGAGAAATAAATAAACAGCACCAATAAAAAAAAAACCCAACCAAAACAGACTATGTGACAGATAAATATATGTCTGAATCATGCAATAATGATGTTGTACTACTAGGAAGATTGATATTCACAGTCAGATAAAATGCATAATATTTTGAGTAAATTCAACACTAGTAGAAACTGGTAAATGTCAAATATGGATAGTATAAAGTTCCTTATGTGTATTGACACTCCTGTTCAGTGTCTGTTACTAAAAATGTGTTCTGACAGAGCTGAGAATAGAAGGTGACAGAGAATTACTGTGGCCCGCATGTAGATTTTTGGCAATTAGTTTGTTTGTGTTCAGAAACATAAAAGCTTGTAATAAAACTCAGTGACAGACAAAACATTTTTACCAGTGAAAAATATTCATGTTCACAATTTCAAAACTGCTTTGACTTACAAAAACACTTGGAAATTGGCAGTTTTTTTTTTTTGTTTGTTTTTTGTTTTTTTTTTTTTTTTACAAGTAGCAAATAACAAGTTAGGTTTCACATTTTGACATTTTTCAGTCTAAAAACTGTAAATATACCCAAGTATATTGTTGTCATGTTTCTAAACAAAGAATGTAATGAAAGTGGTATAACTAAATTTTTTTATGTCTTAATACATAGCTTTGGAATACTTTTTTTTTCTGGCAAATAGCATATACTTTTATTTTGTAATTAAATACGATGTATTATGCTTTATGACACTACAATCTAAGTTACACTTACATATGGAGTGTTTAAAAATACAGTTATCATATTGACTGCGTTATCATATACTTTGCACATTAAAAATATCTTTAAGCTTTCTGATACAACTTTTATGGCATAAAAGATAAGAATAGCTGCTTAAACTAACCTTCAAAAAGAGCTTTTGTCAGATCGGAACATATGTTAAACTGACGTACTTAAAATTCAAATCAATTTTGGAATATTATGCAGAAAGTACAGCGTAACTCACTGACACTGGTAATACTAACACAGGTAATAAGCCTATGGTCATTATTAACTTGCCTTGCAATGCTAATACGGTACTTGTAAAATATTTAGGCTACAGTTGTATCATGGTAAGTAATCTTAAGAAATGTAGAATTTCAGGAAATTTTTCTGGTAGAGTTGTGGCTGCTAGATGGGAGGAAGTCCTTTACCCTTAACTACTTGAGGCTATCCGTACAGTAAATGGGCATTGACTGTAGCAGTATTTTGCAACTGAGCAAATGAATCTCTGTTCAAACTATAGTTCAAGCATAATCAGCCACCATCTGGGACTGAATGTGTACAAGTCAACTGGGCTGGGTGACATGCATCCCAGGGTCCTGAAGGAACTGGCTGATGTGGTTGCAGTGCCTCTCTACATAAAATTTGAGAAGTCATGGCTGTCAGGTAAAGTCCCTGATGACTGGAGAAAGGGAAGCATCACTCCCGTATTCAAGAAAGGGAGAAAGGAGGACCTGGGGAACTACAAGCCAGTGAGCTTCACCTGGGAAGGTTGTGGAACACATCCTCTTGGAAGCTATGTTAAGACACATAAGAGACAAGGAGGTCATCTGAGACAGCCAGCACGACTTCACCATGGGCAGATCGTGCCTAACCAATCCAATGGCCTTCTATTATGGAGTGACGGCATTGGTGGAACAAGGAAAGGCAACTGAACTGTTGTCTACTTGGAGGTGTGCAAGGCCTTTTAAACTATTATTGTTAAACTTATGAGACATAGATTGTGTTTTTGCAGTGGAAGTTGTTCCTCACACAGAAACAGAACAGAGTAAAGTTGAGACTGGGGCGTTCCAACCTGGGTAGAATTGGCACAGGCTCTAGGTAAGGTAATTATATAGGGTAGGGGAGAGTCTGGTGACAGAACGAGCGTGCTAATTTTTGAAAATATTGTACCAACCCATAGTGGGTTGGTAACATTTGTTGTATGGTAATGTAATGTAGCGACAGCTTTGGGAAGATTGTGAGCCTGAGATGCTCATCCAATGCCAGGAGAGGCATTACTTGCGTTGAACCCAGGATATATAATGGAATGGATGTCACTGATTAGGTGCGCAATTTCTCCCTTGTCAGTAGGGGGTGTGTGCTCATTATTGCAATAGTGAATAAACTGCTCTTCACAGAGATCTTTGCCTGATTAGAAATTTTTGATTTTGAGTATGTTTCTCACAAACTTGCACCTGTTTTTATCTGGGGAAGGAGAAGTTGGTCTTACAATGTATCTAGATATTTAACAAACTTGAGCTACCATGGAGCACCTCATATAATTTAAAGGGAAGGGAAAACATGATATGCACCACTATCCTATGTCTTCATAAATTAGTGCGAAATACAAGTTTGCCAAGAATACTGAATTGGAAACCAGGACCGCTGAGACGTTATGAAATTTAAATATATACTGACCCCTTATGAAGTAAAAACAGGCTAACACAGGTACAATAGTGTCTTATTTTTCATTAAAAGAAGTGGGAGGGATATGACTTTAGTATGGTCATAACAAGTGGGCTATGCACTATCCATCAGTTGACACAGTCTCTTAAATGTAGGCTGCTTGCCTATTTAAATATCTTCACATTAAAACCACCACTTATAATCCATTTAGAAACCTAAAAGCAATGAATATGAGAACTGGTTTATGAAGCTGGAGGAAAAAAAAACAACAATAAAATACAAACCACATACATGCAGAAAAAAATCCCGCAAACCAAATAACACCAACCCAGTATCTTCAATGAGTAAAATTTCCCAGCCTATCTTCTTCTCCTCTCTTTGACACTTTATTTTTTGTGGTTTAATCTGATGTTGGATGTTCAGTGATTCTAATAATATTTGGTAACTAAATCTTTAGCTTGAAGACACTATTGTTTGCAATTCTTTTGAATATTTCTATTATTGCCTAGATGTCTCTTGTTGACTGAAATTCCACTGTGAAAGGAGCAATATGAGGATATGATAAAAATAAATACTTGCCACATAATGATGCTGGGTAGGAAGCTGGTGGAAGCAGATAGGCTTTAGGACTCAAGACAGAGAGGTCAAAAGACAGCTCTAGCCAGGAAGGATGAGGTTTGCTGGTCAGCAGTGCACAATTAAAGAAATCTTAGACTGAGCTTTGAAGACTTATAGTGAAATATTTCCCAGCTGATTTACAGTTTTGCAGTATATTCACCTTCAATTCATATATATGTTGGCTGTTTCTTTGGTACATGGGAACCAGACTTCATCCCAACTTGTTAGATTATATCTGAAATGATGGAGGCAATAAATTTGGAAAGATTTGACATTATGATGGTTGTGATAGATGAGAATCTGTCAACATCAAAATTACTTACGAGGAAGATCAAGTTCTAGTGGAAAGCAGAAATCTGGATTTTGTCCAGATATGACAGTCTAATTCAAAAAAAAATTACCTGAAATTCAAAACTGAATTTCTGCTCATGCAAGTGATGTATGCATTATTCAGAACAGCACATTTCCCTCTTGGTGTATATCATAACTTTTAGTTATTTGAGCATTTATTTTAGGAAAAATACTACCAACCAAACAAAACCCAACCCTTTAGGTAGGACAGTGCAGCTATGTGTAGGTTTGTGTGTAGACCAGATCTCTGTAATGCACTTTGCATTTTTATGTAGGATTAATATTGCAAATATTGTTGTATTAGTTATTATCACTTATTTTAATATAGCCTAGGATAACAACTAGTGTACAAAAAGAATGATGAACTGGGACTTGACAATTTTTAAAAATTTTCATAAATTTTGCTGAGCTTTTTTTTCTGAGGAGAGGATAGACATAAAAATGTTAGAATTATCTTATGCTCTGAACATGCATAATACTACTGAGCATAGCAAATTTCAGAGAGAGAAGTTAATAAATTATTAGCTAATATATGAAGTCCTTAAAATTTGCCATGATTGATGACTTGTATATTCTTTCTTAAAGCAAATATTGGAAACAGTTCATTGTCGGAGTTTACATAGATTATAGCCCTGGAATATTTGGAAAAAAAAATGGAGTTTCAGGGCTCGATGCTGCATATATGGATGGAATTCTTATTAGCAATACCTTCACTGGCATGAGAAATTATACTGAAGTTAAGTTGAGTAGAAAGGCAATGAATTGTGATAATGCACAATATCTTGCCCTCAAACAGGAAAAACTTTCATATTTTATAAATGTAAATAAATGCACTATTTTAAACGGAATGACTGCGTGGACAAAGATGAGAAAAAGTCTGTGTCTGGAGAATCAATTTAAAATTACTTGCAAAAAAAAAAAACAACTTTTTTTTTTTTTTTTTTTTTTTGTGAAAGTATGGTGACTGTTATTGTTATGGACCAGTTAAATTTCCATTAGAGTTCATGCAATATTTTAATGGATCAAAAGGCAAGCATGCATAAGCATTTACAGAGACTGAAGGCATCAACCTACCTTGAAAAGGAGGATTCTGGTCTAATTTCCTAAGCAACTATGTCATTAAATAGAACACATTTTTTCCCTAAAATGCAAAGATTTCTGTCTAGGTACAGCAGTATGAATGACCATAATTGGGTGGAATCAATTTATTTTTATTTTAAACATAATCCTTTTTTTTTTCCCCATGTTATTCTCGGGCAATCTGTTCCCAAGGAGGTACCAGCTGTGGATGTTTTCTTTTCTAGGATATCTTTTAATTTATATGAAAAAGAGAGTCAGTTCCTTAGAAAAGTTTGTGAAAAACTGTCATTTATGAGCTTTGAGGCACTAGTCATGAATAACCCTGTAAAGCTACAGGAGGGGAAGCACTTGGTTTTTTTCTTTTTCTTTTTTTCTTGCCTGCTTTATGGCTTGTAAATGATAGATGAAATTTACTAGCAATGCCCTGCAGTAATATTTCAAATTATGCTACAGAATACCATGTACAAAGTATTGAGTTATAGTAGAATCAGAGAAAAAAGCATTATTTGTCCCCTCTTTCTGGTAAAGCATGCTATATTAGAACATTTATCAAAGACAATTTAAAAATTACAGGATGCTGCAATGATTCAACTTCAGTGTGTTCAAACATTTTATTTAAATATCTTAAAAATTATGCCTGCTATTAAGACTTAGGAATTAAATGAAGCTAAATTTTGGTGCTAGAGCATAAATCTGGGCAGCTGCGGGTGCCACCTCACAGCCCACAAAGCAATTTCTGTTTGAGAGTGGGGAGCCTGAGCAGCACAGACCCCGTAGCACTGCAGGGTGAGCATCTTTCCTAATGATGCTCCCCGACCCAAGACACGTGAGGAAATTTGCACTGACACGATTTTATGATGTTTTATTTGTAGCCGCTGTTGAATGGTGAAGACCAAGAAAAAGACATTATCCTAAAGTGGGGCCGTGGATAGTGCCTGTGGTGTCCTTTAAGCTCTCATAACACAGGATCCTTTTGTCAGCTCGGGCGAGCGGCGGCTCTTTAACATTCTGAACCTGCCATGGCTGTTGGGGCAGTTCATCACCAAAGAATAGAAAAGAGCTCCTGGCATATCACATGGAGGGGAAAAAAGAAGAATAGCGGGAGAGGGAGGGGTGAAAAAAAAGTCCAGGGTGCACAGACAGTGCATTGTGTAACCCGGGTTTAAAGAGCTGGCCGTTAGGTATATTTCATAATATGAAAAGACAGACTGAATTTGGCCTCCTCGCCTGGTGGGATCGGTGCTGTCAGTGCCATTTATTTTCAATCCCCCATGATTTCTGTATCCCCACAACACTTTTGCATAAAAATGAACCATAAAGGCAGTCAAAACACCTGCTTTGCTGACAGGCCCAATTAAAGCTTTGATTTATCCTTCCAAGGCAGAGCTGGGCGGCTGCTACAGGGCTGGCGCGGGTGTGTAATTCATGGCAGGCTGAAGGTCTCCTTTTTGCAGCCCTGCAGTTCAGCTGCAGGCTTCTTTTGTACCTGCTAGAAAGTTTGGCCAACTCTGAGAACACCCACCCCAGCTGGAGGCCAGCCTTTTCCAGCAATGTCAGGTCAAGTTTCTCTACTCCTGTTATTAAGTGGCAGTAAATTAGCAGGCTAAGTCAGAAGGCCCCCCAGCACAAGGCCACGTGCTTTTGAGGAGCCTGATCTGCTCCCTTTGTGGGCTTTGGGGAGCTGCTCCACCAGATGGAATTGAATATTATTGCTGCCTCCCAGCTCTTCCCCATAGCTAAAAACACTGACACTAGACATGTAAGCTTTATGTTGTGTAGGGACATTTTTTCCTCTTTTTAGAGCGAGGTTGTACTTTTTTCTTCATTGCAGTGGTTGCCCTGGTTTGGTCTATGTGCCATATGCAGCCTCCCTCACATATGCACCCTCCCTCAGACACGCACAATACACAGCCCCAGCACAGCAAGAAGGAGCAAGGCTCCTGATGATTGCTTGTGATTAGGGAGAGCTTTAAGGCTTTATTGCTGTAACTGCAAAAGCAGGTGTTTCTTAAATGTGCTGTGAGGTTGAACCAGCACCTCTTTTCAAAATTAAACTCTTGGTGGCTTCTAGGTGTATGGAGACACTGAACATGTTTGGTTTTAAATAAACCCAGCTTATAGCCTGCATATATATTCCTCCCCTAAGCCTTCAGGATATTCTGGTGAAATTGTCTTGTGAGTATATTTGACTTATGCACCGTTATTGATCCATTAAACCGCTTAGCTGTTATAGAATCATAACATGGTATAAAAGAAGGCCCAGCAAATCATTCCTTGTGGATCAATCTTAAAACATTTCCAGAAGTGAGGTTTCTTTTTTTAATTGGAAAACATCTTTTATTGAAACTAAAATGTTTGAAGAGTAATATCTGTGTATTGTTACTTATAAATAAAATGGAAATAAACAGGAATTTATGCATAATCAAACAGCAAACATTTAACATGCTATTTCATTTTGATGAAAACAATCTTTCATTTGTCCAGGTGCAACACTTGGAAATAAGAAAAAGTCTGGAGAGGCAGAAAAAGTCCTTAGAAATTCAGCCAAATCCATAATAACAATTTCCTATAAAACAAATCTTGTTTATTTATTGAATCAATTGCTGCATTATTGAGAACTGAGGCTTTAATTTAAAAATAGCTTTACTACTAGGGAAGAGCCACTGCTGTCATCTATCTGGATTTTAACAAAGCTGTTGATACAGTCCTGCACAACATAGTTCTCTCCAAATTGCAAAGATATGGATTTAATGGGTGGAATGTTCGATGGATGAGGAACTAGTTACAAGATAGTACCGAGAGAGTGGTAGTCAATGGCTCAATGTCTGGATGGAGATCAGTGATAAGTGGTGTCCCTCAGGGGTCAGTACTGGTACTGATGCTCTTTATTATCTTTAATACCTTCATCAATCACATCAACGGTGGGATCAAGTGCGCCCTCAGCAAGTTTGCAGATGATACTAAGCTGTGTGGTGTGGTCAACACACCTAAAGAGCGGAATACCATTCAGACAGACCCATATAGGCTTGAGAAGTAGTCCCAGGAGACCTTCATGAGGTTCAACAAATCCAAGTGCAGAGTCTTGCACCAGGCTCGCAGCAACCTTCACAATCAATACAAGCTGGGGGACGAAAGGATTGAGCACAGCCCCGTTGAAAAGAACGTGGGTGTACGAGTGAGTGGTAAGCTGTACATGAGCCAGCAACGTGGCCTCACAGTCCAGAAAGCCAGTTGCATGCTGGGCTGCATCAAACCTGTGAGGTGAGCAGGTTGAGGGAGATGATCCTGCCTATCTGCACTGGTGAGACCTCGCCTGAAGTACTGCATCTAGATGTGGAGTCCTCAGTACAGGAGAGACATGGACCTGTTAGAGTGTGTCCAGAGGAGGGCCACAAAAATGATTCAAGGGATGGAACACCACACCTATGAGAACAGGCTGAGGGAGCTGGGGCTGTTCAGTCTGGAGAAGAGAAGGCTCTGGGGAAATAATCTCTGTTATGATAGGACAAGGGGAAATGGTTTCAAACTAACAGAGAGATTTAGATTGGATATAAGGAGGAAGGTTGTTTTTTTTTTGGTTGTTGTTTTTGTTTTTGTTTTTGTTTTGTTTTGTTTTGTTTTTTAATAAGGGTAGTGAGGCCCTGGAACAGGTTGCTCAGAGACATGGTGGTCTTGTTCAACATCTTCATCAATGACCTTGATGAGGATAGTGGCCACCCTCAGCAAGTTTGCTGATGATATGAAGTTGGGAGAATTGGCTGACACACCTGAAGGCTGTGCTGCCATTCAGCGAGACATGGACAGTCTGGAGAGCTGGATGGTAAGAAACCAGATGAGGTTTAACAAAAGCAAGTGTAGAGTCTTGCACCTAGGGAGGAATAATTGCATGCAGCAGTACAGGTTGGGGGATGACCTGCTGGAGAGGAGCTCTGCAGAGAGGGACCTGGGTGTCCTGGTGGACAACAGGTTGGCCACGAGCCAGCAGTGTGCCCTTGTGGCCAAAAAGGCCAATGGCATTCTGGGCTGCATTAAAAAGAGTGTGGCCAGCAGGTCGAGGGAGGTGATCCTTCCCCTCTACTCTGCCCTGGTAAGGCCTCATCTGGAGTACTGTGTCCAGTTCCTCAGTACAAAAAAGACAGGGATCTCTTGGAAAGAGTCCAGTGGAGGGCCACAAAGATGGTGAAGGGCCTGGAGCATCTCCTCTATGAAGAAAGGCAAAGTGAACTGGGTCTGTTTAGCCTTGAGAAAAGAAGACTGAGAGGGGACCTGATCCGGGTCTATAAATATCTAAGGTGTGGGGGGCAAAGTGGAGAGGCCAAACTCTTTTCAGCGGTGTGTGGAGACAGGACAAGGGGAAACAGCCAGAAACTAGAGCATAGGAAGTTCCACACAAATGTGCGCAAGAACTTCTTTATGGTGAGGGTGACGGAGCAATGGAATAGGCTACCCGGGGAGGTTGTGGAGTCTCCTTCTCTGGAGATATTCAAGACCCACCTGGACGCCCACTTGTGCGACCTGGTGTAGGGAACCTGCTTTGGCAGGGGGGTTGGACTCGATGATCTCTGGAGGTCCCTTCCAACCCCTATGATTCTGTGATTCTGTGATTCTGTGATGGTGGATATCCCATCTCTGGAGGCATTCAAGTTTGGTCTGGACAGGGCTCTAAAAAACCTGATGTAGCAGTAGGTGTCCCTGTTCCTTGCAGCGGAGTTGGACTAGAAGATCTTTAAATGTCCCTTTCAACTCAACTGGCAAAAAGATTCTTTGATTCTACAAGTTTTTTAAACAGCAGAAAAAGATTGTATGCAGTCTTCAGTATGCAGTCAAGCTAGTACTTTATATAAGTCCACAGTGTAGACATTTCTTATTGTATGGAGTATGAAATAACAACATGGTTTAAATGCTGAGGTGAGCTTCAGTCAGGGCATTATAGGCTTGTCCTGTAAAGTTTTAGCAGAAATAAGATGTGATACCTCAGTCCTCACTAGGTTGTGGAGAAAATACCTAAGTTGAGAGCTCCTCAACTGGCTGCTTCCTCTCTTCATGTTCAGATGTGAGAAAGGCATGGTTGTGTCCTTATACAGATAATTTTTCTTTTGTGTGAGAAGGAAGCCTGCATAGTAAGTTTGCTCTGTGATTTTAAAGTAGACCAAAAAGCCCTTACAACTGAGGTATTTGTAAATAGAGCAAAGGATATTTAAGAAAACCTGAAACAATGCATAATGAAATTCCCGAAGATTCGTGTTTATACAAGCAATGATTTTGTTGAAATAAAGCTCAGAATAGAGAGAGTCTTTTGTTTTCCTTTTGTAAAGGAGGAGATGTTTTGCATGAAAATGGTCAGTCCTGATTTTTGTCTGATGGATATGAGTTGTTCATCTTGGAAAGGGAGTAGTTTTATTTGTTCCTTGAGGAAAACCTTGAAGTCAACTAGCTACTGCAGATTTAAATTAATTACTTGCTCACACACATATTATAAATGCCACTATTCTCTTTCATTCATATAGAGCATATAAAAGTTTTTCAGGTCTCACACTCTTGTCAATAGATTTTCCCATCATACAGAATTTCTTTCATTGCTTTTTCTTCTCTTATATTCTCTTCAAGCCATATTTTTCTGCATCCTCCATGAAAGTAAGTGAGATTTCACTGCCTCCTCCTTCTTAAACTTCCATATTCACCTGCCATTCATCCTCTTTTTTATAACCTACATTCTTCGAGCTCACTTCCATCTGCATTCAGTTATGTTCTTCCCTTAAGTTTTATTCATTGAAATACGAATAAAACCTCACCAATAGCCTACCTGTTTCCAGTATATTTAAGTAGACCTTATAGTATCTATGCATTACCATTCCCTTTTACCCCTGTTTCTTTCCACTGGGTATTCACTTCTGTTATGCAGCTTTTAATATTCACATTCTATTTTGAGATACCAAACTCCCCTTCTGTTCCTTGTATATGTCATCTTCTGTGGTGCACCACAGAAAATAGAATTGAATCCCTGTAGACTTTTTCAAATGTTAAAACCTATGCCTACCAGCCTTACGTTGCTTCTGCAATAGTAGTGCTATATGCTGACACATCCTGATGGAGCGACTGAAAGATTCCACTGAAAGTAGTGGAAGATATGAGGGGGTGGCAACTCTTACTATATAATTTTCTCAGTAAAGCTAATATTTAGATGATTTAAGACAACTGTGTCTAGAGCCTAAATTAGCTCTAACTTTTGAAATTTCAGCATCAGAGGTTTTCAATAATTTCTAAAGACCAGGGGCATGAATGGCTTCCTAGGCATTGGTGCATTACTCTGCTATACGTGTTTTTACTGATAGACATCCACTTTGTGGTTAAAATCTACTGATAACTCCAAAGAACATATGCTCCCCTCCCCTTCCTTAAATCTCCTTGAGCTTTAGATTCATATTTTTCCTTGGTCTGATTATCATTTCCAAAAGAATTCAGCCTGTTCATAATCCTAATCTTACTATGCGCTTTCTCCAGGGAAGATGTGAACACTGCTACCTGAGGTACCTAAAAATTAGGAGGGAACAATCAGCATTTGACTGCACAGTAATCTAAATACTGTATAACATAATAGGTTCCCAGACTCAGACACCTTGTAGGAGATATTAGAAAATAATGACAAAAGTCATTTGACTTTTGTTGTGTCAAGGAGATAGAAGCACTGTGGATAATGTATAGTTACAGAACCAATGATTCCCTATCACTTTTTTATGTTTTACCAAGCCCTTAATCAGAATGTTTCAAAACCCTTTTTCTTTTTTTCACTCATTTGTTACGCTTTGCAGGCTGATGCAATGGTGCTCTCTGTGAAGAAATATTGTCACTAAGATTGTTACTAAATATATAGCAAAGTATGTGTAGGCCTCAGTAAACCTTTTAAAACAAAATGAAGAAAAACCTCCAGATGTAAATCTCCCAGAAAAGGTTTGGCAGCCCTGAAGCAGATTTGTAGCCAAATCTCTTTAGCTTGAGGTGAGTACAGAAGAAAGCTCTCAGTGAAGATCTGGCAAATATTCGCAGCTTAACTGTGAGTGAAAAAAATACAAAAGAAAATAAGAAAGAAAGCTGTACCTGTTATTGCAGATGATATATCTGTCTTGAGGTCCCTTTCTGACAGAATGCTTAGTTTTACTTTTTAGAGTAAGTTTTTCTGTATAAAGTAAAATTGCTTTCTTCTACAAACCAGAGCAGCTTTATGAATTTTAAATCAGTCACCATAGCACGTATAATAAACTTTGGATGTTAGACACAACTGGTTTGAATATTTGCTTTCTCTTCGCTTTTCTGTTTTTGGTCTTTAAAATGTTACTTAGTCTAGAGAGTATTTTAATGAATGCCTAAAATATGTTCAGCATTAAGCAATATGCAAATTTAGAGTGCATATTTCTTTCCAGATATATTTATAATTGATTTTGCCAAGGGTAATTTAGTTCAGATGCAATCTGTTTGTTTACTGAGATCCTGTTATTATATGTTATATAATTCCACTGTATTTTCTACATCGCGTATTTTTCATACTGTAAAAAATGAATTTTAGCCTTATTACTGAGTGGTGCTATTTACCAGTATATGCAATATAGGCTCACTTGAAAAAGGACAAGAGTAGTTTGCTGTAATAAAAGAAGTGAACATAACCTCAGAGATGTAGCCTTTTCCAGCAGGTAAAATTAGACCATACTAAAGAACTTACAGACAAATCCCATATAGATCATATACATTCCAAATCAGATTCTGGATACCACCCTGGCTCTTCACAATTTTGTTCTTGATTTCAAGGGGTACAATGCTTTCTCTCCCACCCAATGTCTTCATGCTTGTACAACTCCATCTCTGCAATTGGATCTAGTTGAGTCATGACTGCAGTGGAATCTCTCATAACACAATCATAAGGACTAATATCTCTTGGGGATATCATCAGGAAAAAACTGTGGCTAAAAGTATTTAGGGGTGCTGTATCCATGTCAGCTTAGGGAGTACAGCATGCCCAGAGAAAATAAGTTTATGGACTATACAGTGATCTAAATCAGGGAAAAAGGAGGCCAGTAATGTATAGTATCTAATGATGTATCTTTTCATATAACAAGTAGATTGTTGTTTGCTTTTACTAAGGAAGAAGTACCCAAAATAGCCGGAAAATGTTGCTTTACAGAAATAAACAAAAAACAGGAAAGCCTGGCAAGACTTCTCTCTTTCTTCTGTCTAACAGTTATGTTATGTAGTCTGTGCAACTATAACCTTGAATTCTGTTTTAAAAGTTTCTCTTGCATGGCCAGAGTAGACTACTCACCTCCTGGGAGTTCGGGTAGATACAAGTCCAAGGTACCTTGGGCAGTGTATCAGTAACTCCTCTTTTGACAAAATCTTCCCTAGGATAGACATCATCAGAGCGAAAAGTGTACCTGTGGCAGGTACCTTTTACTGTCAGCTGGGCACACAGACTAAAAGCTGTAAAGATTTTCTAGGATCAGACAGACACTGTAGTAACAAGCAGAGGAGCTGATGAAAATTACACCAACTGCAGCAAAGCTTGACTTGATAAAGGTTTACTGTTTAGTTTTGATTTGCTTAAAATACCCTCCCTGCCCATGTACAAGGTTATTCACCTTTAATATTTTTTGCTTTTATCTTCAGTTGAATTTACTGCTGAAAATGTTGAAGTCAAAAAAAGAAAAAGAACATTATAAAATATTTTGTATAAGAAGCAACGTGCTTTTTGATTTTTTTCATGTCATGATTTGAGTCTGCATGGCTCTAGTTTTAAAGCCTGAAGAGAACAGAAGCACATATTCAATAATTCATGTTCTCTAATTAAATACTGATTCTGGCTAGATGAGTTTTATCTTAAACAGAAATGTATTCTTCATGTTTTTCATGACAACAAATTGACAGAAAAGAACATTAGTTTCTGCAATCTTATTTGTTTTCTCGGTTCAAAACACGACAGTAAATTTCATACGGGTCTCATCAATTTATTTGGCGTTTTCTCATGGTCTTGGGACACTTGCTACTGAAATTTGACTTTCTATGCATATATACGAGTAAGCTGCATATTTCTAGGAAATACGTACTCCATGTTCTCACTGGCTGCAAGTAGCTGATCATCCCCTAACTAGGCTAGAAATGGTGTTTGAATGAATTTTTATGAGTCAAAAGATGTTTGAAAGTACATTGCAAGGAAATCAGCACTTTGACTACTTTGAAAATGTTGGCTAAAGTCTGATATTTTTACATTTTATCTCCCTTCTTCCATAAATCTGCTTTTTAAATCTGGCTGTAATATAAGTAAGCTACCTATCAATACTTCAGCACATCTATCCCATTTCATATCATTGCCTGCAGCGAGTTTACCTTTTCATAGAATAGAATCATAGAATCATAGAATCCTTAGAGTTTGGAAGGACCCTTTAAAGGCCATCTAGTCCAGCTCCCCTGCAGTGAACAGGTATACCTACAGCTAGATCAGGTTTCTCAGAGCCCCATCCAGCTTGACCTTGAGTGTCTTGAAGGACAGGGCTTCCACCACCTCTCTGGGCTACCTGCTCCAGTGCTTCACCACTCTCATTGTAAAAACTTCTTCCTTAAATCCAACCCAAATCTACCCTCTTTGAGCTTGAAATTGTTTCCTCTTGTTCTATCACCACAGACCCAGTTAAGAGTCCGTCCCCTTCTTTCCTGTAGCTCCCCTTTAGATAAAGAAAAGCTGCTGTCAGGTCACCTTGCAGCCTTCTCTTCTCCAGGCTGAACAGCCCCAGCTCTTTCAGCTTGTCCTCATAAGGGAGGTATTCCATCCCTTTGATCATTTTTGTGACGTTCCAAAAGGTCCGTGTCTCTCCTATACTGAGGACTTCACACCTGGAAGCAATACTCCAGGTGAGACCTTGCCAGTGCAGAGCAGAGGGGCAGGATCACATTCCTTGATCTGCTGGCTATGCTTCTTTTGATGCAGCCCAGGATATGGTTGGCTTTCTGGACTTTGAGGGCACATTGCTGGCTCAATATCCAGCTTTCCACCACCAGTACCCCCAGGTCCTTTTCAGCAGGGCTCTACTCAATCTCTTCATCCCCCAAGTTGTATTGGTAGTGAGGATTGCTGTGACTCTGGTACATGATCTTGCATTTGGATTTGTTGAATATCATGAGGTTCACCTGGGTCCACTGTTCAGCCTGTCTAGGTCCCCCTGGATGGAAACCCGTCCCTCTGGTGTGTTGACTGCACCCCTCAGCTTGTTGTCATCAGCAAACTTGCTGAGGGTGTGCTCGACCCCACTATCCATGTCACTGATGAAAATTTTAAAGAGAATCAGTCCCAGCACTGACCATGAGGGACACCACTCATCACTGATCTCTGTCCAGACATGGAGCCATTGACCTCCACTCTCTGGAATTGATTCTGTAGCTGGTTCTTCATCCATTGAACAGTCCATCCATCAGATCCATATCTCTCCAATTCGGAGAGAAGGATGTTTTGGGAGACCATGTCAGAAGCCTTGCTGAACTCCAGATAGATGACATCAGTGGCTCTTCCGTTGTCCATTGATGCAGTGACACCATCATAGAAGGCCACTAGATTGGTCAAGCAGGATTTGCCCGTGGTGAAGCCATACTGGTTCTCCTGTATCACCTTCCTATCATATCATGTGCCATAGCATAGCTTCCAGGAGGATCTGCTCCATGATCTTTTCCAGCACACAGCTGAGACTGATAGGACGATAGTTCCCTTTTTACCTTTCTTACTAATGGGTGAGAAGTTGCCTTCTTAACAGTTCACCAGGAACTTCACCTGATTGCCAGGACTTTTCAAATATCGTTAGGAATGGCTTGGTGACTACATCAGCCAAGTCCCTCAGGGCTCTGGGATGCATCTCATCGGGACTCATAGACTTGTGGATGTTCAAGTTCCTCAAGTGGTCACGAACTCGGTCTTCGCTTACAGTGGGAGGGATGTTGCTTTCCCAATCCCCTCCTACAAAAGCAAATATTTGAGAGCTGTGTGGTGAGCAGTTATCAGAGAAGACTGAGGCAAATTTTTTTTACGAACCTCAGCCTTCTCCTTGTCTGTTGTTACCACCTTGCCTGTGTCTCTCACTGGGGGGATACTTCCTCCTGGACTTTCATTTTCTGGTTGAGATACTCTTTGTTGAAGATTGGTCCAGATTCAGGTTTGAACAAGGTTTGTTTATCTTTTAGATGACAAGTGCCTAAAGATTGCTTATGATTACATCATTGATTAAATAGGAGTCAATTGTCCGCTTCTGATGAAGACTGGATTAAAAGGGAAGGAAGACCTAGTTTCTTCCAAAATATCAAGTAAAACCTAGGTTGAGGGGGAAGTGCTGCAATGGAGGCTGAGCTTCATCAGAAGTGTGACAGCTGTATGTACCGTACATTGAGTGCTGAGATATTTGGACAGTCAAAATTGTGGGTTATAGCTTTGTTTGCATATTGAATGTCCTGTTCCCTTCAGAGACTACTGACTAACTTATCCCCCTGATTAGTCTGATAACTATTCAGTATTAAGAAAGGAAGATGGGTGTGGGAATACCTGGGGTACATGTCAGCTTTCTGAAAAGCCACTGCTTAGTTTGATTCCTTTGTGTACCCTGTTGTCTTGTGGTCACACTAGAGGTAGTTGTTTAAGTAAGAAGATAGCGATCAAAGACCACATAAAGATTATAGTACTAGAGAGGCAAAACAGAAGCAAGGATACAACAAAGAGTTGGAATACTTACCAGATTCTTTTCAATTGTTCAAAAACTGTTTGGTTAAAAACAAATAAAACTGACAAAAAAACAGGATAATTTCTGCCTGGTTGAACAGTAGGAAAATGTGAGAGATTATTTATATTCAATCAAGGAAGACAATGAACAGGATCGATTACTGAAAATAGCTCATGCCCTTTTTCTGCTCTTTTGTGCTCAGAACCATAACCTCAATATAGGTAATACTTCCTCTGAATATATAATGCATTTTATTTTCCTACTCTTCAGAAATCTTTCTTTCACACTGCTAAGTATTTGCAAAATACCTCATATTTAAAATAGGAATATTGAAGATAAGGGAAAGTGAGAGCATATTTCATGTGATAAATTACCTAAAGTAAAATTTGTTTTTACTAGAAGAAAAAAAAGGGCATTTAACCTGCCCATATAAAAAAGGCTGAACTCCCATAGTAGAACACCGATTCTGTTTCCAAACCAAAAAAAAGTTTGCATGCTAAGAGCCTGTCTTTTAAGTTTGTTAGTTAGCCTAAGAAGAGATGTTATCTACTACATAATGCTAAGATTGGATCTGATCAGCAAGAAATCCAGCCTACTTGTTGTAATACTTTCTAATGATAATATTTATTCAACTTCCATCCAAATTTCTGAGCACTGACATTAATTTTCTCTGTGTACTTGGCTATATCTTGCAAGAATTGATGCATTCATCATAACACAATGAAATCATTGAATGGCAAGGCACGGAGTTCACTGGCAAAAGGTCTTGCATGTCAGAACAGTTTGACGAACAGCTCAGGAAACACCATCTTGGTTTTGGAATATGAAACTAGTGGCATGAATTTGGAAAGGCCCTGAGTTATCCCATGCAAACATTATGAATTGGCTTGTGACACCATGCAGTTTGTGCCTAAAATACTGGTTTTCTGATTGCAAGGCACAAAATTGGCACTTGATCTGATGGACAGGGATACCAAAAAGAAACTACCAAAAATGGAGGAGGAGGGGGGAATATTTTTGTGTCAACTTAATTAGACCATACAGTACTTATGAGAATAAAATTATTCCTTCTTTAAAAATAAAGTAAGAGTGGTATTTTCATTTTGACATTGTCAGCTTCTGGCTCTACAGTGACATGTGGATATTTGTCAGCCCAGAGGATATTTTTCCAGTAACACTGTGTTCTGAATAAGTTATTCATGAACACATGAGCACTGAGCAAATTCCACTAGCTTTGCTTTTAATTGAGAAAACAACTGCAACAACTTATGTTCTTTAACTTCCTATTCCAAACACTGGCAGACTAACCACAGGTTTGAATGAACTTTCTGTGTCTGGTAAATCCCAAACCAAACCTGACATTTTTTTAAACATTTTTAGTTTACAAACCATGTTACTGAGGAAAATGAAAAGATGACAGAATGGTAAAAGTGCTCATGCCGTAAGTTTTGGGAAAAAAATAACAAGAAAAAAAAAGGAGGGAAGTAAAAATATACTAAGTTAGTAGGGGACGAGAAGGTGACAGAACTAGAAAGATAGTGGAAAGCTATTTCTGAGTCAACATCTTTCCAAAAGTCCCAGAGGGAGTGAAATCATACTCAGCAGACTCAGTCGGCTTCCACCCTTAAGGGATGCTGTAAGATTGCATGAAACTGCAATCTATTTTCTAACTTTAAGTTCAAGTAATTGTAAGCTTACATAGCTAGCAGGCCAGAAGACTCCCTTTGAGAAACATTTCTGGTCTTTTTCATATCCACCAGTGGTGAAAAATAAACTTCCCTGGTAAAAGGTCCTCTACTGCAGGAAGGAGAACCCTTTTCCTAGCCACAAATAAGACTACAAATCATGTTGCAAAAGAAATAGAAGCTTATTTTATTTTATTTTATCTTTCCCCCGTATTTTTTATTTTAAACAGAATGTGGCTTGTGTCTAAGAGGCCTATATGGAATAAAACTTCCACTTTTAAAACTATTTGTTATCCCCATCTCTTGCTCTGCACAGGAAACTCTTATTATGTGGCTTAATTAGAAACATACTTTTGGGATGGGAATGTAAAAAACATAATGTTAGCCAGCTGAGGAACAGAGACAGGCTTCTTTGGCAGTCTCCTATCTGATGAAACAACTAAGATTTGGAAATGAATTATTCAAAACCGTACTTACAGTGTACAAGAACCTTGATATGGTGCTTTAAAAAAACAAGCCTGGAATCTGTTTAGTAAATTTCTGTAGCTCAGATCTCCTGAGGCTTGATGAACTCTCTGCATGGGAGTAAGAAAGAAATACATTTTTATGATCTTGGGAATGGAAAGAGAGGGGACATTATTGTTAATGATGTGCCAGCATTTCCACCACTAATTTGTATCTACTGGGACAGCTGCATCACAATTACAAAGACGGTGCATGGATGCATTTAACATGAAAATGAAATTTGATTTATACAGTGTCTATACTTTGAGCCAAAGCATAGCATTTTTTTTTTAGACAAAAAGAATAGTGTCATGTAGGTGGTTGAGTACACATATGCAGATGTATCCAATTTTTCAATGACAAATTTTAAGTTTATAAGAAAAGCAAATATTTGTGAAAGACGTTTTATCAAAATCTATTGTTTTATGGCAAAAAGTGAAATATCTAGATAGACTATTTATACTGTTACATTTATAAATGGTTCATTTAACCAAGGAGTTCTGAGTTCTACTGTAAGCAGCTGAACTCTTTAATTCCACTCAGACATGCGTGAAAACATATCTTATCAAGATCTAGGTTATAATGAAATTTGCCAGTCAACTCTGCACTATGGACAAAATAATTAACTCTGAAATTTTGATTCATTCATCATCTTTATTAGTATATATTAGTAATTCCACAAATCAATAGCTACTTTATGAAAATTCCTTTTAAAAAATAATAGAATCATATTTTAAAGACTTTACATCAATCATTTGTATCTTTTTTACTTTAACAGTGTGCTAGAAGGTTAAATAATTAAAGACATATTTGATTTCAGTTGTCATTTAAACTTCAAAAACGTGTTTCAGGTATTTCAAGATAAGCATCATCACTCCTGCAGTAAGTACCTCAGCCTTTATCTCTACGCAAGTAACATCACTGTATACAAATACACAGTCTATCAGTGATATTTCCAGTTCATAAATGATTTGCTTATAAACATTGCAATGTTAAAGAAGAACCCATCCTTTTTCCATTTTTTCGGAAATGCCAATTATTTAATTGTTCTATCACAGAGTCTTTTGATTTGGAAGGAAGCCTTAAATGTCATCTAGTCCGGTTCCCCTACAATGAACTGGGACACCTACATCTAGATCAGGTTGCCCGAAGCTTGGTCCAGCTTGACTTTGAATGTCTCCAGGAGTGGGGCATCCACCACCCCTATGGGCAACCTGTTCCAGTGCTTCACTACCCTTACTGTAAAAAAACTTCCTTATATCCAATCAAAATCTCCCCTCTGTTAGTTTGAAACCATTTCTCCTTGTCCTGTCACAGCAGACCCTGCTAAAGAGTCTTTCCCCTTCTCATAGCCTCTCTTAAAGGCCACTATCAGGTCACCTCAGAGCCTTCTCTTCTCCAGGCTGAACAGCCCGAGCTCTCTTGGCCTGTCCTTGTAGGCAAGGTGTTCCATCGGTTGGATCATTTTTGTGGCCCTCCTCTGGACGCACTCCAACAGGTCCACGTCTCTCCTGTACTGAGAAGATTTCTGCATTTTATGATGTTTTCTACACTGAATCAGCTGCTATTGACAAAAGTGCCTGAGGGACTGCATAGCCTGTCTTACTGAAAGTCAGAGTGATCTGAGCAATTCTGTCTCTTCTGAAAATGAGACTTACTTTTTTAAAGCCATTCACACACTGTAGAAAACATTATTTTATGCCTATTAATTTCACAGAAAATTTCGTGAAAATGATAATTAGGTAGTGGAAACTTAATTACAAAATTTATGCTTTCATGTTAGGAAAAAGATACTAAATTAAGCCTGTTATTGGAAAATAGCACAGGAATTTCATTAAAGTAGCTTGACTTTGAATTAAGAGTGAGGAACAACTGTTTTAACTTCAGGCATTCAGAACACACATGAACATTTGACCCAGCTATTAAGAGATACAATAACTTTTATATAAGAATACCTTCTAAAACAGTGGTTGAAGTTGTGATTATTATACAGAGTACATTATAAAGATTAGAAATTTTTGGTTTTGCAAGTCTCAAATTCATTTTTTTTTAATAGTTTATCCTCAGGGAAACTTCTAATACTACAGCTGGTTTAAATACTCTGGAAAAGTCTCCTTAATGGGATGTGTGCAAGATAGACATTGAATTTAAAAAAAAAAGAGCTATGGAGCTTTGATTGGAGAAGTTTGTACTGTAAAGATCTGCACTGAAACACAAGCTGTGAGCTCAAAGAAAGGAGTTCTCTATGTAATAAAAGTGCAGTAAAAATACTGCTCAAGTATCCAAATTAGGAAAGGTTTGTTTTAAAATAAAAAACTTGATAAACTGTGAACTGAGAAAACAAAGTAATTGCTTCTGGATCCTGCCAGCAGATCACATTTTCTCACTTTTCTCTTGTTATCATTATTGCTTTCATCATTATCTGCCTCACACTATATGAAGTCCAGGAGTTCAAAACAAGCTTTCAAATCTGTAGCATACAGGGCTTCATTATTATAAAGCACTGTACATTCACAGTGTTCATATTCATGAAGACTAAGTTTGAATGCATTGTGTCAAACTTTGAATAAACCCATGCCCTATCATGATACATTTGATAAGTATCTTTATTTACATCAGAAAACTGATTTGGCTCCAGGAATGATGTTAAAGCGTAACAGTCATGACAAAGGATGAATTCCCACTCATCCAATTTTTCTGTGGTACCAAGTGGTGTAATATAGTCATTTCATATCACTGTTCAACCGCTTTATGCTTCAGTACTGCTACAACCATCCTTGCACACATCTGCCAATGCAAATGTGCTACAAGGTTTACTACTCACTAAGGAAGGAAGGAAAAAGCAGGAAAATATGCCATCAACTTTTCTCTATGCATTACTCTTTAAGCTATTTTAAATCACATTCACCATCCTCAAGAGTGGCCTGAGCTGTTGCATGTCTAGTTGAGATTCAATCTTAGAAGGTCCTTTCTTTACTGCATCAATTTCAAATATGATGTTTTCAAATTGAAAGTGGCAATAGTTCTTACTACTTTTCTTTCTTGTTTCTATCTGACTTTCATTAGTTACTGAACACTAAATCTCATGGATTTTGGTTAGAAGCACAGCAAAAGAAAGTATTGCTCTTAATGCTTGCTATATGAGCTATTACTGAATGAGTTTTACCATCCTTATTTTAAGTATATGCAATTAAATTTGCTATTAGAATTCCCTGCAGTATTTCTCCAAATGATTCTCCCCAATTAGTCAAATGACTTTACTGATTTTCTGCAGAGGGGAAAAAAAAGCCAACACAGAAAAAGAAAGAACCAAAGCAACAAATGCAACAATTAAATAAACGAATAAGTAAGGCCAGGCTGATATAATTCTTGCTTAATGGCTATCAAACAATAGGAATAATTTACTTCTGGACTGACAGGTACTAAACTTTGCATCTATTGTTAATGAAATTATCAACATAGTAGCGATAACCTCTGAAATCTATGTTGCTTTTCTCAATGTAGTGAAATACCGCAATGAATAATGACAAGAAGTTGATATATTAATAGTTTTTTAAGTTGTAATTGTGTGGATATCCTCAAGCTTCTATGGCCCAGTGTAATAGGACAGGAATAACTGCATATAGCACTTGCTCCTCTGCCATGAACTATCTTGAGAGAGAAAGCAGGTTTCTCACTCCTTTCACCAAGACGGTCTAACTGGGTCCTATGTGACCCAAATAAGCACACTGATATTTTTTATGTGTCCAAGGAACAAAGCACTAGCAGCATGCTGATGCCTGCCTGGCAGCGCTGTCAGAGAGCCACAGAATTCTCCCTCCAAGCAACTCCTTGTGAAGTTGACCACAAGGAGCTATGGTTCAGCTTAAACTCTGAGCTTTTATTACATACTGAACTTGGTGACATCAGGAAAAAATGCGATGTCATATTCATCCACTGTGCATTGATGTAAACTGATAGGCATGCACTAGTCTTGACAGCAAGCAGTGAATAACTGAAAGCTGTGTACAAAAAAGTTGAATTGCTGCCATAGATTAAATGGACACCACACATAGATTGATAGGTACATAGATTTTCTTTCTGAGGAACAAAAACAACAGAAAGGTGGCTTACCCATGAACCATATGTGGGATGAATCGCTGGCTGAAGGCAGCTTAAGGAAAAAAAAAAAAACAACTTTGAAAGTTCCCATGTTTGTACATGTCAAATCCTGACATCTTTCCCTTGAAAGGTTGATTCATTTTATAATACATCTAGGTACAATGTGTTGGCACTTTCAGGAATACTGATTAGGCATCTGAGAGTAAAAACAACAGATCTTGCAGTAAGACTGCAAATATTTTTCAGGTTATTTTTACTTATGACGGGAAAGCTAGAACAATACTATTAAAAATAACAAGTTGAGTATAGAAAATAACTGATATTTTGATTTTATAATGACAAATTAGAACCTGAGGAAAATCAATAAATGAGAAAACTTATTAGAACTGAAGTGCTGGCTTCCTGCCTGGGTATGCTGTTGGGAGAGGAGCCTGTGCTCCTGTGGCAGAGATGAGCAACAGGTATGCACATCTTTGACCCTGTTATTCTGTCATCTCTTTTTGAAAGGTGATGTGGAAATCATGACATACTCAAGACTGAAGGCCAGAATTGGCCAGAAATTCCTTTTCCTTTCTCCATTTGTGCATGTTCAGTTGATGGAAGAAAAGGTACCATGTCTGATCTGTCCCTTTGTCCTCTCACTGTGGATAACTGGCAAAGTCACAGTGAGCAGAAATGGAGGTATGTACTAACATCTCTCTGTATCACTTCAGGTAGTGTAGGGGCACAAGGCTGCTGGAGATAAAAATATCACATGCTATTATTAATCTTCAAAGGAAATACACTGTTAGCCTCTATATTGATGCCCTTGTAACAAAAATAAAATGGAACCACAGGAGAAGAATATATACAACAGGCATCAGGGAGCCAGAGGAGGCTGTATGTTTGGCACATCAGCAAGCCACTTATCTATTGGAAAACAGTAAGTTGTAGAGCAGTGATCTGCAGGGCTTGGTTCAACACTGAGAATCCAAGGTACCACTCTGCTGCTGTCCATGCTGTTTTCCATCTCCTCTCTCATGAGAGGGAAAGGCAGTGAGCAGCACAGTGAATGTGCCATGCTGATGTCCATGTCACAGCAAGAATGCCATGTGAGCGCAGCACTCTCAAAAGCTCGCTGGGAACTCTCTGCCTCCACAATGTGCTGAGGGTCACTGTGACCCTCATTTGTGGAGCGGAGAAATATAACATGTAGTGATCTGTAAACCATCTGTGGGATATTTACTTGCAGTCCACAAGGAACCAATTGCTTACATGATAATATCTATTCCTTTTTTTCTTTTTTTCCTAACTAGAAAAAATAAAAGGAATGAAAGAAATAAATACTGTAAGGCATAAAACTGGACAGGCATCCAAAAACACAAACACATGCTGCACTGCAATAGCGGGAAACATCTGTATTTAACATAATGCCACATATTTTTATGCACTGTGAATTTGCCTCATAGTATATATTTTTACAGCTTTTTTTCCCCCAAGATAAGGGGTTGTTGTAGCTGCCTTGACGGTGTCACAGTGTTGCAATTCCCAAACGTTTTTAACAATAACTGCAGATTTGACAAGCACATGCAGAGCTGGTGTCAAATAAAAGGGTTTACAACAGCAATGTGCCTACAGCTTGCCTGCAGCAATAGTCATGCTCCCCCAGGGAGATCAGGATTTTGAGAGGAATTCTTTCTCTCCGGAAAGGTTTCTGAGTTAGAAATATCCTAGATGACTTCAGTTAAGAATTATATTTTCAAATATAGGTGACGTAAGGAGTTAGAGTTGTGCCATCAATAACTTCGGGCTAGGGGGTGCCCAGTTTTAAATCATGTACTTTCTTAATTGTTCATATTTGTAATTGCAACTCTAAATTTTAATACAGGTGTTTCGAATAACAAGCTTTTTTCTTTCCTCAGGAAAGATCCCTAAACTATACAGAAATCATTACTCTTATTAATTTGATAATGAAGGAGGTAAAAGGAAACTCAACACTCTTTTCTATTTTGTTATTATTTGCTCATTTTGTAATCTAGCTCCCGAAGCTGCCAGAGAACTTAATTTCTTTAATTAGCTGTTAGTAATCAATTAGACGTGTCCGATAGCTACAAAAGTTTATAGGAAAAGCATTTATTTGAAATTAAATCTGTACTACACCTCAATTTTGAAAGAAATCAAAACTAAATAAATACCCTGATGAATAATTTTATTATTATTTTTAACAAACATTGTGTAATATTTTAAAGTTCTCCAGAGTTGAGAAAGATCATATTTTATAATTTAACTCTCTTTCTAATAAAAGTCTAGAATAGACAGTTTTGGGGCATGATGTGGTGTTTGAAATATCTGAAATGGTGACTGAAATGCTCTTTGAACACCATGATGCTTTGAATGCACAGAAGTCAATAGTGGTGACTACTCATGAGATGTTTCTTGTCAATCTAAAAATTATACCATCTTGCCAAGCTGAACCATTGCATTTAGAGACACACATGAAAGAGGGTATTTGTGTTAAAACCACAAATGGTCGAGTTTATTATGATTCTGAGTTGTACTGCAAACGTTTTCAAGTATATGGAAATAAAATGTTAAAAACTGTGTCACCCAAAGCAAACCCAACAGGACTAATCACATCTGACATTTCAAGGTCTCACTGCGTTTTTGACATTCTGTTGTGATTTAAGAAGAATCAATGTTGAAGCCTTTCATTAAGAGCTTTGTAACACAGTAAGGAAAGCAAGTGGTTTCAGAAATTACAGTATTTGTGTTACTTCAAAACCTTTGATAATCCTGTGATAATTCCTCGTTATGTATAAAATCTGGAGAAAAAATTCCCTAATAAAAGTGCAAAACTTAATTTATCTGATATGTCTATCTCATGGCTTTACATATAGATAAGTTGCCATGAAAATAATATTGTCTGTTTAAGAAGAATTAAATAATTTATGATATATAAACTATGATATGATCTGATAGGTTTATTTCTTGTTTAATTTTTAATCTAGACTTGTGAGAGTTGGTGCTTCTCCACGTTGGGTTTTGAACCTGCTATTTCTCAACAGATTAAGTTGTTGGAAATAGTCAAGTTTGTTATTGTTTAATATTCATTGTGTCAGCATCTGCAGGTGCTAAATGCTATTAATGACTCTAGAAAACTTGAGTTAAGGAAGGAACAGAGGCAGTATTATCACATGTGAAACATAAGACATAATGTCTGAGAACTGAGGAAATTTTCCAGGCAAATGAAAGGGCATCTCCTAAGAAACTGGGTGATGGATGAATTTGCCTTATGCAAGAATTGAACAAAAAAGGTCAAAGGTGAAGTTAGTTGACTTGAAGAAAGCCATACAAATGGAAGTGGAAATAAAGCTACCGATAACAAATATAATGAAATACTGAAGCCGGCGGAGAGTATCTGTTTCTCTTCCTTTCCCCCAGCAAGCATGGGAGGCATGCTGTGGGCTATGAAACAAGTCTTGTGGTCACTGAAGTACTCTCCTTATCGTGAGCAGCCTTTCTCCAGCAGCGTTCTCAGCCAAGCAACTTCCTGTCAGGGTGCTTGCAGTGGGAAATGGGTGCCTTTGATCAGGCCGGCCCACACATTAGCCTCCTACCACAGCTTTGGTTCCCAGTATTCCCAGCTTCCCCTCACTGCCCACCAGGGATGTGATTTCTCCCACTCCCTCAGAAGCCAGATATTATAGCCTTTTAAGTTAGCCAAACTCACAGTTCAGCCACCGCCTACAGTCACTTAATTGCCTTAAGCTTTCCCCTATACATCCACTTTTCTTTTTTTTCCTGTTATCATTAAGCTCTCATTAGATGGTATGTAAGCAGACTTTCTTTCAATATAAATGGGCAATGGAATATTTGTCAGTCATGTTTGACGGAAACAGGCAATGGGGGTAATACCCTTCCTACATGGGGCAGGAGGAGGACTGTTTTAACCAATGAGTTTGGTTAGAATGTTTTCCTTTATCAAATTGAAATTGGCTGAGTTCTCAAGAAGTCTAGCACAGAGATGGTATACTGACTTATTTATGCTAATATTAGTTACCTTGGTTAATTATTGTTCAGGCTGTGAGGTGCACTAGAGAAGTAAATTTTAAACTGCAGAGACTGGAATAAAATTACGTCAACACAAGTGAGGAAGCCCATGATGAATGGTTATTTAATGACTTTCATGCCCGAGAAGTTTGGTGTGACACTTCATTTTTAATGATAGACTGTGACCCTTCACCCCAAGGGCAGCAATTCTAGATGTGGATATGGTTGTGTTTGTAGACTTAGGATTAGTTCTGTTCATATGATTGCATGCTCTTGCTAAATTTGATTGCAACTCCTGCCCCCTCACTCAGTTGTGAGATTTATCTATTAAAAGCATCTCCCAGAACTTCTTGTTACCCTTTTTTTTTTGTTTGTTTGTTTGGTTGGTTGGTTGGTTTGGTTTGGTTTGCTTCTTCCTTTTAGGTAATTTCTAAGTATTCTTCCTTTCCCCCACTCCCCCATTGCTGTTAGATTTTAAAGAACTATCGTGGAAGATTTACCTTTTAATTCATTTGTTTATGAAATGGAGTAGAAGTGGAAGAGGTGATGGTAGGTGAGATATTTGACTCCCTGGCTTGTATCCCCAAAAACTGAAACAATTCCATGATTATATTGAAAATTCTTGCTTCAGTGCTCTGACTTTGAAGTAAATGCATTCAGCCTGAGCTGTTGTGGAGGAGCCTGTTAGTATATGGTCAGATTTTGTTATTCATCTACTATTTTCAAGAGTATTATGAAACCTATGATCTTGACTGCTTTTTCTGTCTAAAAAGACTTCTTGAAGACAAATACATTAGACTTCAGATTCACATTCTGCTCTGTTGTTTTCAGTGCATTCATTCTTCCTTTGCTCCTGTTATTCCGAGTTGAATGGAAATGCTGTGAAAGTGAGTTGACAACGTATTCTTAATTTAGTTCTTTGTAATGTCTGTTTTGCACTGTAAGGTCTGGCACTCAAGTAGATTTATTTTAGTCTCACTATGTGTAAAATACGTGGCTAGAAGACATTAGTGATTATTGGAGAACTAAAATGAAATTAAGTTGCTGTTCTGATTTCTTCTGTTGAAATCCCACTGACCTGGTTGTGGGTACAGAAGGATCACATTTGGACTGATTACCACTTCTAAAATTAAAATGATGTTTGGATATCAAGCTAAAATGTTTATTGCAAACAGTAAAACTAGAAAGTAAAATATGCCTTCCAGATACTTCCCCCCAGGGAACTCAGCTGTGTTCAAAAAACCTTGGCTTGTGCAATAAAATGTCTACACATTGTAATAACAATTTAACATTGCTAATGTACCCCTCGGCATGCCTAGCAATTAGTTTTGGATTTCCGTTTCTGTGTGTATAAAGGTGTCCACATGAACTGAGTTTGAACTTTACTTCTCTGCTACTTATTCTACCCTAATAGGACTCCAAAACATGTTTGTCTCTTAAATAGGATTCTTGGATTATAACTACTTAATATCATTAAAGCAACCCTAAATACCGAAGGTGAAACCTTCAGATGAAAGATTCTGCCTTACCTTTATAATTAACTTCATAACACATTTAAAGATATATGACAGTCCCTATGCACTTTGGACTAATGATTACTAATGATTACTGGCATATATGAACATTCTGCAACTTTAGCAGCTTAAACTATACCTTCTCCTGAGAAACACTTCTGATTGTCTGAGGTTGGTACAAGTTACAAGATGCAGAGGTCAGATTACCTGATTGTCCTGTGAAGGAATGGAGTGAAAAATAACTCTGTCTATCTGTCAGCCTTTCTGCAACAATCTGAGAAATACTGCAGATTTTTTTCTCACTGTAAACTGGGTTTCTCATGGGAAAAGGAAAATCTAACCTAAAAGTTAGAGGAAAGCTTTTTTCATTAACTTCAGTGATTTTCATTATCTAGTAATTGTTAATAAACACCTAATAAAAGTTTTTCACATTCCTTCACAATCTTCACAAAAGCAAAAAAAGAACAGAAAATGAAATGGTGGGGGATAGTATATGGCAGGGGGATTTGATTTTTTTATATAAACAAAGACTGCTTCCATATAGGGATAAGAAGATTAGATTTCTTTAATAGCTGGGAAAAAGCTTGCTTTAAATAACTATAGAAATTTTCTTTGTGGTGCAGCATTCCAGAGTGAGGCCACATAATCTCTCATTGCATGTAAATTGCTGTGTGAATTATGTTTTAGTTATTAATTTAGAACTTAACTGAGATTGACTCCGAAGGGGAAAATAAGGGAGGAAAATAATCTCCCTCCATGCAGCCATGAAAGAATTGCCCAGATCTTAGGTCTGGGACCCGATGTGAATGAGTATTGGCAATGTCAAATGCTTGGATTCTTCTCAAGAAAAGGCAAGAGGAGTTGCAGGGAATATGTTTAACTTTTTCGCATGTGTCAGCCCATGAACATGGAAATATGTTGGATTCCAAAAAGCAGTACGGCAGAAGTGCTGCAAAGTTTCTTCTGATCCTTCTAGCAGAATGGAGTCCCCAAGGATGCATTGCTTCACTGACTTTGCCACTGAGTGCTGTTCCTTTTTTTTCCAAAAACAGCACACATGTCCTGAATCCTTCCAAAGGCTGGGCTTAGAAGGGAGGTTTGTTACTTAGCAATTAGCAATTCATTAAAATAATGTTGTAATAGTTGATATAAATACTTTGTTAACAATTCCATTTTTTTCCTTTTTTTTCTGGGTGATAAGCAACCTATCTCACCGGAGGGCCTGTTTCTTTAGTTAAGTATATGTAAGGAAGTAAGCATATGAGTTAATGTCTCCTTGGTATGATTCAGCCTTCAACAGTATGGAATTAATCCATGAAATTATAGGTATTTTAAGCCTCTGAACATAAATTTTCTAAAGTAACTGTGGAAAAGAACTACATTTAAAAGCATGAAACTCATACTTCAAGTTTAGTGGGAAATAACTTGAAAGAAAATATTGCATTCAAGTGAACATCAGAAACACATCTATATATTTTATTATACTTTGAAAATAACCATGGATTGCTGATTGTAGGAAGAAATATACTGTTTCTTCCTGTTCTGAACCAGTGTGTTCTCCTAAACCATCTGCTGTGCTCTCTATGCAGAGCTACAAAGCACTTCTGAGAAAATAACTTTGCAAATTTGAGAAATTAGATGCGGGCAAAGAAATGAACATGTTGAATCTGAATAATGTAAAATCTCATTCAAGCTATTACATAAAGTGAATTAAAAAAAGACAGTAGCTCGTTACAATCCTATTATTTACAGTAATATTCATTTTCTTCATTTGAATATCCATATGAATTATCTGTTCTCTCTTTTTTTTTTTTTTTTTTTTTTTTAATTTAGCCTCTCTTAGAGTCCATTTGTGCAGTGGTTGATAGCAAGGTCTTCATACCCATTTTTGGGGTAGGTTACAACATCCATTTAGAGAGTCACAAGTGCGTTTATGAGCGTTTTTGCGAAGACTTGCTGTATTTGGCTTTTACTGTGTGTGATGTGGAAGACAATATATTGTGGTTTCATGTACAATGAACAATAACGAGTGAAAAATGGATATTGGTAACATGGCAACTGCTTTCTAATTCTGTTCCTCTTTGTAACTGGGAAATCCTTTTTTTGTGCACTGTTTTAGCGTACTGTTTTATTTTAGCTGTATTCAGACTATAATTCTCAAATATGTATGGATAGAAAATCAGTCAATATCAATTATTTGCTCCACATAGATATCATCTGTAGTTTTCATGTCTGTTTGTGTTTATCAATCATAAGTGATACTGAATCAGTTTAACACCAGTCCTGCCAAATGTGTCAGTAGAAGTTTTGCTATTGACTTCAGTGGAAGAAGAATGTAGCCTGCACTAAGTGGAAAGGCCATTTTCCCTCTCTGGAGATGTTTTGCAGGATTACGTGATCATTTGGTTAAGCTGAGCCCTGGTGTATGCAGGTCACTTCAGGATATTTTCATGCTTGTGACCAGATGGAAAATGTCTTTTGCAATCAACAAAAAACATGCATTGAAGACATTTCAATTTTTTTTTTTCGACATTTGTAACTAATTTGCTTTCTACAAAATTTAAGTGTCCAGAAATGATTACAAATACTTTGCAATGTGATTACTTTCATGGTTCAGGGTATGCAGTGTCATAGAAACTCACTTTATTTTGTTATGCTCTGAATCAGCTTGAAGTGAATCTTGGATAGCTTTACTGATGCATTATTTGACTTCCATGTGAAGTAACTTTATGGTTGCTCAATCCACTAATGAAAATCCAAAAAGTATAAAGGTCTTGTTAATCAGATTTCTCTCACAAATTTTCTTTCCTAAGTAATTGCTTTTAAGTCATTTGACTAAAGGCTACCTTCTACACATAAAGGAGTGCAGAGGAACAAAGGTAGGTCAGGCAACCTCAATAACCTTGGAAGATGAGCACCCTAAACTTCCTCTTGCAGCAGTCCCAAGTTGACGGTCAGCCTCATAGCCTCATAGCCTGGCGATGTTGGCCATCATGGTGATTTGACGAAAAGGCTCTCTACAGCTGATTTCAGGCTGAAGGTAATGCTGTCTTGAAGGGGTATGAGACTCACTATGGGATGTAGGGGAAAAAACGTCCTTCAAGGATGGAGACTCCATCACTTCTCTGGAAAGCATGTTCCAATGTTTGACCACCCTTTCTGAGAAACAGTTCTTCTTAACGTCCAGTCAACACTTGCCCTAGCACAGCCTGAGACCATTTCCTTGTGTCCAGTCACTTGAGCTTACTGGATGACCAGCTGCACAACATGAGGAATCACTGTACACATACACACCTTTTTTTTTCCTCCACCTTTTTTCATCATTTTCCTCCTGTGGCTTGGGGTGGTGTGTTAAATCCTTAAGCTCTGTACTAATCCTGATAAAAGATCTGCTGAATGGAAAAGGCATTGATACTGTAACCTGCAGCCCTGCCTCTGAAGACTAGGAGTTACAGAAGCTCTTAGTCTGCTCTTGTGCAAAGTGAAGTTCCTCATAAACTAGGGTAACTAGTTTATTTATGGCACGTCTCATTATATGTTTGGATACCATTAGATAAGGAACTGAGCTCAGGTAACTGAGCTAATGCATGAGATGGTTATAAAGGGAGAGAAAAATATTTACAAGTTTGCATGGGGAAATCTTAAATTGGCAGCTCTACATCTTGAAAAACACCCAGACATTCCTGTAAAAAGAGGTCATTGAGAAATCCAGAAACAGGAGAAAACTATTGTGTTCACTCTGCTTTTTTTGTACTGAGGTAGGAATGTACCATAGGCTGCTCTATTTTCAAACGCATGCCCAAAGCAGCAGTCCCACTTAGAGGGTAAAAGAAACTTCTTGTATCATCCTGCCACAGAAGACCTTTGGGGAGCTTCCTTCCCTTGAGCACTGGGAAGTGCCACAATCCCTTAGTCTCTTTTCTGGGCGCTCTGCTTGGTATGACTTTTGATCAAGCTTACAAATGACCAGTGCAAGTTCATATAATCATATCATATAATCACAGAATGGCTTGGTTGGAAGGGACCTCAAGGATCATCAAGTTCCAACTTACCTGCCAAAGACGGGGTTGCCAACCTCTATTAAATCAGAAGTTGTGGAGTTCTGGAGGTATAGAACAGGTAACATGAGTTTAAAATAATTTCTCTAATGAAATAAAGGATAAGAATGGATATTACCAAAGATCACTGAAGTTTTTTTTCTGACACATGGCAAACATTTAAACATGCTCTGATATCTTATGAAAGATTCCTACTTAATAAATTTACAGAAAAGTCATTTTGGTCTTGGTTAGATTTCTAGCTATGCAAATCAGATTATGAAGTACAGCGATTTTAAAGAGCTTTTTCTCCCCCACAAAGAACTTTCAGAGCAATAAGGAAGCATACATATTATAAAATTATTTTCTTTAGCTGTATTAAATATAAGCGGATGAAATCCTTTCTGTTTAGCCAAATCAGTTATTTTTTTATATTTAATAAATGAGCAGTGCTGATGTCTAAATCAACTATGATTTGATACCACCATTTAATCAAAACCTGGAAGTGAAGGCAGGTACTTTCTCAGGAATTTCTCTAACTCAAAGAGTAGAGACAAATTTCAGGTAAACTCTCACTTGAGATCATGGTCTTCGATCACATGTGATAAATAATCAAGTTTTTTTTTTCTCGGATCATTGCTATACATTCGCAAGTCAGTGGTTTGGATAATATGGATCTAGTACCTCACATTCTTCTGCTCCTCAGAAAACAAATGAACTCAGCAAGACAAAGATATCTTCACACTCAGTGAAGAGTCTATTTCATCTGACATCTGAGGTATTTGTTAGAGTACTGAAGCTTTTGAAATAGTTTTATAAAAATTATACTATCTTTAAAGAATACAGTATATTCAGGACTTTAAAAGAACAGCTTTCAGTTAAATACTCTTTTTGTATGGGACAGATCCATAATTTTGTCTTAAAACACTAAATTATGGTTGCAGCAATGGCTAGAGACTATTTAGAAGTTAAGTGTATTCTCCCCACATGAGTGTTCTCACTACTGCTTAGCATTTTTCCTTTACTTAAAGATTTCACAGTAGAGAAAACTTAATTTTCATTCCACACTGTTCTTTTCTCTTTTGCTTACTGATTCACTAGAAACTATTTCCAATTCACTACAAAATCTTTTTTCTTTCCTTTCAAATGATGTTAATTTAAAGAATAGATTTCTTTCACCTAGTTTTGTTTCTAGAAAGCCTGACTTGGTCTCTGCAGAAGACCATGCATATATATTATGCTCTTCTTCCCTGTGTAACAAGCAGTTTTTGATAGATACTTAACTTAAAATATGAAAGTAAAATGTAATTTCTCTACCAAGAGGAAAATACAAATGTGTCTAGTTTAAAAATAAATGGGAGAAGTGGCAAAAAAATAACTGTAGTACATAACTACGGCAATTTAAACACTTTTTTGATTATTGCCCCCGTTTCCACGAGTTAGGCATCTGGCTCTGTAAGGTTGTCAAAGATATCAAGTAGTTCATTCTACAAGAAGAAATACAGTGTTCAGAAAGCTCATTTTATACCCTTAGGTATAGCATTCACTAGTAGAAGAGGAACCCCCACCTTCTGTGTTTGCAGCAGTTGTAGGAAGTATTTTCTCTCTGCACTGACCCCCTGGTTTGAAACTGGCAGCAGGCAACGAGGAGATGATCCTTCCCTGTCTCTGAAATTTGCAGGACAGAACAGTGAACACATAGCTGTTCTTTCCCAAAGCAAGATTACTACTGTAATGAAGTCAGACCAGAAACAGCATATTTGAAGTTCAAACTATTCTTCCTAGGGGGAAGGTGTCAGGGTGTCATTTTGTGATCACTGAGTTGCAATGTGTTTCTCAGCTTGCTTTAATCTTTGAAACCACACAGATGATTTTGGTATGGCAGTACAGTGATTTAATCTTACTGCCATGCTTAATTCTGCTTTCTAAAGAAGGGGTATATGTACCTAGAATCATAGAATCCTGGGCAGATGGAAGGGACTTCTGAAGGCTACCTATTCCAGCTTCCCTGCAATAAACAGGGATCTATCCACAGATAGATCGGGTTGACCAGGGCCTTATCCAGCCCTACCTTGAAAGGATGGGGCATATTTACTAGAAAGGATTTCTTGTTTTGATGAAAATAAGTTACAGACACTCAATCATGTTATCTTCCTACTTTTCAGAAAAAAAAGGGGGAAATTGGAACATTAATTGTCAGGTTAGTAGAGGGTCCACTTTGAATTGCTGAATTACATGCTTTACAGTAGCAATGGATTTGGTGTTAATTCTTGGTATTTAGTTTGTATTATAATCCTGGGACTTCTTTTGGTGAGGATTATGTCTTTGACAGTGGCTGGAACTTTAGCTATCTGGATGAAAGGGATGCTCCGAAAGTAATGCCTCATATTTTATTATGATCAGAGGTGGATGTTGGTGGTACGGCAATAGGGGCTGAACCTTCCCACCAATATCCCATTACATTTTGGGATACAGCAGCAGAGGGGCAGTATGGTGCAATGGTGCCTGATGTGGGAGAGTGCGTATGAAGCAAAGGGTTGCCACTGAATTCTTCCTTTCTGTGGAAAAAATGGCACCTACTGACATTATCAATGCTTGCTGAATGTTGCTGGAGACCAAGCAGTGGATGTGAGCACAGTGAGGTGGTGGGTGATGTGTTTCAGCAGTGGTGACAGGAGCAGTGGGTTACCTCTGTTAGTGCAGATTTCAATGAGCACATTATGCAGGTTTTTTTTCATTGCTGGAAAATTGCATGGGTCATGGTGGTGACTATGTTGAAAAATGGGGTTTAGTAGCTGAGAATATGCTCTATCAAATAGTGTTTCTGTGCTGTGCTGTGGTTTCCATGGAAATAAATAGGAGGTGTTTCTTTCAGAGCAACCTGTGTGTAATTATGATAGGTTACGTTCATTTTTTTGAAGTGTGCCAATGCCTAAGGATGATAATTCAGATGACTCAGACATGACCCAATGTATTCTTGACAATAGGCTGTGTTCTAAAGGTACAGTGGTATTAATACTGCCTGTTTTTTTGTTTTTTTAAAACATCCATTTATCACAGAATCATTAAGGTTGGAAAAGACATCTAAGAATGCCTTAAGTTATGAGATATGCAATGGTACGGATTCCTTAATCTAGGCAAAAACTTAGCTATCCTTATAAATTTACTTTAAAAGACCAAAGGAATAAGACTTAATTTGCAACAAGGGTTATTTGATGTCTCCCTAGATAAGCTGTGAAATATTTATATAGCAGATTGTTATATTCTGTGGCAATAAACTTTCCCTGTAAATGTGCATGTGAACACACATATGCTGCCTTTCCAGCAGTGATACCCACACTAGCACTAACCTGAGCTGATGCCAGTTACTAGCTTGATTTCTGAAAGCTGTGTAAAGCCTGAAGTAATAATTCAGATGAACCTGGACAGGCTAGAGAAGTGGGCCCATGAAAACCTAATGAGGTTGAACAAGGCCAAGTGCAAGATACTGCACTTGGGCCAGGGTGATCCCAGGTATTTATACATCTGGGAGAGGAACAGCTTGAGAGCAGGCCTGCGGAGAAGGACTTGGAAGTCCTGGTAGACGAGAAGCTGGACATGAGCCAGCAGTGTGTGCTTGCAGCCCGGAAGGCCAACCATGTTCTGGGCTGCATTAAGAAAGGGATGGCCAGCAGGGAGATGGAGGTGATTGTTCCCCTCTACTCAGCTCTTGTGAGGCCCCGCCTGGAGTACTGTTTCCAGGCCTGGGGCCCCCAGCACAAGAAGGACATGGAGCTCTTGGAATGGGTCCAGAGGAGGGCCACTAAGATGATCAGAGGGCTGGAGCACCTCTCCTATGAGGAAAGGTTGAGGGAACTGGGCTTGTTTAGCTTGGAGAAGAGAAGGCTCTGGGGAGACCTTATTGCGGCCTTCCAATATTTGAAAGGAGAGTATAAACAGGAGGGAGAACAACTGTTTACGAGGGGGGATAGTGATAGGACAAGGGGGAATGGTTTTAAACTGAGACAGGGGAGGTTTAGTTTAGATATTAGGAGGAAGTTTTTCACTCGGAGGGTGGTGACAGTGGAACAGGTTGTCCAGAGAGGTTGTGAATGCCCCATCCCTGGAAGCATTCAAGGCCAGGCTGGATGTGGCTCTGGGCAGCCTGGTCTAGTGGTTGGCAACCTTGAACATAGCAGGGGGGTTGAAACTAGATGATCACTGTGGTCCTTTTCAACCCAGGCCATTCTATGATTCTATGATCATGATCATTAATTCCAGGCTAAAAATGGGAGGAAGCAGTTGTTGTGCAGGTCTGAGTTAATGTGCCATAATTCTAGTTCTGGGTATATATATATATCTAGAGCTAATATGTATGTCTATCTTCTCTGTTTCATTTTTGGAATTTTTTTGTCAAATGTTGAAGTCAACCAAAAGAACAAGCAGGGATAATAATAAAAATCTTCAGATGAACCTGAAAAACAAAATCAAGGGGAAGAAAGCTAAACCAGTAACTTGTTTTTGGCTGAAAGTATTTTTCTGGAATTTGGGAATAATCTTAGTTTTAAGCCTGGGTTGTTGCTTTTTTTATATTTTCTCCTGAAAATTGACTTACCTTTTTGAGGTTTTCATTCATTCAATCTCTTTATAAGTAGAGAAATGTGAACAATATTAGCATAATATGTTGCTTGAGGCAGTAAAAACATAGAGCCAGGTGCTTACTCTCCACCTGTTGTAGAGCATGTTGACAAGAAAGTGTGAGCTTGGAGATGCTTGAAGATCTTCACACCTTTGAATCTCAGAATTAGAGCGGATCTGTGCCATTTTAAGAAAATTAGATCTGTTCGCCATCAGGAACACTATTATTAAAAGAGAAAATTTTACATCTTTTAAGTCAACATTGAGCATATAAGCAATATAACATGACACTTTCACTCTTAATAATTTTTTGTTTGGAAATTATAATTAAGCTCTTAGAAGTATGCCTATTACTATAAGCTTGTTAAAATTTTTCCATAAATTCTTTTGTTTTTACTCAACTTTGTGTCATGGAATAAAAGTTAGCTTAATGAGCAGCCTTTCAGATATTGTTACAGTTCCCTTTGCAGCTCACTTTTATGTAAGCACTCACACTGTGCTGTGCAATAATATCTAAATTGCCAAGTTTAAAAATGAGATTTTAGAGCGGTTTTTTATTCAGTATGGAAAACACTTGGGACTAGAAATTGGAACGTATGTAATTAAAAACTTAGTTTTCATCCTGTTCTACCTTTTCTTTTTTTTTACTTTAGGTTATGATTTTTTTTGTCCTAGTGCAATTTCATAAGAAAATAGATATGTTTTGGAAGAGTAAAATGGTATCCATAATGGATTACTGGGAGAGATTTCAATTATTTGTTTTTCAACGACTAATTCTGAGTCCAAACGCTCCAGCTGGTTTAGGATTGCTACATGAGTTGGACAGGGCTTGAGTCATTGTGGCTGTCAGATAAACTGCCTGAGGAAAAAGGGTTTGAAGGGTGGAAGCAGAAACACTATCAGCACTTAGCAGTATGCCTCCATGCTGTGGCGTTGCCTTCAAATACTATTGGATCCCTTCCAGAAGCAAAGCAGTACAACAGCTGGTCCCAATTATCCTAACTACAGTGCGTCTACATGCACAAATGGCCAGCTTTTCTAATTTTGCTCTGTGGTTTAATGAATTAGCTATTTAATAATTTGACAGGAATGCTAGTGTTGTGTTTAGCCATTTGCTTCTGTTTAATCTTATCTTTGGAACTGTGTTTGTACAGTCTTGCTGTGATTGTTGACTGTTATTGTGATTTATTTACATGAGAAAATGAAGCATGTTGGCAGTACATAGTGAGTAGATTTTCTTTTTAATTTAAAAGGCCTAGAAGTTGGAGATTCATCATTTGATAAAAAGTTTATTAATATGAATTATCACTCAATAGAGCTAGGAATGCAAAAATTTGACTTTTATTTTCTCCCACTGTCAGAAATTAAAATAGAAATGTGCCAAAGAGTTACCCACGCTCTACTGACCCTTACACATTCCTCTCAGAGGGTATATTTTTTGACGTTTGTGTGTGGGCTGGAGAAAAATCTACCTGTATGAGTATAAATAGGGGCCTACCAATGTAAGCTGTGCAGGAATATATGGAGCTGTCACACTATGGTAAGATAGTACTGATGTTTACATAAATGATAGACACCTGCTATAAACATATAGCAAAAACCTGCTATGAAATTGTCTCAAAAATATTAAAAATTAGGATATTCATCTCTTTCCTGTCAACGTTTGGCCCCTAATAAATTACCATGAGGTGGTGGTTACCAAGCAACAAAAACATTATTTTATGGTGAAAGGCTGAATTCCATCTGACTGGTAAAGATGAGTAGATATTCAGTGACGTAATTTAGGAAGAAAAATTGTTTTAAGAAAAAAAAAAAAAATTAAGCATTGTCACAGTGGTATGAAAAGCAGCAGGAAATTTACATTCCTTCTGCCCTATGCTGTAAAGAAAAAAATTGCTCATTGTGTACAGTGACTCCAGGAGGCCTCTTGTTTAATAATTGCTAATTAGAAAAGGCTTTAAGGGAACTGAGGACTGCGAGTGTCTGTCTGTACTCTATGTGTTCTGTGGAAGTAGGCCTGCGACTCCGAATGGGTCTGTATTCCCCCAGTATCATGAAGCTGGAAAAGCTGGAGCCATGCTGTCTGAAGAGAATGCTTGCTTCTTGGACTAAACAGATTTGATCCCACTTACTGACTAGGGACTTGGCCTGTAAGATTACCAATGTTAGCCTGAATCAAAGGGATTTCACAGATGAAAGATTGCAGTATTTAGATAATGACATTTTAAAAAGTCAGTGGAATGAAAACTGAATTTCTCTTTTAGAAGAGGCAAGGTGCTGTGCAGTGTGAAGGAATGATCAAATGCAAATTATAAGCTAGACACACAAAAAACTCAGGAGTTAACTAATAGAGCATGTTATTATACCAAAATGGTAGAACAGACCGCAAGAAAGAAAACTAATCAGCAACAAAGTATCTGTTTATCTAAAGAGCGAAAATAAGGACATGACAGTCTTTCTAAATAAACCATAATAATAATAACACTTAGCGAAAACAGGCAGATTTTTCTCATATTAGACATTAAAGCAAAGTTGTTTTTAATTTCCAGTCAGATAAAAAATGCCATATATAAACAGATGCAGTTAATACCCAATTCCTTTCAACTTCCTGCATTGTCTAGCTGTGAAGATATATTTATCAATTATCGCTGAAAATAACTATTTTTATCTGGAAGTTGTCTTTATGAATATTTATTTTTAACTCATGTCATTGTTGAGCACTTCAAATGGTTTAAATCTATGTTTAATGTAATAACTCTATATTGTCATGTAGCTTTTGAGTCCTTAGAGCAAATTTGATGGTGGACAAAGATTGTTGAAAGGAACACCAGAAAGTGATAGGAGAAAACTTCACTGATTGTTAAAGACATCTCATGTTACCATAGCAGCAGATGTTTGGCAGGGTTAAAAGGAATTACGGGTTGGAATCCAATCTCTTGAGGTACAGAACTAACCACATTCAGTATGCAAGTGAACAGAATTGGAGGTGGACTTTTCTTGAACTTGAGATAAATCTCTCCTTGAAGGAAACGATTTTCAAGAATTGCGTATGAAGACTGCATCAATTATTAAGTGAACATAAAATCTATCAGAAAGTGTGTATTGCATTGATGCACTGAAAGTGACTGAAATCTCGTGACCTTGTTTTTCATTACGTAGGAAGCTCATGAGATCTGTTTTCTAGGTTTCTCTCAGTTCACCTCACTGGATAAGAATGCAAATGATTTCCTTTCCACAGTTTCTATTATAATAATGTTATCACCGAAGATTAGTATAGGTAATATCTGATTTAAACCAGTATCCATACAAATGAGTTTAATCAGAGCACTGAAACTAATAAGGGAACTGGTTTCCTTTGGCCTTCTTTCTGTGTAAGCACTGACATAAGTCCAAGACGCGCAACTGGTGAAAGAGGTAAAATGGTATTACATCAGAATAACTGGCCTCAGAAAAGAAAGCTAAATTGCAACCAAAGGATCGTATTAGTGAGGCTCCATGTTCCTTTTGGGGTGAAAGAAAAAGTTATTTGGAAGTGTTATATCAGAGGAATAGTTTTAGAGATTTTGTAGGTAATGAATTAGAATGATGTGATCATGAGCTCAAATCATCCTTTCTTTGGGAACATTTTCATTTTGGTATGAAACAGAATTATTTTGAACACGTGGGTTATACCTCAGTGGGAAAAATAATTTTCTTATGCATCTGTAATTGGGAGATTTGCCCTTGTCTTCAAAAGGAGTTTTATTGTCCACAGTACAATCCAAAATGTGTTCAGATAATCTAAATATTTCACTAAGACAGAAATATTTTTCTCCCGTGAATATATATAAATAAGAATTAAATTTATCTTATCTAAAATGCCCTCTTTTCACTTTTACTAGCTCTTGTTTACATATTAAGTAATCTAACTGTAAGGAAAATTTGATGAAATTGCATATAATATCACCGTGAACACAAGGTTATCTAATCGTGATTATCCAGATAAGTAGATTAAATTCAGTTGTTATCACTCTAATTCAATCCTACATGGCCAATTTCCCTGGGAAGATATCAAATTAGGCTGCAGGGATGTTAGCATTAAAAAAAATTACTATTAAAGCAACTTAAACTGTGAAGATGCACAGTAATTCGTAATTATGGTAATTCTTACACCTCAGCACAAAACTGCATCAAAGCTAGTCATACATTAGTGACTTATTTCTTTTCAGTCATCTGAGTGTGTTTTAGCACTTCTGTATAATGATTTGTAACTTTCCGGCTAAAGATTCTCACAAAATGGAAAGCAAAGAAATCAACTTTGGGAAATGCTAATATTACAATATATGTCAAAAGAGAAGGACAAATTTTTATGATAAATAAAGCCATTAATATGCAGTACAAGGCTTAAGGAAATATGTTCTGAGCAATTCTCAGTTTCTCAGGTATGGCAGCCCATATTTATCTTGGCAAATGATAGACTTATTTGCCCAATGACTTAAAGTAAGAATTTTTAAAAAGTCAGTAGGAATTAGCTTAAAAACTGTTTTTGACTTTTGTAAACTAAAAAGTGAGTCCTTAAAGTCAAACAAATGAAAAAGAGAAGTCAATTTTTTTAAAACTAATGGATGTGTGATTCAGTTCAATAAAAACATCTGTATCCACATACCTGTCTAATCTCCTGCTGTATCAGTTGTGGTATTTTCAATGCAGCTACAGAATATAGAATGTGAGTATGGTATTTATTTAAGGATCTCCAGGTTTCTTCTTTTGTTTAGAAGGGCTTGATCATTTCATAACAAGCTAAAAGTATATGGCTGGTGGTGTGTGAGGTATAGTGGTGGGAATGATGCAAAGTTCTCTCCAGCCCCCAGATAATACATTTATGCACTTTATCAGGGTTATATATATATATGTGTGTGTTTATGTATATGTACATGTATATGTATATGTATCTCATATTTCTAGAGGAGCCTGTGGCAATGAAAATAGATGAAAACTTGTTCCCTACTCTGACAAACACAAATATCTAATGAAAGACAACTGCACAAGACAGATTTGGGACATATTTTTGTAACATGCTTTGATTATTGGCAACAGTTTTTTTCAATTCTGTTATTCTCTAAAAGCATGAACTCATAGCTCCAAAGGGAAAATACCTCATTTATTATATGCAAGTTGGAACTTGCTGGCTTTGACTAAATTACTTCAGTGTTCTTAACATTTTCAGGATGGAGTGATTTGATTTTTTTTTTCCTTAATTTGAATTATTTTACTCCTTACAAGTGTTCTGTGTGTTTATGTTACAAACTTAGCAGTTAAAACTAAGAATCACAGAATCCTAGGGGTTGAAGGGGTCTTCTGGAGATCAAGTTTATCTTCTGTATACCTCCAGAATTGAAAAAAAAATTTGGAGGTGATCCAAAATTCAAATGGCGTTTTGATTTATCTCCGGTGAAAAGCTATGGAAAATCTTGTTTTGATTTCTGGTTTTAAGAAAAATTCAAGGTGTAGTCTTAAGTTTTCAATTCAAATCAGAAAATCTCCTTCAGAAATCAGTAAGAATGGATTTCCCATATATACTTCATATACGTAAAAGTATGCAACTCCTGGTATGTGTCTGACACTGGTCTCTCATTTCCTTATATGAAGTCTGAGAGGGTACCATACCAAAAAACACACCACAGAGTCTATGAATATTAATTTGCTTTTTGCTCTAGCTTCAGAAGCCCAATACTATCTTGGCATTAACAGTGCTGGTAATTTGGAAGATCTTGAGTTCCTATTACCGTTTTCTTAATTATTTCTAGAATTGTTTCTCTATCTGTTTTGGATATTTCCTGGTGATATTTACCTGTTACCTAGAAAAAAATAAAAAAAATAAAAAAACACTTCACTTACTTCACTGAAGCAATAAAATACTGAAAAATAAATGGATGACATAATAGTTCATACACACTGAGCAGAGCTTATTTTAGATGTGACTTCTTCATGTAGTAACTTGTACTTTCCATTGTTACAGGTACCAAGTGATGACTTGAGTATCAGGAGATTATCTGAGTGACCTAGGTCAATTCAATTAGTATTTCTGCTAGGGCTGCAGTATTGGACAAAAAGCTCCAGCCATTTGCATGTTTTAAATAAATTTAAAGCTGATTTTTTAAAATCAGAACAGGCTGTACTACTGAAAAATATGTAAATGCAGATCATTACAGAAGGAGCATCCCCTCTTGACATCATCATCCTGAATGTCTAGGATAAAGGTTTGTAGCATTCCTTTAGATGTCTTAGGATAGCCCACTTGGCCACTGGATGTTTTTCCAGGAGCTCATGGGTCTCCTACTGATTTTCTATCAGGTTTTTCACTACTTTATTTAGGTCCAAAAAAGGCTTGAAATCACAACCAATGCTAAACACTAGTGCTTAAGGATAAAAATTGCTAATTTTTAAAATAAAATTTATAGTTACATGCCAAAATCTATAGCCACAGTGTCTTTAAATCCCCTATTAATTACATAAGAAACTTCCCTCCTGCAACCTTAGTTTGAGAAAACATATCCCCAAACCACAATGACAAACCATAACTAAACAAGTGATTTAGTTCTTTGCCAAGTCAAAAGATAATGCTATAACTGGGCTTTCTTCCTGTCTATGGACTTAAACATCTCAGAGCCTTGTTTCTTAATATAGTTTGGTCACTTGCCAAAAGCCAGTTACAATTAAAAAATAAGAAGTTTGGTATACTTCAGAGACACAAAATAACACCAAATTTGAATGTGTCTCCCAAGTGCAATTTTCTGACAACTTCCAAATTTATTTTCATAACAATCTTATTTGGAAATAAAGAAAACGGATGAATAAAATTTGATGCTGTATCCATATTTGAATATTGCCAAGGCTCAGAAATACTGATATTTACAACTTTGATTTGGACTTGTTTTAGTATTAGCTTTGGGTTATCTTCTGCTTCTGGAAGGAAATGTTTCTCGAAGCTCATCTGATGAGAGTGTCTGTAGCTGGTTAGAAAAATGTAATGAATTTAATGGATTTCTGGTGATGGGATGATGTTAACTATGCCTCCATTCCAATGCCTCCTCCCTTTTTTCTGTTCGATTTTCTTCATACAAGGAAGGACCACATCTGCTCTTTCCCCAAGGCCCTTCCCTTGCCCCTTGTCTGAAGTTTAAAGCTCAACAATTGTTGACATGAATGAATTGATTTATTGCACCCCAAAGAAATATAATATATTACGGAAAAAGGTGGCAACAGTCTACTAGACTGGTTAGTAAGATGATAAAGACTTACCAGATAAAATCTTGACATTTCATCATATCACAATCGTTTTGAAAACACTTGTAACCAATTTGCCACCCATCCCAATAGCCACTGCCTAGATGATTTGTCTCCCATGCAGTCTTCACATAGAGTTCTGTTATTCTGTGAGATGAGAAAGTGAATAATAGTCTTGTCACTATTCTAGCATCATTGTGGCTTCAGAGAAGATGATTAGTGTACAACATTCAAAAATGTCATATGCTTATTCCTGAAGGATTAGTGATAATTCTGTCAGCACTAACACTTCTGCAGCAAACAGCCTCATATCTCAGGAAAATTGGGCAAACAAGACTGTCCAGAATATCTCTGTGTAAGCTCTATTAAATGTGTAAATATGAAGATTGTCTGCTTTCATCAAAAATGTGGTCTTATCCCACAACATAATTTTGGCAAAGCAGCTAAGTACTATAGAGTAGTTCTTAAATCTATGAACTCTCAGAATTCCCTTATCCACATTTTAGCTGTGACCATTTACTTAGAATGTGCATCTTTATTTATATATCTGTGTGTGTATTTGTAATTCGATGATCCTATGCATCAACTCTAACAGTTTTCAAGACTTACCAGACTGTTTGGTTTTCTTTTTCCAGTTCATCAGGATATAATTTTAAATATACTACTCATATGGAACTAATTTTTTTTATATTTCTGAAATGCTTCCTGAGAGAATGGATAGAGATCTGACACTGGAGATACTTATTATTTTTAACTAAACACCAAGCTATTTGTGAATAACTGGGACAGTATTGCACAGGTCATTTTAACTCTGATTTTTTTTTTTTTAAAGATGACGATGAAGATTCTCAAGACTGCTGACATTTTAAGACATTTTTCAGTGAATGGTGTTTGGGGGTGGTATTGTTTAACTAAATCTCTAGGAACCGTAGTCAATTTGCAGTAATATCAGACATTCTCTGAATTCATCTTCAGGAATGAAGTAGTCAAAGCTGACTGCAAAACCCTGTGAAAATGAACAGTTTTTGAATGTAAAACAATCCTGGTGGTTTATGATGTGGCCTCCATAAGTAACTTATTTTCTCAGATCCTCTCACATGCTAAAAAATTTATCTGGATTCCTTTAACTCTACAGTTAAGTATGCAACAGTGATTTCTTTCTAAGAATCTATTCTTTTGCAGGACAAACAAAAGATTCACTGGCCATAACAGTCCAAAGCAAGTTTTCTCTTGGGTTGAATGAATATCAGTCAAGAGCTGAGCTGGAAGTACAGCACAGATTCACTGAGCCCGCCTGCCTTTGACATATCTTGCAGCAAACCAGGAGCTGGTTAGGCACACACTCTGTATTGCAGGTCTGTGCCTGGGCTTGGTTTGGAAGAAGAGGAATCAGGGAACCTTGGCTGAGAGCAGAGCAAACATGCCCTTCTGTTTAGACATTGCTGTATAGTTCTTTATTTCTTCTGCCTAACCTAGACACTCCTGCTCCCATAAGGTTCTTGTTACAGGCTCCTTAATGTCCTCAGAAACTATTGGCCTATTTCGTTTGTCCTTTTCGTAACTCCTTGACCATAATCTGATGGATCTGCCTGACAAGATTTGCACATTCATTTGGAGTCCTTCAAATGTGTCTTATCTAGAATTTTTCCATCTTCCTTATTAAACTATAGGGACTTACTTTGCCCTACACTTGCACTTTCCTGAAGTGTTCTAACAATAGCAAAACTTAATTGAAAGTAGCCACCGTTTGGTCTTTTGATATATTTCTAGAGTATCTAATAAGTTACCTTACTTTGTTCTGTACAGATGAAATTTTGAAATTTTTACAGATTTATAAGTTATTCCCTACTGAGTACAATCTGTTTTGTTATAAAAATAAATCTGGGCGCACTTCAAAATTAATTTGGTGCTGACTTGCTTCTACTTCTTTCTCTTACTGGTATTAATTTTCTGAACATTTGAATGTCCAGGGACTGTTTTGCTGACACTCCTCTGCTCAGAGACGGAGGATTTTGCTCATCAGCAAAAACGTTCCTACTGCAATATAATTTGAAATACAATATTGTTTCCAACAGCTCTTCATCAGAGCCACAAACAGAGGAAAATAATCTGGGCAAGGATTTGAAAATGCCCATTACAATCAGGACAGTATATGCATAGGCAGTTGTTTTGCATGAATGTGATTACAGAAAGTTAAACGCTGTGCATAATGTCTGAATTTGTACCTAGGAATTTTTACCCAACATGAGTTTCCCCATAGCTCAGAACTAGTACGCTTCATATTCTTTAAGAGTTTACTGTTCTGAAGCTGCTGCCTGAACACACAGAGTCAGAGCTCAAATTAATTTTTATTCTTGCTCCTATAATAAAAGGAAAATGAAAGTCCACATAATTTATGACCAGTCACATTTAAAAAAAGGAACAACTGAAATATTAAATGTTTGAATGTCAAATGCCAACAATAAATGCTTGTAATTAGTCCAAAGATTCAAAACAAGTCCATGGATAATTTATTGGTCAAAAAGTCAAGTAACTTGACAAATGTTACAAGGCAATCTACTCAAAGAAAGGGACGTTTAACTTTAATCTTATGTTTATCGACTTGCATACAGAGTAAGTCTAAATCTGTTTTTATTAAAAAAAAAAAAAACACTAAAAAATCAGAGATAGGGTCTTTGAAATCAAATTGTGCAGCTCATGAACTGATTTTTTTCAATTTGATATCAGTAATATTTAAAGTTTACTTATATAATTTACATGTGCTGGTCTTAATTTGTCTAAATGCAATGTCAGTTTCAGAAATATTCAAGATAATGATAATGCCCTTTTAATTCATTTCTTATGTCCTATATATTTATTCCACACTAACTTCCTTTATTTATCAACCTAACATATGGGAAATAACTCCACCTATGCTGTTCATTCTAAATGTCAAAGCAGTAGGGAAAAATATTTATAATATTAGCTGCATTCTTTCATTGAGGCCTGGCAATTAATGTTTCTGTTTATGGAATCAGAAAATTTTAACATGTCTTTTATTACTACCTCTCTGGGTGGCAAGGAGGAAATGAAAATAATTTCTCTATTCTTGTCACATCTAGTTGAAGGATTTACTAGAAGCAGTCCTTGTTCCAGTTATATGGAGTAAGATTATACCCAAGCTGCTGATCTGTTTTCAGAAGAATTGTTACAATCCTTGAGAGAAATAGCTGGGGGTAATAGAATTTTAACAGAAATGAATCTGTTACTAGCTAGGAAAAAATTGCTACAGCCAGATAGACCTGAGGTGCCATGCTTGCAATTTCAAGCTTGGTGTATGAAATTATGGCTAAGAAGAGGGAAAATACATTGAAAGAAAGTTCTAATCCAAAACTTAACCCCCTGTGATTTGCCCCATCTTACTCTTCTGCAGATAGTTCTCATCAAGTGGTTATTAGAGCAGGCAATGAACCTCTCTTTTAAGTCACTTCATGCTCAGGCCTCACTTGAGCTCAACTAATCCAAGCAATGAGGTAGAAGCTAGATATTTCATGCTTCCCTGCTACAGCTCTGCAGAAAGCATTTACCTTCGGGGACTAAACCTGAAGACTGAGGCATTGTAAAAATTAAAATAAATTAAAAAGAAAGAGAAAAAGAAAAAGCAGCCTAAGCAGTGCAACTGCTTGTGTTCATCACTCTCAAGATTATCACATAAATGTTGAAATTGCTCAATTCTTACCGCCTTTTATCTGTCTCTGGATCAAACGTGACTGTTGTCCAAAACTATGCGATCAAAAGGAATGTTATTCTGTGTTGCTAAGGCTAAGTCTGCGTGATTATTTTTCTTGTTTTGAGCAGCACATAAGATAAGGAATTTTCATCAGAAAATAGTGTAAAACTTAATGCTGCTTTAAACTTGGCATTTTGCTTACAATACCATTGGTTTAAAAGAGATGTCTCTGCTGCGATGACAGGATATATTACGACGCCTATGGAAGGTCAAGAAATTGTCTATCCATCAAAATGTTTTCTGTTTTAAGCTAGGGCTTGTAAAGTATTTTTTTCTGCATATAATCCCTCAATTTGCAATACTTGTTTCCAAATAATAGGCCTCCATTATGCTGTATTGCTAAAGGGAAATACACATACGTTTTTTTTGTATAAGAGTATGGAGTATATTTCCACAAATGCACTAGTTTACAGGCTTTATATAGAACTAAGTAGGCAATGGAGGAAGGTGTGGGCTAATCCCAAACCACAGGTGAATTCACTGTGACGAGTATAGAAATTTCCAGTCAGCAGCCTGTGAGTCACTATGACTGATGTGCCCACAAAGACATAAATGTGCAAAGCTAAGAGGATCATCTCAAGTCCCTGTGCCAAAATGGATGTGCTACCACAGTCTGTGTGAAGCAGAGACAGTATCAAACAAGTTATATTAGCAAACTTGGCAGGACCTTACCTTCTGGTACAGACTGAGGACAGTTTAAGATCTGCACTGTGCCAAGCAGAGCCTCAGGACAAAATCCAGGATGTCAGCACAGATGAGCAAACACTAACAATTTAGGAAGAAAGAAGCACTGATGGGAAACAGCATGAAATCAGCTCATGGTTGTTGTATAGCTGGAGATATACCCATAATCGCGTATCCCAGAACGCTTGTATATTTTCATTTACAAACACTCTGTCCAACACTGTTCATATCTTTGCTAAGAAGGTGTCTGCTTATCTCTGTGCTGTGATTTATCTAATGTTGTGTACTTCGTATGATCATTGAACTGAGCACAAATAGCTTCGCATCCCAGAGAAATTAACAGTTTTTACCCAAGTAAAGCCAAGACACAGGAATCAAGAAAATGTTGCAAGTTTTCAGAGAAACTCAGCTTTTGTCAGAGTTCAAGATGAAATCAGTCACATATAGCTGATGAGCATTGATTCTGTAATCCAAAGCCACTTGTGTCTTTAAACTTGCAGGGATCATCAACACTTCGCAAATAGTAAACAGCTTTGTATGAAGGATTCAGATTTTTTTTTACTTTGGTTTTTTTTTGCTGTATATAGTTTCAGTTTGCAGTCATGCTTAGATTCAATAGGTTGTGAACTTAAAAAAAAAAGTCTAAGAAAACTGTGCAAGCCTAATAGTTAAACTTGTGTGCAATCCGAATGTATACGCAATACAAATGTTAAAGGGGAAAAAGAAAGGATTTCTGCCTGCAAGTAGTCTTGACTGCTGTGCTGCTGATAAAACCTCACAGCCTGTTGAGTGGACATCAGCTATGTAAACAGATGTTCCTGAAGAGAAAAGGAAGTGTTGAATAGCTCACTTATTTTTTGTTACAGTTCTGGTCCAACTGGTTATAGGCTTAAAGAGTCATAGCCGTGACCAGAAAATCCAGCCAGGTTTTAAATGCAGCTAAATCCAATAGAAACTCTCAACTTTATACATCTGCCCTAGAGACGATTGCAGGTCAACAGTTATTTTCTGAATTATTTAAGACTACTCAGGAATTTATACACAGATGTTGAGAGATTGAACTTATACTTCTGGAGTAGATTCAGGTGCTTTTAAAAATATGTTCATCTTAAAATTATTATTATTTAAAGTGTCTCCAAGACTGTGGCAAATCTCACTGACTTTTAAATAGATTTAACAAGTTCTTGACTTTTGTGGACTAAGCAGAAGTATCCTTCTGAAGGACAGATCAGCATGTTCATCATACAGTCAATCAATACTTTTCCACTACTAAGGTGTAATAAAATAAGGTGTTGCATATCAGTATAAAAAGCAGCTGTGTGTACTTTTCAAAGTCAGGTTTGAAAAGAGATTTTTTAAAAAATACTTGCTTCTGCAAACATCATCATATAGGCAAATCAAGTTGCTAGCACTGTAGCTCTAAAAACTTAAGAAATACACCAAACTGTACTGTAGGCAGCCCTTAAACATACTCCAGGAGCGGAATATTTTGCATATTGAAATGCTCTGCCTGTAAGTTTCTCAGGTTCTTCCACCCTGATGGTATAAGGTGGCTGTGTCTTTGTGTTTAGCTGAGGGAGACCCAAGTAAGCGCATACACAATGCGTTAATTCTGCCACACAGTGCCTATGGGAGAGTATGAAACGGCTCAGAACCCCAGTGAGGGCTAGGGGCAGACAAAGCCCAAGCTACATTTCAAATGTGAATGCTGAAAACTTTGTCAGTGTTTTAAAATAAAGTTCTATCTATCCATATGTTAAGACTTGCGGAGATGAACTGGGACAGCTGAGAAACTGATTACAGAATCTTGCTGCATTTTTTTTCTTTTTCCGGTTCACGTAGTCAAGCTGGCGCAGCTCCTCCTCAAATACTTCTAAGTCGTGATACATGTATAAAAAATGAATAGATAAAATAGTTGATCTTGTGCCTTTCTTGTTCTGCCACACACTTTTGCTTTGAACCACATGTCATTAATAGAGCTAATGGGATTTTGACATGGACCCAAAGGGGTGGGAGGGGAGCAGGGAGCTGGGGGAGATGGATGGGAGCAAGATGAACTACTGAGAAAAGCACTGCTGCTTTTCTTCGAACTGAAGTGATGTCAGGTTTATCGGGCTTCTCTTTAGTCCTTCCTGACAGGACTGGAGGCACTGCTCTATACATGTATGTGTCTCATGCATTCATGAGCCTCTCTGACACTATTGCATCTTTTGTTAAAAGCTGAAAATGCAGATCATTGCTCTACCCTTCCCTCAGCTGCCATATGGCATTGTGGAAAGGGGCCCACTAAGGAAGTGGAAAAAAAGGAAGGACTGGGGGAAGAAAAAGAAATGAAACTACCAGCAGATGAAAATGATTTATTTTCACCATTAGGGAGTAGGGGGTGAAAGCCTTTTGGAATATAAAACCTTCTTGCAGTGCAGGCAAACAGGCTGCCTGCTTGACAGCTCTGGTATATGTTAAAAAATAACATGGCTTGAGAATAGAAGCACCATTGTTTTGTGTAACTACTGTAACAAATTTATATGAAATGGAATGCATCATCTAAAGTGAAACAACTGTGACGGTTGCCAGCTTTCTTCTTTTCCCTCCTTGTCTGCAAGAGGTAAAACCATGAAACCCCAAGTGCTACATAGGTGCAACTGTTTGGCAATGCTGCATGTTTTTCTGAAATCTCTCAAAATAGCTTTGGTCTAGTCTGCATTTTTGTGGAGCTAAACCTTTCCTAAAGTAAGCAGCAATTAGAGCATTTTATATAATTGCTTTTAAAAAAAAGCCAAAAATGTATTTTAGAGAAGGAAACTTGCCATGTCAATTCCTTGGTTATTTTTCTGTGGATTCATACTTTATGAAACACTGACTAAAATCTTCAGAAGAAATGTAATGCAGTATATGCTGCGTGTTAGCTTAACTTGATATTCTTACTTACTATGGGAGGTTTATGTTCCCTCCTGATATAAATAAGCACAACACAATCAGGGTTTAAGTGGCTTCTACTTGTAACGGTAGCTTGGAAAAAGTTAAAAACACTAAATTTGAATGTAATCACTCTGATGAATTTTCTACCTCATTCTCCCTCTATCATTTAATTGTAAAGTGCTGTTCAATGAAGAGATGGATTTAAATATTTCCATTATATACTGGAAGATTTTTGTTTCTAAGATTTGATATGAAGATTCAGTTCAAGGAGGCACATGGTACCTGATTAACTTTTAGGGAATAAATTTGATCCTTTGGTATTGATGAACTTGAGGATTAGGTGCACAGATGCAATAGGTTATTTCACACATGTTCAGAATAGTGTTTTGGTTTAAGAGTTTTTATCACCTTTTTTGATGTAATTTATACCCATACTGAGTTTTGTTCTTCTGAATTCTTTGAACATGGGTATGGAAATATTACTGAGCAAAATAATATGCCATTCACTCTTTTCCACTTCATATTTGCAAATGTCTTATCACAGACCTTCCACAACAACAAAGTCAATAATACCAGTTAGGCATTTGTACAAATCTGCTCATGTAAATCTACATTATTGTATTCCTGCAGAATTTGAATGATTTGCAAGACTAGGATTCAATTGATGGCTGACAATTCTTTGCTGAAAGTGTTAGTCTTTCTAATTCTTATTTGGAGAACTCTTTTCATGTCTCCTTTCTGAAATGTCAGGCACCCAGCCCTGTTGATGACTAAAAAAAATCAGGGAACCACTTGCTTTGAGGTTGTATACTGCTGTTTCTGTTCACTTGTTTAGGCAGAATATTTGTCCAAAGCCAGTTACCCTCTTCTAGCCAACACATCCAGATTTTCTGTGGGTAAAAATCCAGTCCAAGCAAGGTTATAGTGAAGAAATGTGCAAGATATCATGTATGAGCAAGCCAAATCCTGTGCATGTGGACTAGTAAGTCCACCTGGAGCACCTGTTCAGGTGTACGCCTTATCTTTATGTTTTATATCATGAGTAGGTGAAGAGATCTTCTAGGAATATCCTGCCACTACAGGTCTTTTGTTTTTAGACATTAAATGTTCTCAAGCCCCATTGCTCTCCTGTCCTTAAAACTCTTGGATGGACTTGCACAGCTCAGCAACTTGGGATGGATTGTGAGATATTCTGCATATCTGAGGACTGCATATGGATTAGAATCAAACATTTTTGGGGGGGAGAGGTTAAAACTCATCTGGAGAAAAAATGCCACAATCAAATTAATTTTAGATTAAGCACAAATGATGAGCAGCTAAAATTTTCCATTGGATGCATACAATTAATGGTTTGGACTAGCATCTTGATCATGACTGAATGTTAGAGCATTCTGGACAAAAGAATTGGGAAAAGAGAGGAGGACTTTTGAATACCAGACTTTCGCTTGGATTATTTGCTTTTTGCATTATTTGGTGGAAGAAAAACAATGCTTACGCTGAAGACCAAGGGGAATGTAAAACCTGCTCTCCAAAGAGTGCATGCTCCAGTTAATTATTTCTTTTATGGAAAGTGTGACAGTATCAGCAGGAGGAATAGAGTGCTTCCTCAAAGCAATTATAGCTGTTCCTTGGAGGTGTGGGTTTGAGATCTGCTGTGGAGAAGAGAATATAGTATGTGGGGCTCTCAAGCTCACTAGATTACTGTAGCATATGAATAAAATAAATGTAGATCTAAGTGTAGGAAAAGGAAAAAAAATTGCCACTACAGTTTCTGGCTGTGATATTTTAAAGAAAGCAAACACGAGTGTTAAACTTCAACAGAAGTGCCTGCACTATCAGAACAGAAATCAGAAATACTGAAGAACATTTTAAAAACAGTCTTGATTGCCTAACACAGCAGTTACTTCTGTCTTGGTAGAACTACTGTAGACTTGTTTAACACCGAAAAGTGTGCAGGCTCCAGCCTACACAAGCTAAATATCACACTCTATTTCATGTAGATATCTAACTGAGAGTTGTGACCTCTGTGCTAGGGTTTAGATGCCTGTAGGTCAGATGTCTCTGGGTATTGCAGTACCTACAGCCTCTCCAGAAAACCATTTTTAGGAGTGAGATACGATGCAAAAATATTGCAGTAACATATCAACCCACATGAACTTGCTCTAGTTTAATGTCACTCTCTAATGTGTTTATAATTTTTCAGAAAGGCTACAAAAAACAAAAACAAAAACAAAAACAAAAACCCACAAAAAAACCCACTAAAGTAGTACTGATTTTACAGTTGATAAACATTTAGTGCCACTGTCTATAAAAAGAGAGGTACCATTATAACTTCTTCCATGTGTCTTTTTCTACTATAAGTTCTTTTATGCCCATTTTAGTGAATTGAAATGTGCAAATTCAAGATGACTGAGGTGTAGTTGTTCAAATCTTTGGAATTCAAAAAGCCTTCAAAGTAAAGCGCTTAAAAAAATTCATGAAAGTCTATCAAGAACTGTTAATGCTTCTATGAAGCAAACTTGAGAAGTTCACAGACTTTGGATTGTGAAAAAGGGGAGTTGTATTCTAGGGGAGCATCTTTTTCTGTTTTAATAAGTATCAGCTAATGGCTACTGCCAGAGATATGAAACTAAGTCAATTATGTCCATAATCAGATTTAACTTTGAATAACTGGTATTTCTGATGTTTTAGTTACAGATGGATATTTAGTATTTGTGGTATAGCTTTTTATTATTCTTATTATTTTCTTGTGACTTTAATAATACGTGATATTGCTTAATAACTAAAAGTGCGCTTATATACCACCACATTTGGAATTAGTCTACCACTGAAAAAGACACAGACAACTGTTCCAAGCACACCAAGGAGTCTGAGGTCAGTGTCAAAAGAGCCTTTGGTTTTAGAGCTCCAGTGGCAATACAAAATACAGACACTAAAATACCACAGATATCAAAAATGATATTTATAAAAGTTTTGTGACATTGTTTCATAGGTCTACAATGGAAGTAGACATCTGTGTGTTTTTAAGGCATATATAATTTGGGGAATATTCCATTATGGTAGTTGTGTATGCATTGGGATGTATATGCAGTTGTAAAAGTAAATAGGTGTATTTTGAAAAGGATAATGAAAATTTTAGCTGCATCTTCTGCACAAAGGCCATAGCAAATATCTACAATGCATGAATATCCCTCTTTTCTATGAGTATCTTTCAAAATGCTTTGTCACTTAATGTTGTGTCTCATGTCTCTTTATGCTGAAACAAAGCACGTCAACCTGTTTTGAGCATGCATACATACAGGATAAATATGCTTTTGTATCAGACAAAAACAGGGAGCAGAATGGGAGATTCAGTCATTATGAATTAATGCTTTATATGGCCTAGAGAAAGAAATTACTTGAAAGAACATCACTTTTAAAGTTAACTTTGTTTTATGTATACACCAGTGGTGGCATTATTGTGATCCCGCTGTAATGTCTTGTGAGAAATCATATGGGATAATGCAACAACCATGAAATTAAAATGGACTACTTCTGTAGAGCAGGCCATTATTATGTGGTGTCTTATTTCTCAGAGGGTCCATTATCTCTTCATCACCAGAAAAATCAGGCTCTGCAATGAAATGCCACAGACTGAGCCAGAGACTAGTCATAACAGTAGAGGAAAGGCCATGGGAGGACAGAATATATCGGTGTCACATCTCACTACTCTTTATTTAGTGATCAGAATTTTAAAATTGGGCAGTTTTAAAAAACTGTTTCATTTATAAGTGCCAGCTGCTGGATAAGATAAGGGAAGAGAGTAGTAACCTATTTAAAACTAAAAAGCCCCAACCCTCCATACCTGAAAGTACTTTAGTTTGTTTTCCAGCACAGCCTTTGAATTTTAATGAAACATTTGGGGAAACTTGCAAATGAAAATGGAAATGCTGCTTTCTGAGAAGCTGGCCCAGAACCACATGTGAATTATTTAGATATAACTTGTATTTCTTTCTCCTTTTAAGGAGCAAGGAAAATGTTTTTCTTTTGTTTTTCCCTTTATTGTTAATTGTTTTTTTTTCTTCATCGCTGTTTTTAATTCCAAAATCTATTCCAAATACAACAACAATGCCTTATAATAATTAAATAAAAGTACCTAAAATACTAGCAGTAATACATTCTTAGCTGCTCATCTTGAACTAAAAAAGAAGAAAAAGAAAACAGCCTCATGATAAACTCTCCCTGATTGCATTACAGAAATATGAAAGGAACCCTAATTACAGGGAAGACTCAGTTCTAAAATCTTTCCTCAGAAATGTCACCAAATAGCCTCCAAACCTTCAAAAGATCTATCAGAACCATGGTACTGAAATGCACTCTCAGGTGTTCAATTTAAGGAATTTCATGAAAAATCATTGATTTTGCTTGTGTATATATTTGTATGTGCATATCGGAGATGAAATTTTAAATTACGTGATTGTGAACCATAAATCCGGGGGTGGAGTTTCTCTTATTTCTCTAAAAGATGTTGTCAATTAATGCTACATCTGACTGATTCAAAATCTGCTTGTCCTTTTCATCTGGCTTTCCTGTGCATTTGAGTCTTTTTGATATAATACTCCCCAGGTATTATTTCTGGTATATTCTTTCTTGATACAGAAATCAACTTGCGAAGTTTTAGGCTGTGCATTGATTGTAGAATGTGTAATTTGGACATAGGAAGGTAAGTGAAGAACAGGCAATTTGTAAAGTAAAATTTTTAATATTCTTTCTTCTAGATTTTTCTCCATTTCCACTGTTTTCTTGTGTAAATCGGGAAGGGAAAATACAATTATTATTAGTACTGGGAAAGCTCTGCCAGTTAATTCTGTTCACTAGCTGCAAAAAGAGACTAAATTACACTCTTGTGTATGTATATTTTGTTTGCTTATATGTACATATATATTCATCCATGCACACATCACAAATGGGTGGAGTTTCCTCAGATGAGAAGTACCTTAGCATACTACGTCCAAGTGGTTAGATTCCAAAGCATATTTTGAATTTGAATTGCTTTGTAAAGAAACAATGAGATTAAAGGAATCAGAGGCCTAAATGTATTTTATTCTTGCTACATTTGTTAGAAAACATATGTTTGGGACAGAGGTTTCAAATCTGTCTATTTAAGTTCCACCTGTGAAGTTTGCAAAGAGCTTCTGTCTGCACAAAAACATAACAAGATTTATGTAAAGAAATGTTGTCCTCACAGTGCTTCCATTACGATATATGGTGAAATCCAGATTTAGTCATGTTTAGCTAGCAGCTGAATGAGAGTCTTAAATTCTATTTGTCAATGCATGAAATGTTTTTTTTCTCTCATTTGGTTATACATACATCTGGATATTTTCAGACATTATTATTTTTCTTTTTGTGTGCTGTAACTGTGATGAAGAAGGTGCTGTTTCTTTTTTTTGTTACTATTATTTTGATGTTAGACTTATATTCCCTTAATGCTTATGTACTGAATAACTTCCAGAACTGCCATGTCTGCTTGAGCCATGCTTGAAGAAAGAGTAGAGGAACACGAGTACAGGCAGACTTCTCTGGGCACTACCCAGGGATTTATTCAGTTGCTCACACATAATAGTCTAGCGAAATCTGAGATCGAAAGGTTGCCTGTCACCTGTACATTCTGTATCCCCTCTGCCAGGCCCATGCAGTGCTGTATCTTAGATACCTTGAAATACCTCAGATGGTGCTGGACTCTGATGTTTAGGAAAATGAATCAAGCGCTCAGTGTAAATCAGAAAACTATTTTTGCTGATGTAACTTTTCATCCTATCAAGTGAGGACTGGGAAGTGTTGCTTTTATTACAATAGCAGTCAAAATACCCTTAGGTAGCCTGGTATTCAACATCCCAGGGTGCTCTGAAGAGACAGATGGAGCTGGAGAAATGCCCTAGGTTAGATTCCTATAAGCCATGGGTGGTACCCTGCCATTTTAGTACCTATACAATTACAGTAAGCATTTTGTTTTTGTTCATTTGTTTGCTTGTTTTTATAAAGTAATTTACCATAAAACTTTTTTCTAAGCATCTTTTGCTTTCCTGCTAATAGTCAAATTATATCCAGACAAACTCCAGACATATGTCTATTATTTGAGCTCATATTGTACAAAAATATTAAAATGGACCCCAAGCAGCGTTTAGTAAATAATTTTTACCAAGTTCTTACCTAGAGAACAAAATCTTGACACTTTACACTTTGGCAAAAATAAAAATAAAGATGTCCTGGTATGATTATTTCTTTCATATATGGAAAATTGGATTCTCTCATTTTACCAAATAAAGTGTCTTGTATCTTCTGCATACCCACAGCTTTCTGCTTCATGTTTCATTTCTATTTTCATATCTCTGGGAATGGAATCTACTCTTCAGTATTGAGCCAATATGCCTCCTGCTGCTGCTGCTGCTGCTGTTGACTTAGGCCTGAGTTGCCATGCCTTTTTCAATGATGCTGAACCACAGTGAATGTGTTTTGCAGCTTGGATACTCCTGCACAGTTTTCAGGTTCACATAGGACCGTTTAAATGTATTTATACCAGAATAGCCCAGTGTAACTCTGATCAATTCAATGCAGTTCAGCCAGGGTAACTCTGATCAATTTAATGCAGTTTATATAAATTCATATAAAGTAGATCAGAACAGTGTTCAGTATTTTTTTTCTACGAAAGCCAAGTTGGGAGTTTTTCCTATATCTGACAAGGATGTTCTACTTTTATGGCATCTCCTAACTAATTCATGTTATAATTCAATATAATTCAACTAATTCATGTTATAATTTCAATAGCATTTCTCCCTCTTTTTTTTTTTTTTTTCTTTTTTAGGACAGAGATACTTTTGTTTATCCTCAGTACCCTCTGATAATGTGTGCAGTATAAATGTCTGTTTGATTCTTAATGGAGTCGGTAGTTACAGTGTCATGAAGAACTAAATCCTACATACAGAAGATCAGAACAATTCAAAATTTTCAATGAATCAGTTATTCTTTGGTAATGTCAAGGAAGATAAATGATTGCTTTGTTTTAGATATACTGAAGGAAGATTATAGCTTTAGAATTGCTGCCTCCAGCTGTCTCCCATTTATAGTCTATTTTGTTCTTTATTATCTGTATGTTCTGAATGTTTTCTCCCTTTCTTTCAATTTTAAACATGGTGCAGACAGCTTACAGCACAATGTTGGATGGTAGGGCTTTAAACTGACAAACTTGTTCTTTTTATATCCTCTCCAACCATTTTATTGGATTTTATGCTTTAACTTTGCAAATATTTGTGATGATCATAGAGATCGGGAAGAGAAGTGTTCCAGACAAATGAGGCCAGTAATTTTTTTTAAGAATATGATTTGTTCTTGGTCTAGTCTCCATGTATTTCACAGAAAATGCAGGAAGGCTGGACATAGTGAAGCTTACAAGGATAACATGGTATATAGTATTGTGAAACTTAGTACTACTTAGGTTACCAAACAATGCATCTGATGAATAACTACTGGGGAAAGATCACTGGGTGAGAAATGGCAGAAAATTAAAAGTGTTGGTACAGTAATTGAACTCACAGATTGGTTAGTACACAAGGACAATTCAGTATGGCGCTGTAATAGGTCAGGTGTGATAACATACTAAAATCAGTGTGATCATTAGGTTTAAATCCAAATCTCTCTCTGTATCTTGGACCAGTTTTTACTAAATCCTTCCTTTTGTGGAGCATATGGATGAAATACAATGTTTAATGCAAAAGACTACATATCTCAGGCCCTTGTAGTTACAAACTACTAAAATTAAAGGATGCTGTGTCATAAAATGGAATTATTCAGTTGAACAAACTCAGTTAGCACAAGAGTTTATATAACATGGAATAATAGCAGTTGTGCAGTAGGACTGGAAAATTTCTACTAGGTAAGGGAATTATTAAAAACTGACTATTGCTTTTTTGCGACTCATCTTTTACCTCAGGGTTGAGAAGGACCCATGGAAAGGAAAAAAGAAAAACACTGAGGAGCATGGTTCTGCATGAAAGATCTTATATGGCAACAAATGGCTTCAGCCAACCAAGAGTGTGTGAGGTACAGAGATAAATTCATACTCTTCAATTTTCCTTATTCTTGTATTGTTAGACAATACAGTCTTTTGCCTATTTTGGGGGTTTCTTTTAAACTGAGACTATTCTTAAGTTCAAAACATGATTATTACTATTATTATTATTTAATGAAAATCAATGCACTGTGAAAAGAAACAAACAAAACCATTCAAACTCCAAAACAGAAATATCAAGCTATCGAAACTAAAAAGGCTTCAAAAACAGGCTTGTAAGAATGGGTTTGAAATTCCTAGTCATTAAAATGTTCATGAAGCACTCTGAAAAAAATGCATAGAGTGAAGTTAAACCTACTGTTCTAAGTTCAGACACACGGCACATCACAGAATTTCAGAACTACACACCATTCTGGCAGCATAAATATAAAGATGATTCATTTTTTACCAAGGAGAAAAGGTAAAGAGAAGCAGTTCGGCTGTTGTCTCAGTAACTGTGAGTAATTGGCAGCTGAAAAGAGAGTATCTATTTAACAGTTAAAGTGTTGGACTGTAAAATAATTGATCGTGGTTGTAGTCAGCTTGCATCAATCTGCACAATATCTTTTGCCCATCACTTAAGCTGCTCCATCAAGATATGTATTGTCACAGATTGACTAACAGTAGGCTTATGTAAAATTGCATTATATTGGAAAAGCAAAAGATTTTGAAGACCATCTCTTAATATGAAAAAAGAGTCACAGGTCTAAAGCTGAATGTCTCTGTGCCTTTCTTTACAGATGTGTTGAATGTTTAAACAAAAAAGACAAAGAATGTTTGAATTGTTAAAGCAGAGAAAAATCTAAATAAGCAAAACAGAAAAGCAGGATGTGTTAAAGTTAATTTTTACATGCCTTTATGATTCACACACAATTATCATGGGAATCTTGTGATTCCTTACTGTACAAAAAAATAAGATTAAGAATAAATAAGAGTATCTGTGATGTCAAAACATAAGAGTTTAAATCTCTTAGTTATAAATGGATTAATTTCATTCAGAAAAAATACATTTAAGTGGTAAAGATTCTACATATATTTGTACATAGACAAATTTGTCTTGAAGGAGCTGACATTTTATTATTTAGATGAACATCTTTGGGACAGGAGCTACATGAGCATATTCCCTAAATTGTTTAACTTTTTGTGAGAAACAGTACAGTGTTATTTTCTTTTCCTGTGTAAGTTGTCTTTTAGGGACCATGACTCCAATCAGAGACCATGAATATCTGTTGACAGAAAATAGGACCAGCTGGTGCCACTGCCTGGTAGTTTTTACATTTTCTTTAGGGTACTGATTGGGAGGGGAGGGGGAATGGAGGGGAGCTATACACAGAAGACAAGAAACAGAAGTTGTGACTGGAAAAAGACTCAGAATTGGCTACAGCAGTACTCCACCAGCTGCCATTACAATGTGTATTGTGTACATTTCCACGGTGTAGAATCTAATTCAGTTTTACAGTCAGAAAAGAATAGGAGGCAATCACTAAAGCATCCATCACCAACCAGCATGATAAATAAGCTGTTATTTGTATCATGTATTTAACCTAGTCAAGACATTTGGACTGGAAAAGAAAAAGCTGACTGAAAGGACGGGGTAAAAAAGAAAAAAAAAGAAAAAACCCTCTTGTGAAATAAGAAAGACAAAGAAATATCTGTTTCTCTGGGCCAGGAGCACTGACAAAAGTAATGTATGATTGTTGTTTATGAGTCTAATTTGAAACTGAAAACTGCAGTAGTGTGAAATAGAAGAAAAATACCACCAGTTTTGTGAGGGTTTGCTGACAAGTTTCCACGAAGGTTTTCGATGTTTGTGATAGTGAAATATTTGCTTATTGGCTATACTTTGAAAATCATCTTGCATTTAAGCAAAAAGACAGGGGGACATAAAAGGGGCTTGCAGCCCCTACCGAATTAGAATTGCAGACACTCGAGTCACAAGTGATGATCATGCTTACTGCAGCTGGCTTTACCATCTCAGAGCAAAAAACACAGAGGGGCCCGGGAGTTGAATACCTGGGATATAAGTTTGGTCCCGAAATGGTCCAGCCAGTGGGCCTTTCTATTCAACCACGTATAAAGACCTTGTGGGATGTTCAGAAACTGGTAGGAGCCCTGCAATGGGTTCGTAATGCCTTGGGAATACCACCTCGATTAATGAAACCCTTCTATGATCAGCTAAAGGGTTCTAATCCAAATGATCCTCGGGACTTAACCCATGAGATGGCTGCAGCCTGGCAAGAAATTTTACATAACTGTATGCAGAATACGCTCGCTCAATTCAGCCCTGATTTAGATCTTGAACTGGCAGTGACTCGATGTGAGACTGGTGCGGCCGCTATCTTAGGCCATACCCTCAATGCCAAGCCTCAACCTCTGTGGTGGTTGTTTTCAGTGCAACCTATGCGAGCTTACACCTCATGGCTTGAAATTTTAGTAATATTGCTCAGAAAATCTCGATTGTTATCATTACGAGCCTTGGCAAAAGAGCCTGATGTAATATATCTGCAGAACTCGTTTCGTGATGTACAACCTCTCCCTGAAACCCTTCTTGCAGCACTACAGGACTTCAGAGGGAGCATTAAATACTCTGACTCACTTCCCATTTTTGATTTAGCCAGACCTCTAGGAATCTCTCTTCAATCTCGTGTCCTGACTTCTTATATTATGTATTTAGTGCCTTATTGAATGTATTTAGCAATACTTAAGCTGTTATAGATTTTCTTTGTTAGTTTATGGCCATGGATATTAGGATGTTTAAGGAATGTGCTGCTTCAACCTGAGTAACCACAATGGATCTGTACACAGAAGGCTGCGATGAATGTAAGAACACACGCAGAAGATAAGAAAAGAGAAGAAACGCTGATCCTTTTAAGAAGTGGCTGGATGAACTGTTTGAGGGTATAGGCTCATGGCTAAAATAATTACTTAAGTTTCTTTAATAAGGTTTGCAATCTTTGTGTGCTTTTGGTTTGCCTTCTATACTTTATAAGATATTTGTAGAATTGTAGAATTGTTTGCAATGCACGATATACACTGCTTTTGATAGACATTTAGGATATCACAGAATTCACAAGATATTGTAACTAGTATAGGGTTTAGATAGATTTAGGTATGTGTAAGATTGCGTTCGCGTTGTAACGGGACAATACTTTATTGAGCTTGGGGGAGAGGGAAATGTTGTATTAGGCGATTGCGAGGCTTTTCAGAATGTCACGGGACAGTGCCCCCCCGAGCTCAGTAATTGGACAATACACCTTTAGGGGTGTAGACGAAGTAGAGCAAAAGGTATATAAACAAATGCCACGTGTGATTAAACGCCATTTTGCCATTTTCTGCACATCATATTGGTCATCTTATGCAGTTCTTGGCCCTGATCAGGTAATTGTTTATTCTCACAAAGGGTTAATACAGCCAGAACAGATCTATAACGTCAACAAGGAGCACTGACAAAAGTAATACATGATTGTTGTTTATGAGTCTAATTTGAAACTGAAAACTGCAGTAGTGTGAAATAGAAGAAAAATACCACCAGTTTTGTGAGGGTTTGCTGACAAGTTTCCACGAAGGTTTTCGATGTTTGTGATAGTGAAATATTTGCTTATTGGCTATACTTTGAAAATCATCTTGCATTTAAGCAAAAAGACAGGGGGACATAAAAGGCTAAAGAAAATGAGTCTATTATTCAGAAGTAACTTCTGTGCTTACGGACAATATTTAATGATATCTAGCCCTTGACAGATTCAGAGGGGTTTCTGGGTGTTTCCAAAACAATTATAAAGCTAGTTCCTGAAGAATATTAGGTGCTTAGAAATTTTTCTTTTTGTTTTCTGTCATATCTTCATCTGAAAACATTTAAACAAAGATTTACTAATTTGTCCTACATGTATGAGAGCTGCTCCAAAAATAATGTCTCCTATTTTATTATGTTGGCCAGTGACATCAGAGTTGGATGCTGGTGGTATGGCAGTAAACATTGAACCTTCCCACCAATATTCCATTACATTTTTTTGCCATGTGATAGATGGCAGCGTAGGGCCAGTCTGACAAAATGGCTCTTGTTCATTGCTAGTGATTACTAATGGTGGTGGTGGCTCTGTTGAATTTTGTAGCTGAGAATGTGCTCTAACATACTGTACTTTTTTTGTCTGTTATAGTTTCCATGGAAATAAATAGGAGGCATTACTTTTGGAGCAACCTATGTATATAGCAGTCAAACTGTTTCTTAAAATGGCTAAAAAATTTCACTCCTCTAATATACCCTTATGGAATTTTCAAATAATCAATTTTCTCCTATGTCACATCAATATCTAATATCTTCAACCTGAGAGCCTGAAGGTTCGGCCTTAAATCCCATTAAATCGATAATCACTGGTATGTGATTTAAAAAAAAAAAAAAAAAAAAAAAGGCTGTGTGTGATTTAGGCATATGAAATCCGTACTTTTAGCGTCTCCTAAATATGAGGTAAGAAACATTAGGCTCCTCTTACTTAAGTTAGCGCGCATTTGTGTTCCCTGTGCTGTGAGATTAATCAAACAACCACAATAAAAACATATGTTTAGTCACAACTCATCCTTCACATGAAAATGTCAGAGCCCTGGGGGCATTCACAGGCTTTCCTGGACCTGGTCAGCTTCACCTGGACCCACAGCTCTCCCCTTGGGCCCTATTTAAGCCTAGTCCTATGCTGTCAGAACTTCTCTGAGCTGTGAGGGACTTGCTCTGCTCTCTGTTGTAACAAGGGCTGTGGATAGACCCTGTGGGACTGTGCCTGCTGGCATAGACCTGGTTGTTGCCTCCTTACCTGAGAAGGGCTGCCGTGTTCCTGCTGTGCTCCAACAGGTAACTTAGACACCTGTGTTTTAACACCCACAACCAAATATACAGGCCATTTTTTTCAGAGGAGGTCACAACAGCCTTGCTACCACCTATGTGAGCTATATATTTGCAAATCTTGGCAATTTTGGCCCAGAAGCCAAGCCCAAAGGGGAAGTCCCCAGGCTATTTGGATGGTTGAAGGGAATCATTTTGATTTAAAATGGTTTCTTCAACATAAAATGTTTAAGAATGTTTTCAGGAAAAAGAAAAAGACAGATTTAAAAGTAAATTAAAAGATGAAAAGCTGAAAGGACCACTCTGAAAAAAAGGCACAAAGCTATTGGCACTGTCAAAAATTGAAATATTTTTGAATGGATGAATTTCTCTGATCTGAACTTAACTCAGCAATTATTGTCTTTTCTCTGAAACTCAGCTTATCAAGAAATTTGCTGTTTACTCTTGTTTTTAGCTGTCTTGTTTCTGTGCTAGCTGTGGTTAGAACGCATTCTTTCCACTTTAAAGAGAAACCACAAAATACCGAGTTAATTTTCTATTATCATCAGTCTGTAAGTAAGCAAGAATATCAGATATTTTTCTACCTTGCTTTTTTTTTTTTTTTTAATAAGCTATCTTTGCAAGATAATGCTAATAGTGACAGTGGTTTTTAGGTTAACAGTGGAGGAGTGGAGGTTGTGTACCATAATTCACATTTCAGTTAAAATTTTTCAGGTTCGATATCTTGGGGTTTTGTTGTTAAGTATCTACGTCCACTGCAGAATTTGAACCCCTTCTTATAAAGGACTTCTATANTTGGGGGGGTGAATGGGAGGAGGACTTGAGTAGGGAAGCTGCAAGTCCACTTCTCAGTCTCCTACCAGCTCCCTCTGTTTCAGAGGCTGAAAGCCCCAGCTTTCAATTTCATACGCTACTTGTTTCAGATCACACCCCGGAAGGATCTCATCCTTTTTCATTGCCCTCTTTCTCATGCTCATTCCAGTACCTTCCCACACAAATTTCCCCCTCTCAGACTTCCTTCTTGCTCAGCCCATTCGCCAGGTCTTAAAACTCCTCTCACTCTTGAACACTTCCTTCCCATATATTTGTACAACACTTCCTTCTGCTCTAATCACATCCTTTCTCAGCTTAGAGTTTCCACACCTGTTACAATTATTTGCTTGTTGCAGTTGTTTCCTCCAGTTCTCACTGGCCTCAGCCTTCCACAAGCACTGCTTTTGGGTACATATATTCATGACTTTCCTTGCACGGTGTTTGTAACCTGACAAATTCTTTTTTTTCCCTTGGCTTTCAGAATGGAGAAATACTTGCTCTCAGAAAGCATGCTCATCTTCTGCTCTTCTGGGTTTTCAGAAATACGGACACATTTAATACTTATGCAGGACTCAGAACAGAACTCTGAGGGCAGTAATGCAGAAAACATTAATTAGAAAGGTGGTGAATGAAGGTTTTAAAGCTCTTGAGACTTTAAATTTTCTATTATAATTATTTGCAAAAATGCTGGGTTTTGTTTTGGAATTTGAAACAAGATAAAATTTCAAGTTCTAAATGATAAAAAAAAAAAAATTAATTAAAACAAAGAATGTTCTGTAGATAGTTTGAAAGTGTTGCAGCTGTCTAATGTGTCCATAGGATGGATTTAAAAAAAATAAATTAAAAAAAAACACTAAAATTTATGGAAATTTGAAATTTATTGGAAATATTCTGAAGTATTTCTCAATCTAGTTGTTCCAGCTGATGATTACTAGTGTTGTGCAAGACGGGATGGCATTACGTGCTGCTTTTCATATTACAGGACTGCAAAACATGCTAAGCAAAATTGTATGAATACAATGTAAGGAGAATAACACTGGAGAAATATCTGATTTCCCTGAACTTTCTGCTATGGCATGGATAAATTTGAAATGACTTGGGAAACTTTGCTTACAAAATTACATTATAAATTTCTATTTATTTCTACCATTTCAGGAATTCAGCATGTAATTTAATTCCCCCCTGCCCTGCACACACGGAAATGCGTATAGTCCTTTTTAAATGTGCATATACGGCACAAAACCCACATAATTACTGTATGGGTATAAGGGAGACACCTACTGGCTGCACAGCTAGATATATCTTGAAGTCGAGTATATAATCGGTCTCATAGCTTATTTCCAACAGCTGTAGAGAAAAGAGAATGACATGCAGCACAAATAAGACCGTAAGTTACACCTTCCTACTAAAACAAATTACTGAGTTTGCTAGTAGGGTGGGTAATGAGAACAAGTGTGCTATTTTTTGTTTGGAAGTGATAGCGCTTTTGGCATTTGATATAATAAAATCATAAAGCTGAATTAAATATATCATAGAGGAAGATGTAGTTAAATGGAAATGAGGTATGCAGACAGTGAAGTCAAATATTCATATCTATGTTTTAGAAGAGTTGAACACATTAAAATCACAGAATTGTAGGGGTAGGAATAAACCTCTGGAGATAATTGTGTCCAAACCCCTGCTAAAGTACGTTGCCTAGAGTAGGTTGTACAGGAAGGCATCCAGGAGGGTTTTGAATATCTCCAGAGGAGACTCCACAGCCTCTCTGGGCAACCTGTTCCAGTGCTCTGTCACTCTCACAGTAAAGAAGTTCTTTATCATGTTTGTACGTGTTTTTTCCTGAGTTCCAGTTTGTGCCCATTGTCCCTTGTTCTGTTGCTGGGCACCACTGAAAGGAGCCTGGCCCCATTCACTTGACTCCCATCCTTTAATTATTTATGAGATCCCCTCTCAATCTTCTCCAGGCTGAACAGTCCCAGGTCTCTCTGCCCTTTCTCGTAAGGAAGATACTCCAAGCCCCTAATCATCTTTGTGGTCCTCCACTGGACTCTCTCTAGAAGTTCCTTGTCTTTCTTGAACAGAGGAACTGAGAACTGGACACAGTACTCCTGATGTGGCTTCACCACGGTGAAGCAGAGGAGGAAAATTACCTCCCTCCATCTGCTGGCTGCTCTATTATTAATGCACCCCAGGATACCATTGGGCATCTTTGTTGCAATGGCACACTTTTGACATTGTTTTCCATCACGACACTCAGATTCTTCTCTGCTGAGCTCCCTTCTAGCAGGTCAGCCCCTAACCTGCACTGATGCATGCAGTTTTTCCTCCCCAGTTGTACGACTCTGCATTTGTCCTTGTTGAATCTCATAAGGTTCCTTTCTGCTGAAGTCTTTGGCCTGTACAGGTCTTGCTTAATGGCAGCACAGTCTGCTGTGTCAGCCACTTCTCCCAACTTCCTATAATCAGGTGAACTCGTTGAGGGTGCATCCTAGCCCTTCATTCAGGTCACTGATGAAGATGTTGAATAAGACTGGACCCAGAACAGACCCCTGGAGAGCACCACTGGTTACAGGCCTCCAGCTGGACTCTGCATCACTGATCACAATCCTCTGATCTCTGCCAGTCAGCCACTTCTCAATCTACATCACTGTCCACTAATGTATTCCACCCTCCTTACATTTATCCCCAAGGATTTTATGGGAAATCAGAGTCAGAAGCCTTGCTGAGATCAAGGTACACAATGTCCACTGCTCTTCCCATATTTACTCAGCTGATCATGACATCATAGAAGGCTACCAGATTGGTCAAGCATGATTTCTCCTTGGTGGTGAATCCATGTTGACTACTCTTGACAAACTTCTCTTCCACTTGCTTAGAGATGTGATCCAGAATAAACTGCTCTATCACCTTCCCAGGGACAGAGGTGAGGTTGACTAGCTTGTGGTTCCTTGCCATTCCTTCTTGCCTTTTTGAAGGCTGAAGTGACATTAGCTATCCTTCAGTCTTCGGGCACCTCTTCCATTCTACGTGACCTTTCAAAGATGAAGGAGAGTGGGTTGGAAACTGCTCCTGCCAGCTCCTGTGAGTACATCCCATTGGGGTCCATGGATTTGTTTGTGTTGAGTTCGCCTAGATGTCTGAACAGACCAAGGGGAAAGTCTTCCTTTCCCCAAACTCTATCTGATCTCCAGGATCTGTGAGTTCTGAGTGGCAGTTGTAGCAGTAAAGTCTGAAACAAAGATGTGTCCAGTAACTCCACCTTCTCAGTGTCCTCCATTACCAGGATGCCAGCCTCATTCAGCAGCAGACCCATGTTTTCCCTAGTCTTCCTTTTGTTATTGACATACTTAAAAAATGTTTCATGTTGCCCTTGACCTTAACCACCAGATTTAATTCTATGTGGGCCTTAGCCTTCCTTATGGTATCCCTGCATGCCCGAACTATGTTCCTACATTCCTACCAGTATGGCCAGATCCCTTTTTCCCGTTCAGTATATTTCCTCTTCCATTTGAAGACGCAGGGAGCATAAGACTGTTGTCAGAGCTGCAGCAAAATAAAAAACTTTAGTTGAAACTTGTTAGAAAAATTGGTAAATTTATTAAGAATTACAAAGAATGTGATAGCAGATTTATCATTCTCTGATAAACTGTTATTGAAAATTTAAATAAATCTTATAGTTTGGAATATGAAATAGATTCATATTTTTAAGAGAAAAATTAAAAAAAGCATCAAGTCACTAACACATTCCAATTCAGAAGTTGGAAGGTTGAAAAATATGCTTAATATAAAAAATACAAAAGAGCTGTATATAAACTTCTGATAAATTCAGTATAAAAATTCAGAAGTGGGGGAAAATAAACAAACCTGCAAGGTTGATACTTTATTCTCCAATTTCAGATGTTTCCATTTCCTTCAGTCTGTTATACATTATTTGAGGAAACACCTATTTATGAACTATAGTACTTTAATGTTACTAAGTATAATGTACAGAGCTATGTGATATTAGGTATATTCAATATCTGTCTTACCATTCTCTTAAGAATTTGAAACTTTTCTATAAAGAAGTCACTGGTGTATTAGATATATTAGACTCTGATAGGGTTGATCCAATAATATCTAATTCATTCAATAATGATTTTTTTTTCTCTCTGATTTAGGATGCAATCTTATTTAGGTTTAATAAGGTTTTACTGATACCTTATTTCATTGAGGGGCATTACTGATGGGTGGGCAGTGTGTTTGAGTTTTATTCTAGATATCAGGTTGTTCAGATAAGGAGGTAGGTTGCTAGCTAAACAGAAGTGCATAATTCATCTACACGCTAGTCTTACAGTATCTTTATTTCCCTGTGTTGAAGGGTAGTTACAGCACACAACAATTATACATACTGGATATTTGGAGGACAGTCACTTTAGAATCTTAATAAAACATTTTTGGTTCTTTAGACTTGTATAGTGTATTGAATGCCCTCCCAACACTGCTCCCCCTGACTCTCTTGCTGTTTGTTTAAAAGCCCATGTTCTCATTCAAACAGTGTATGGGTAACTGAATGTACCTATTGTGCCTAATTTGAGGATGGGTACTTTATGGTCCTTTGGAGTATAGCATACTTTGGATTTGATTGACAGATACTATATCACAGTGTGATTCAACATAAATGGAAGCAACTCAAATTTCTTGGCTACTACTGCTGTAAGTTCAAAGAACAATTCCTCATCAACCAGTAGGGTCAGGCTGACATACAGTTATCTTTCCTCTGCATACTTGTTCAATCTCAAGTCACAAAGCACGCTGTTTTCTACTCCACCTTAGAGTCGAGAAATACATTAGAGATGGTGTCTGAGAACAGAGAAATGTATCAATCTTTTCACCACCTGAAGAAAGTATCAGTCTGAACGGTGATTAGGTTCCCCAAAGCAGATTAATTAACATTAAATACTAGTTATACAATACATCACTACACAGAAATTGCTCTGAATTAAGTTAATAAAGTATTTGAAAACATTTTTCTAAAAAGCCTTTTGAAAAATTTAACCTATCACTGAGAAACAAAGAAAATTAAGAAGGGTTTTTGAAAATGAATTTTCATCGACCTTTCTTACTGCAGTTTTCTCTTCTAAGATGTATTGACCATATGGTATGTCAGTTACACTGATTGGCACATTAATATATTTATCTGAGTGTTGTATTAGGCGACAGCGAGGCTACAGGATGTCACGGGATAGTGCCCCCCCCCGGCTCTGTAATTGGACAATGCACCTTTAGGGGGTGTAGACGTGGTAGAACAAGAATGTACTTAAACTGATGCCACGTGGAATTAAACGCCATTTTGCCATTTTCCTGCTCATCATATTGGTGTGTTATGCAGTTCTTGGCCCTGATCAGGTAATTGATCAGTTTCGCAAGGGTTGATACAGCCTGAACAGAACGATCACGAAAACAGCTGAGGTGATTTTGTAGCAACAGTGTACCGTACCTTAATAGCTCTTCCAAATTTGTCTCTGGAGCTTGAGCGATATCAAATTAAAGCTTAAGGTAAACTGGCAACTCTAAACTCTCAGGAAAATACTGATTGTGTAATGTGCATAATGAACTGAATGCTAGAACAGTAACAGCATGCAGAGGTGCAGTGGTGCCAGGAAAAAAAAAAAAGTAGGCAGATGTACTGAAGTGCATAAAATCCTTCCCAGTGTGGAATTACTAACCAAAAGAGCTGAACTGGAGTATTTGCCATTTCTCATTTCTTTCTCTCCTTCAGCGCCTCCAGTATAGCTCATATCTACTTGGTCTTAAAGTTAGTGACAATGGAAAGACATTCAGTGTTCTGTAGTCTGGAGGAAAGAATGGGAGAGGTCTTTTCTGCCCAGTGGATTCGCTGGCTGACATTCAGCTCATGTGCTGATTTTACAACCTTTTTATGTACACAGACATCCTAAGGACCTAGGTATCTCTCATGTGTATGCCCTGCTCCCGAACTTCTATTCATTGAGCTGCCCTCCAGTCACTATCCAGAAGTGGAAATTCCTTAGCTGTGTAATTGTTCGAATTTTCCACCAGAAGTTACCAGATGACTGAGGATCTGATGGCTCCTTCCTGGTAGACCTAAACAGCTTGCAGTCTAGATCACCTTATTGTTCAAAAACATAACTTCATTTGTCTATCAAAGATATTCTCCTAACTGCAGTTAACACTTACGGGGGCAGAAATCAGCCAAGTTCCCACAGACATAGTAGATGAGGAAAGTTAATTCTAAAGATCCTCTGGGATATATCTGAGTTAGCTGCCTGGATTGTTAAAGTTCATTAAAATTAAATAGTAGATACAAAATCAGACCTTTAAGAATACTCAGAAGATAAACAGAGTTTGATATTGTTTGTTCCTTAGGCTTAAAAATCTATTGCAGTAATTTGGTAGCAGTTTTCATGCTTTATTTGTGGTGAAAGGCAGGCAAATAAAACCTATAGGCTAATCTGGCAAGACAAAAGCAAACTTCAGTCTGAAACCATAAACAAACTAGGATGAGGCTAATGAACTGTTCAGCATTTGCTAAAGTGCAAAACGAGAGGAAAAAAACGTTTTCTGTAGGTGTCCCCAAGTAACACAGATATTCAAAAAGGAATGAGTAATTGAAATTGAAAATTGATGTTAACACCTATTAGTGCCTTCTAAGAGAACTATTGAGCTGTTTTGGAGATATTTTATCCTTACACAGAGTTAACCATTTTATTGTTTATAAATTGCACAGTGCATACTCTCTCTTCCAAGTCTTTCTAGAGTATAACCCAAATTCTACGAGGGCAAAATACTTAAGTAGGGTCAAACCATACATAAAGATAAAAAGATGAAATACATTCTTAAAGTATTGCATTTAACAGTTAGATGTAGAAAAAACAGTTGGATAAATGAAAACACTTCTTAACGATGCAAATATTGATGGATCCCGGGTTGGTGAAATAAAAACAAGAGTCTAGTCATCAGGTGTGAAAAATGAAAGTGTAGTTATTTGTGAAAGAATAATGGTAATATTTGTATTTTAAATTGAAGGAGGGAATCAAAGCAGAGGACTATATTTACTATATTAAAGTGCTGCAAAATCACTTCAGATTGGAATTTCATGCCCAGGGTGGAGTTGAGTGGGTTACACTATCACGGGCTTTCTGTCTAACTCTGTAAGAGAAAGATAGTACTGAAAATTATGGAAAATTAGGGAAAAATATAACTATATTCTTACTATGTAAGAGGTGACTTCACCTAAGTAGATTCCAGCTACAACTGGAAGCTACATCAAAATGAGAATGCTTATAAATAGGAAATTAAAAGGATCATTCAAAGCTGTTAATTCATTCAGACATCACAGAGACTGTTCAAGGGTATGCAGCAGGTGAACTACTGGCGAAACGCTGTATTTAAATGAAAAGGAAGTAATTAAGTTGTCATTGGCAAAGAACGTTGTAGTCACCAAAAGTAAAAATGAATTCAAACAGTGCCTTGGAAAAATTCATTGGAAAACATGCTAATCAAAGGCTGTTAAACAGTAATATGGATATGTTAAAATAAAGAAAAATCAGAATCCTTATTTCCCAGCAGTATCAGTAGAAACACTTCAAGATAAATGTTGTGTTGTAGATTGCTAAATTTGGTGCTCACACAGTTCTGCGGTTAAGAATATATCCTGAAGAAAGTTCACCTTTATTGATAGTATGAAGTCCTTGTCCGTTGGATAGGTGTTTGCATAGCCGTATGCGTGATTAAAGGGCGTTTAGGTCAAACATGCCTTTTTTACACAGGATGTGTCAGGAAAGTAGATCCAGTCAGATGTGTGTTCACTTAGCAGCTAGGGGTAAGATAATTATTTATTCCACTCACCATCAACCCCATGCACACTCACTTATTAAAAAATGTGTAGAAAAAACAGCAGAATTGAGTACTGTGTAAATTAAACTGGAGTAAAAGTGTTGGAATAGACCGGAGGGATGTTCCATTTATCTTTTTAAATACATTCATCAGAAAAAAAATTGAAGTAAATGAAATTTCATTTATGAAACTACTTTCCTGATTTAAGAAAAATAATAACTTTACATTATATGGATCTTATATGTTGTGCTATATATCTTTCAGTGATAAAATATTTCTGTTAGTAAATGTTTGCTTTAATGTGCATTGTAAATTATCACTAGTAATGGGCCCTTTATGCTTAAACACATTTTGGCCTATAAATAGTGCTAAGAAAATCTAAGCTAAGTGACAGACGACTTTTCCTTTTAGCTAGCCAAGAACTTCTGTAGTGGTTAATTAATTAATGCACACTCACTTGTTCCTTGACATGCTAGTAAGTGCCAATGTTTTATTAAAAAAGTATATATTAATAAAGCTCAGGGGAGGAATGACTGCTGGAGGTCCAAGTAAAGGTGACAATGACATGAAAATATATCTCAGTTCCCCGAGTGGTGGCAAGAACATTAGAAGTAATTTTTATTCACAGACCAACTCTGTCCTCACAAATTATATATATTCACTGGAAAAGCCATTCTTCAAACTTAAAAATAGGATTACTATTCCCTTACTATGAAACAATAAGAATATAATACAAACTTCTCATTACAATAAAAGCTGTGTCAAGTCCTCTGACTTTATTTGTTCTTTGAATTAAGCCATCTTATTTTTGAAGAATTGAAGCATTGGAGCTGAACGTTTTCCCTTCTCCCAGCCTTGAACTAAAGGAATTTGGTTATAAATTATTTGAGATGGGTAAGGGTGGAATAAGGAAGAAGAGAGGAAATTTCTGTATGTGTTAAAGGAACAAAGAATTTATCAATAAAAGGTTTGTCCTTTTATGCTAGGAGATGTGATAATTTTGGCAAAATTACTCTAGGGGATATATAAAACAGTTTCAAGATAAAGCTTGTCTTATTAAATTTTCTTCAACATTTTAAAGGTAGGAGTTTCTAAAATATGCAATGTATGCATAATATCAGCTAAGGTTCTGCTGATTACAGATATTTGGAAAGACTTTAAAAGGCACACAGGTCTGCACAAGTTCCTATTGACTTTTCATACAATTTAATGTGCAGTAACTTTCTGAAAGAAGCAACGATTTTTAAGATGAACAGAGATATTTCATAAATCCATTCACATCTGGGAATTTAGCTGCATTTCAGAGCAGTTAAAAAGCTCTGTCCGCAGTTCCAGGGCTCTTCATATATCTCTTATCGGTGCTGCATGGCTCTTAATCTGAGTCTTGGAAATCCCTCTTTTCTAAGAAAAGACCATTATTTTTTCCTTTTACTCAGAAAACCTTAGACTATTTGCCTATTAATAAAAGGTGCTCCATATTATTCTATGGTGTATGGGAACCTAATTCTCTACTTGTATAAAGTTCTTGTTGTTTATACGTGTAATCTGCTGCATAAGCAGGAAAAATCCGGTTTGGGGCCAAGTAGCTCAAACAGCATGAGTTGAACTTTAACAATCTTCCATTTTTCATTGTCTTCCAGTATGCAAATGTCAGCTATTTCAGCATTACTTAAGATAATTAAGAAAGAAAGTTGATGCATTTCAATAAATTTCAAACAATCTTCGTAAAAAAGGAATTTATGAAACTTGGGTAACAAATCCTAGATTTTAGATTTGTTTTTCCTGATGGTTATTTTTAAAAAAACTGAATAGAACTCTCATTTCCCTCCATTAGTACTAGGCATAAATACAGAGTCAGTTCTTCTTTGTGGATTTCCCATACAACTCAACAGTATTTTAAAAATGTTTTTCAATTATGGTCTTCATTGTACTGCCAGAACTGATATTGACAGTTGGATAGCTCTGTGCTGGTATTACAGAATGTATATAACTAAGTAATAAGCTATAAAAATGAGTTATAATTCATCTTGCAAAAATATCAAGCACGTGTAAGACTCCTATATGATGCACTATAGAAACTTTACTTATTTATTGTAGACATTATACTATAGAAGAACAAGAACAATTATAATAGCAATAGATTCGTGAGTATTTAAAGGAGTATTTCTGAGGAAAAAGGATATAGCCAAGAACAATTATAATAGCAATAGATTCATGAGTATTTAAAGGAGTATTTCTGAGGAAAAAGGATATAGCACCTATTCATTATGACTAGGCATAAGCAGGTTTTCCCAAAGATGGAACGCAGGATATTTAATAAATAGAAATTCATAATGAAGCAGATTTGAAAGATTGGGTAGCTGAATAAAAAGATAAGTGATATATAAGTATAAAAATGTTTTTTTTCTATTTTTCTAATACTTCTGACTGCCAAATATATTTTGCACCGGAATTTCCTCTGCATATAAGCTTGAGTTTACTCTGCATTCAGTTTTCCAACAATACTGAAGATTTCTGATTTAATAGCGCAGAACTTATTATAATAATGCCATTTCTACCCTGACATCTAATTATGATCACAGAATACCTGCCTTTGTAGGGAGTTGTAGCCTGCTAGGCACATTTGAAGAGTTAACTATACAAATGTAGAAAATAAAACAATTAGTGTGAATAGGAACAGGAAATGAGAAAGTTTTGTTGCTATAGAAACCTTCTCTCTTCTTGATACTCCTTTTTTTTTTTCCTTTTGTAAATAGCAATAGGCATTCTTTTTGTTCTGAAATGAAATTCTCATGGAGCAGCTAACTATACATCTCTGCATTTCTACTCATTTGTGCAGAAAGTTTCAATTTATAGAAATGATAAAGTGAAAATTTTAACCAGTTTTATTCTAAGCAAAAAAAGTTTATTGAACTTTAAATAACCTTATATCTTTATGCCACATAGGAAAATAAGTTATTTTTCCTATGATTTACTACAGCCAAGTGTTAGGTTACTTTATTATTGAGACAAGTAGGTTTAGGATCTAAAATCCTGAATTACTTTGCAAGTCCTTTATGCAACCCTGCTCAGATCTCAGAACAGAAATATAAATGTAATTTATGTTCTGACTGATACTGTTTTTAGAAACAACATAATCAGTTACCACGAGATAATCGTGTTTAGAGTATAACAGAACCAAAGACATCACCACTGTTTTCTACCCTGAATAAGGGTGCAAGCATGCCACTATAATAAGACTGAAGTGCACATTACCTCTTACAGTATACGTTGCTCAGGCACATAATTACTTTCCATGCAGAAATGACATATTTTGTAATTTCTGTGTGAAATTAAGAATATGCTAAAAATATGAAATAGTATTTTTTTCTTAAAAAAAAAAAAAAAAAGATCAGTGTTTTTTTTATTCAACAGATATAATTAAAGAACTCTATTCTCACTGCTTACAAAGTGATATCCTACTATATCCTAAACCATCCTGCCAGTTTACAAGATCTTTACCAGAAAGTAACAGTATGTCTCATTGCAGAAGTCAGTCTTGACTTCCCAGTTCTTAATTCATTCCCTGTGCCCTTTATTCAGATGCTGGCTACTAAAGGGCACAGCAGCATTAATTAAAGAAATCTCGCCCACAAGATCTTAACGTGGCTATTTGTCATGACTTTTCAGAGTGGTGCAGGATGATTGTTTTCAGAACAGTTTTTTTTTTTTTCTCCTGCTTGAAAATATCAGTTTGAAATAGACATGTCACTTAAGGTTTGCTTATGGAATAAAGACCAAGATAACCCATGGGATGGCCCTACTCTTCCATGGAAAACCATTCTATTAAGTGTGTGTGATTGTCTGTGTGATTCTCTTGGGAGTGCCACCACTGTGCTGCTCACTGGGAAAATGTGATTTAGAGTGTAAAGGCTTTCTCAGACTTAAAAGAATGCTGTTTTCTCAGAGCCTCAGAGTCATTGTTGTGTCTCATTCTCCACTTTAAGCTATGCACCCAACTGGTAGTATGATTTCTGTGGTTTGGAGAAAATGGAACAGGCAAGAGATGCCTAACTAACAGATAGCAAATGAACAAAATTAATGCTACAATTTTTCTGATTTCTTTTACTTTCAATCTTCTCAGTTTTAAAACATGTTTTATATTCTGCTGCAAAATCAATGCAAATTGCAAATGTATGGAGCAATGAATGACACCAGAATATGCCTTGGGGTTTGCATCTCACCTCAAATGTAGATTTGCCACCAGTCTTACAAATCCAGGTGCCCGTGCTATCTCTCTACTTAGAAGAAGACAGAGAATGTTCTGTGGTGTTATTTTACCCTTTACATTATTCTCCTTGTCTCAATAGGACTCCAGTACCCCCCAACCACAAGAGCTCTGTTAGCTGTTAGGAAAGATGTTTCCTTTGGTTCTGCCACTTGACGTGGCTTGTCCTGCTAGAAGATTGCCCATTTACACAGGGCTGAGAAAGTTTGCTGCTAGCCTGTGTTTATTTCAAAAATGTATACAAAACGGTGTTTACTTTGAGCACAGCTGTGTGTGTACATGGGTGTGTTCATGAGCTTATATAGTTAAGAGGATTGGGAAATAATATAAACACATGCGCAGTTCTATTTCCAGAAACTCTGGGAGTAATATATAGCGTCTGGCCCTAAAAGCCAACTAAATTGCTTCTTGACCTTGGCTCTCCTACTAACTGACAAACTCGTTGTTCTCAGCTGCCATCTATGCAATAATCTGGCAACACATAGTCCTTTTCACTTGCAAATAAAAACATTCTCCATAGGACAGCTCACCTGAGTGTTAAGTGCTTTGGCTTATAATGAAAAGGACACTTCAGCCATGGTCATTGAAACTTGTTGTCTTAATTTCCGGAGGTTTCTGAGCTCAATTCCTGCTCAAATTTAATGATCCTCCCCCAGTCAGCTTTTGAAAATCTCTGAGGATAAGTATATCTTTCTTTGTATTATTGTGCCTTTTGTCTCCCTACTTCCCTTTCCACCTCAGCCCTGAACAAGCTGTGCTTTACTGGGTCCTTTCAGCATAGTGTAACTGGCCAGCTTGGTGAGAATGCTTCCTCTTCATCCTCTCCTATTGTCCAGCATGATGATGAAGAGGTTAAACAAGCTTAGCTGTAACAAAGGTCCCTTAAAAACAAACAATAAGAGATACTGCATCTAATAATATTTGGTATAAATTTATCTCTCTAGGATGCTGAACACAATAGCATAAGACAGGCCATCCATAGCAAATAATTTAAAGCTGTTATGAGAGGCTCCGCTTTATTAATTCCATAAATCCTTCATGTTAAATCTTACCCCTTATTTACTAGAAAAATAGAGCAGAAACAGTAAATCCAGCATATTTTACTTAAAATATCTTAATAGCATTTTACTGCATCTCTCAGGATGCGAGGCTGCCATGTGAGAAGTGAGCTGGGAGCTGAGGCATCCCCAGCACCAGGAGGGAGCTGGGCCGTCCCACAGCACCCATACAGGGTGGGCAGAGATGGAGGCTGGCATCAGGGTCCATAGAAGCTCCTGACATGGTGAGGAGTTGGACCAGAGATGGGAATCCTACTGGGAGCTCTAGGCATGGGTGAAGATCCTGTTGCAACTGGGCATCCTATGGCCCTCTGGTGTCCTCATGACTCTGAGCTGTCTTTCTGTGCGTTACTGGTAAGTGACCTACAGAAGCAGATAAGTATTGCCATCATACTAAAAAAGGCAGAATGGTAAATAAAACCTTTCCTCTTACAGTGTCCAGCTTGCATTTCTGGTGGTAATCATTCATGTGATATTGCCTAAGCTACCACGCATTTTTTTCTGAGCTGTAACAAATTTGTGTTAATTTGTACTCTAACCAGATGTTTATCAACTAGCTAGACAGTGACCTAATCAAGCTTTTAGTGTAGCGTGGAAAAGTCATAAAGTGAAATCATAATTATTCTAAACATTGCACATGCGACAGTTATAGGGCATCTTTCTACCTACTGCCTATATAGATAAGTAACTATAAATCTTTGTAATAATAAAGTGGATACATATATAAAGAATATGCCAGGCCTACAGAAGAGACACTGCAGTCTATTCTAGTATTAATCTGCAAGTATGTTATTTGTCTTTACTATACAGTTGTGAATAATTTATCTACGTTTTTTGTTTATTTTTTAAATGTTTGGGTTCTTTTTTTAACTTTCATTTCAATTGCTGAATTTTCAGATAAGCCCATGATCACTGCAAGATTTTTTACTATAACCTGTACATTAATTTCCATAAATTTGTGAAATTAGTAACAGATTTTGGGGAAAAAATTTAAGAAATTCCTTGAAAGTAAAATTATACAAGGAAAATTTCTAGAGAATATAAGTTGAAATATAAAAAGAGAATACCTTAGTAAGTAAAATTCCATTACTAATGGATTAAACAAACAAACAAACAAAAAAATGAACAACAAATAAGCAAACAAAATAAACCTCAAAAAGCACAACCAAAAAAGAGTCAATTAGGAAATGAAAAAGTGGCAGGGGCACTTCAAAGCACCACTTTAAAAAAAAAAATCCTTTATGAAGAAAACAACAAAAAATATGATTAGTTAAATTCTTAAGGAAACATTTTCAAGAGAAACCATCCTCAAACCCATGTGTGAAACTGAGATAACTCCAATATTTCTAACACTTGAAGGTACAAATTAGCTTTCTTTTCTGCTTACCCGTTTGCCTAGTATTTTAAACTGCCTAATGGGCAGTACAGCTTATACATATATATATATGCATATATTATACATATAACTTATGTTTATTCCTGGAATTACAAGGGAGGTGATATTTAAAATGGAACTCCACATTATACAACAGCTTGCTTAAGTATAAGAACTTACTGTGCTAAAATGTTAGATATTGCATAGGAACTCACACTTCCACTGCCTCTGAGTATTTCTAGAGTCAAGCATTTTGCAGTGTATCTGCTTTAAATAAGGCGTCCTCTTTGGATTTGACAAAGTCTGAAATCTTTCATACCATGGTTACTGGCAACTTTAAAGCAATTTCAGTCTCCCATGTCTCAGTTTTGTTATCTAATTTCAGAGAGTGATATGAAACAAAGCCAAGAGGAAAGAGTTCGCCAACTTCGTAATGTGACTCAGTTATTTAGAAGACATCTTTATTCTCTTGGACAGAAGTAAGTGGCATATGAGCAACGTGGCCAGTTTAGGACAAGCTCTAGGTTTGACTGTACTGATTTATTTGTGGCTCTCATTGTAAAAGCTGTGCTGTTCCAGATAAAACAATTGTTGGACTGCTTTCTGCAGTAAGTTTCATGACTGACATAACTGCTGATTTAGCAGGACAATAGCTAGTAAAGCCTTAATTGGTGGTTTTCCCTCTTTCTTAAGGGCAAGAAGATTTTATTTCAAGGACTGCAAATGGTTTTCCTTGATACTGTAGGTTCTTTGTAGAACCTCCAGAAAGAGTTTTCATTAAACCTTGCCATAAAAAGAACTATTACAGCCTTCTTTCAAAGCAGTTCTCAGTAGGCTCCTCACCACTCTGTTCCAATAGAAGTCCCCTGCGATATTTCTTGCTCATCCAATAGGAGTGCTGTTACATAACCAAACCCACCTGAGCACAAGATCTTTGAGTCACACCCCCAGTGTGGTCATGGTATATTCCCCTGTCTTTACTTTTTTGAATATTAATAACTTATTTTTCTTACTGTTAGACTTGTGCTAGATGCTGCTGTTGCATACCAAAAGTGGCTAAAAGAGTGAGGGTAAGCTTAGTGCACAGTTTGCTCTGTCCAACAATACCTTTAACCACTCACAAGTAATCCAGCAAATCATTTTCAATTAAAAGTATTTCTGAAATGTAATGCCTCTACTCTGCTTTTCTGTCCGTTGCTGGTATAGAGAAGTTCTGAAAACTTGATGCAAGACTCTTTATTCCTTACAGCATTTTGGCAGAGTTGATAATAGAACTGGGTTCCTTTATGAAGCTGAACCTTGATGTACCTATGTTGCCCTGAAAGTAATGCCTCCTATTTATTTCCATGGAAGCTACAGTAGGAAAAGTATAAACAATAGCATTATTTGATAGAGCAAATTCATAGCTACAAAATGCTATTTTTCAGTGTAGTCGCTACCATTTGTTATTTGCATGGATGAGCTGATCGAGACACTCATTGTTTCATGGTGTGACAACCGTGCACGTCCATCTGGAAGTGGCTTGTCTTTCATGTCACTGTCACCACTGTTGAAACACACTTCACTGTGCTCACATCCACTGTTAGGTCTCCATAAATGTTCAGCAAGCACTGATGAATATCACCAGATGCCAATTTTTCCACGCTGAGGAATTAAATTCCACACCTTTGCTTCATACACACTTTCATGTCAGATGTCATTTTGTCAGACTGCCCCTCTGCTGTCATCTGCTGCACAGTAACAAAATGTAATGGAATATTGGCAGCAAGGTTCATACCACCAAAAATGCCTCTAACTTCACTAGCCAAGATAATAAAATAGAAGGCATTACTTTCAGAGCAGCCCTTGTAGAAGGATCAGTACGTATGATTTTAATTCCAAGAGGATATTAAAATCATCATCATAAGTAAGATGCCCAGCTGCTAGTGGCTAAAAAGAAAATCATAAGCTGCTTCTGTATTCTGGCAAAAGTGTGTTTTTGTATTTTGTGAGTATGCCCTATGGTGGTGGCTTGAATTGCTAAAAGTGTCAGCAGAGTGCAAGCAGGCATTCTCACAGTTCGAGAAATATTTTTGTTAGAAGTGGAGTGAGAAATTAGAATGATAGAGGATATATGGACTTTTGAAGAAAGGAAAAAGAAAAGTGAAACCAAGAAATCATTGTGATGATGTGCAACGTATGAAAGGACAAGTAGAAACAACAGAGTGAAATGCACCTACATAACTGTTGGAATATGCCTTACCAGAATTTTATATACAGTATACAACTGCTTTGAATACAGTTAACTAATTCTAGCAGGAGTGTTCACATTCAGAGTCATAGCTAAGTTTGAAATGAATATTTGTTCTCTAAATGACAATATCAAACACCTTTCAAGAAAACAGTTCAACTGCATTATTTTATAGTGCATTCAGTGTCTGAGAAATATTTCATATGTGCATATTTAATAGTGACCAGCTCATACTGAAAAATGTCATAAACTGCAAATAGAGTCAAGATGTCTTTAGTTTTAAACAAGACACACCACTGATGTACCAGGAGAGATAAGTATAGTAAATGAATAAGAAGCAACTTAATGTCCAGAATGGGTCTAAATTTGAGCTTTTGAAGGATTTGGGGTATAAGTCTCCATTCTGGGAGGCTTTTATTCTGCACACTGATGGAGAATTTTGGGGGGATACACTGTTGTTCAGACCTACTCTGCAGACCTATCTATGTACTTGAGGATAGGGCAACCACTCAAGGGCCAGTCCTTGCAAACGCTATATCATGAAGTGAGAGAAACCTTTTCCAATTCCATGTAAGAATAAAAACTTCTAAGATTGTCCTAAAATTCAGTATTAGTAACAGTGTGTGACTTTCAAAAGCCAACAAAATCAGGCATCTCTACAGGTAATTTTTGTGATACATTTTGCAAGATGTTTTTAAATCCATAGTATTAAGCATGGGAAACAAGAATAACCAGTTTCTGCACTTTGAACTGCACGTTCGACATGTACTGTATACTATGTACTCTATACTATAACCACATGAGATAGAACAGGAAGGTAATGTAAGCATACAGAAAATCTATTCTGGGGTTTATTCTCTCGCCTAATATTTTCTTATTTCTAACATGAGATGTTAAAGACATAAAACTACCACATGTATGGTGAATAGCACACTATTTGACTTCCATGCAGAGATCACTAAAAATATGTATATAAAACAAAGAGCCATGTATCTTAATCAAAGTTAGTACAATCAGCCTCTGGTAATAAACAGTTTGAAAAACATTAGGAAAAAATCCGTTGAAATTTTATTTGGTCATCAAAATCAAATGTTTTTATGACAATGATACCATTGATGTAATGGCAAAAGCTAGGCATGTGCTTGTGAATAACAAGGTTTCTGGCTTTGCACCTAAATGTCTGTTTAGGTTGTTTGCCTAATTCTCTCTGGCTTTTTTTTTTTTTTAAAAAAAAAAAAACTCCTTCAGTGTAGTTCTTCTACACTCTATGATTTACATGACATTCACTCAGGGTAGGAACCTGAGGATCTCCAAGGCCTTGAGATCCATGATTTTAGGGCAACTCACAAGTCTGGGCTTCGTGTTCAGATTTGCTTCACAAAAAATGTGCTTTTTCCCAGGGCAGATGGTTGAAAGCTCCAGTGATCCTCTGACTTAAATGGATTAAAAGCGGAATTTCAGATAAATTTGTATGAAATCACGTGCTTTCTTCTATGCAAATTTTGCAAACCAATACTTGCTAGGGAAGGAAACGCTCAGAAACTGGAGTTCACCACATGAGTGAACATGTAGTTATTAAGATAAGTGTTTTACTTTAGTTTATGTAGGGCTGTTTCTTTTATTTCTTTAAATTTTCATTCTCAGGGCCTTCAATTTTATTTATAAACTGCTCATTAACAGAAGAGAAGCATGATTTGTATGTGTTGTAGGAATAAAAAGATAGGATGCTTTAGGAGAGTTTTGGTCAGAAATTTGTACACTTTGTATTGTATGTCTAATTAATTCAAACCTGTACAAAAGGTTCCCGGGGTTTTGACTCCACATCTGTTGTGTGTCATGTAAGACTGTTGCCAGTTCCTTTTGACAAATTTTGTACTTCATGATTAGTGTTGCAATACTTTTCCCAAATTTTCTTGAGTTGTTACGCTAATCTGTGTCAGGATTCCATAAACAGCGGCCAGTGATTCATGTCAAGGGCCACCATCATCCTCTTCCACAGTCAGCTCATTTAAAATGATTCAAAATGTCTGTGGAAAGAGAGGAACTACTGAACATACATTATTATTTCAGTTTTTGGCCTACCTGCATTCAGGTTACTTGGTTACTCTCTTTTATTTACTCCTGCTGCCAAGAGGCTCATTAAAAGTGATGTTGTTAGTCATTAGGTTGGCAATGTGACATTTGAGATTAATGCTTGGCACATATGGTACTTGAAAGCATTTACACATTTAAGTGTGAGTGCATTCTCTTTTAAAGTTTTAAAATAGATCCTATCAACGTTTCATGATAAAGAAAGATATAAAAAATCCAACTATATTGGATGCATCTAGTTTCCTCCTTGTGACAAGTCAATAGCACAAAAGGGAATCAGTTATGAAAACTTTTGTGGGTCCCCCCTCCCCCCCCCAAGAAAAAAAAAAGTGTATAAAAAAAGAATATCTCTCTGTGAAATCAGTTTGGACAAAAGTTGTGTTTATCCTCCTACAGGCAGGGTACTCATAATGGTTTGATCTGCCACAAAAACAAATAAATGGAGGATTGCTTCCCTTCCAAGAGAGATTTCTCTTTCCCTCCAGCTATTTCAAAATTAGCAACATCTTTCCTGCTCATATGCCACCACCTCTGGGCAGCAGTTGGAGCTGTCCTGTAGATAAAACTTCCCAGCCTGTAACACTGCTTCACTTATAGTATCCTACATATAACAACATCTGTGTTTGGTCCCTAACCTGATCTTTGCAAGCATCCAAAATAGAATCTACTGCAGCAAAACAAAACAAAGAAACAACAATCTCTCCCTTCTCTCACTCTCTCTCTCTCTTTTTTTTTTTTTTNTTATAATTTCTTAAAATATTCTAAATACATGCATAGAAGATAGTGATTAACATGTCTCACAATTTGGGTATGGTTTCAGTAGTTTCTCCTTGATTTATACATTTTTATCTTAATATTCATTTCTTCATTTTGACTTATTCACTGTTTTAGAAACTGATAATATAATTAAATAATTTTCTTCCTTCAGCTGTAACTATACAGCTGCAGCTGTAACTATACAAACTGTTTAAAGCAATTGCCCTTTTTTTTCCCCTTCCTTTTGCATTCATGACAAGAATATATATATTTCTTCTTTTTTAGGCAAAGGTATTGTGAGAGGACATTACTAAGATATTGCTAAGTCTCTAATAACCTTTCTCCCCTGCATTTTTATTCTCATACATATGAGTACATGCACAAATATCTAAAGAAAATTTAATGCTACCTGAAATAATCTCTGGGAAACATAATTGGGCAGAGACAGGCAAAACAATTACTTTAGAAGAAAATCTATATAAGTACAGACTCCTTATAGTTGTAGTATATGTAACACTTCCCATTGTGTAAACTGTATACTCTGTATAGTGCTGTAAGTAGGTGCATGCATGATCTCTACCCAGGGGCCTGGAATGTGTGTCTGGAAAACCGAAAACAGTAAAGAACTGAAATTATAATAATAATAAAAAAGATATTATTTATTAGTCAAAGTTGTTCTTTGTTAGTCAAAGATTAACATTTTAAGGATATTTTTAAATGGATAAGTCTGTACATTGTGGAGTGCTCATAGAAGTATTTTTCATGCAATTTGCTTTTTTTCTTTTTAAATTCAAATCCATATGGTTGAAGAGAAGAACCTGAAGCCTTAAATCCTAAACATTTTGAAACCAGAAGTCTAGTGAGGAAGCTAAAGTTTTGGTGTTTCTTGTTGTTGTTTATTTGTTTGTTTTTCAATCTAATGTAAAATATATATTGTATGCTTGGGGTTAGAGGACTATGAAGTTTGTGCTAGCTGGCTTCTCCTGCCATTTCCTCAGATTTTCTGTGCTGTTCAAAATCCAGTTNAAACAAAGAAACAACAATCTCTCCCTTCTCTCACTCTCTCTCTCTCTTTTTTTTTTTTTTGAAAAGTAAGTATCTTTAAGTTTGGCATGTTCCTTTATACACCACTGAAAATCATGTCTGTTGAGGTTGTCTGCAGTCACATGTGGCATCTCTAGCATTATTTCAAAATTTTAGCCATTGTGTTTTAATGGAGACAACATAGAAATTCTATCTCATCACTACCCATGAGCAGAGTGGTTGCCTCAGCCTCAACTCTGGGCTGGGTCCATGGCCCAGTACTGGGCCCCCAGCCATGGAGTGAGTGGGCTGGTTGACTGCTTGGCCCCATGCTCCTGTCTAGTGGTGGGTTGCCAGTGGATAGCCCACACCATATCTGATCAAGGATGTATATGTCTCATGAGTTATTCTTACTGCTAGTGAGTGAGGACTTATCATGATCTATGCACCAATTCTACTTATAATCTTAGTAAAAATCTTATAAATAGCAGTTTCAGTACCTACTATTTGCCTCTAGGTAAGTGCATAGATGCCATTTCTGTTACATTGCTCAGTTATGAGCTTGCGTATGCGCAGTGGGTTCCCAAAAGCACTTTGCATACAAAATTTGAAGTTCTAATTTTAAATTCTTCACACCACTGTCAGTGGTTTCTAGTGGACTTGTCCTGTGGTGCTGTAGCAATGCCAGAGTTGAACAATTCCCATATATTAAAATTATGGTGTTTTACTAGCATGATAATATAAAGACTGTCATTACACCATGGTTTATATTTTGTTTCAAAAGCTATTTAGATGGAGTGTTTTGTGAGTCTTTGCTCTTTAAGTGAATGCATTTTTTGGAACACAAGTAGAATTCTTCTTTCAAGTTGTGAATCCAGCCAGAATTTTATGGTGTAGATGGAGGAATTACAGAAGAGAGGGCAAAGAACAGGAAGATTATCTTTCAGGGATCCAGCTTGGTGAGGTGACAGGCATCAATGGGTCATAGACTGGAGAAACAAACAATGCATTTGTCTATCAGAGCTCCATATTTCAAAATTCTTTGGTACCTGGGAACCACAAGTAGTGAAAAATTGAGTGCTCACAGATGTAAAGCATCACATTCCATCCCGTTTCTACTTTTGGAGTCAAAGTTTACACACAGAAGCATAGTACAAAACTTCACTTGAATATTTTTTTTCTCACTGGCTCATCATTAGAAAACTTTTCTTTGCTCTAATTCACATATGGGTGTATAAATTTATGGAGAGATACTGAGGTTAAATAGGCTCCAAGGAAAGTAGTTACGGTACACAAAGGTAAGTGGATTACTTTAAGTAGGCCCTAATGCTTCCTTTAACTTAATTTCTCCCATCACTTTCATGTTTCTTAAAGCTGTCAGTAATTTAATAGCAGTAGGAAAATAAATGAATAACAGCCTATAAAATCAAAAGACTTGTCTAAAGTGGAAAAGAGAGAAAGTTCTGGATTCTTTAAAGCTTATTAAGAACTTTCTTGCACTTGGTATTACTTGAAAATAATTTAAATACTGTGGTAACTGATAGAAATATAAAACCCTATGTGAGGGGTAAATGTTTTAGATGTTACCAACTCTGGATAAACTTGTATTAAATGTTTAGTTTCGGGTCTTGTTTTATTTTAATGGGGAAGAAAATACAATGCAAAATGTTTAATCCTGACCTAAGAATTAAAAATTAAATATTAACAGCATTGTTCAGGAGATCAAATTATTTGTTTTTGTAGTTTCTAATAGATCTTCAGAAAGTTTCATTTGGTCTACCACTATGTCCTTGTACTTGAATGGAGCACTTGTACAAAGCAGATTGTTAAAATCACTGCTCATGATGAAAGAGTGAAGTTGAGCTGCTGAGCTAAAAGCTAAGGGAGTTAACTCTGTCAAAGATAATGAGACTGAGCAGGCAGCTGATGCTCACGTGCCTTTACAATCCAAATCTACCCAAAAAATTCCTCTCAGAAAATCTGAGGAATGTCTGGCACCCTGGAGGTAGTGACAACTCAGTATTAGCCATATGCCACCTGCTAGGGCAAAAGTTAAGTCACAGGATTTTACAGCACTATGCAAAGTTGATTTCTGTGACTCACAGTAAGATTTTGTCCCATTCCAAAAATTTACCACATATTCTTAAAACACTGTTTTGAACTACAGATCACACTAAACTGTAAAAATCCTGTAAGTATCACAAAAATATTAATATATTTCAAAATATAAGATATCTTATTTACAACCATCTATGTATAGGAAAGTAGTATTTGCGAAAATGTATTATTTCTCCTGTAAAATCTCAGATACTATACCTACTGCTTTATATTCACTGTTTCAACATCTTTTTCCTTAAAGCTTGTGCTAGGGTGTTGCTGTTTTCACATATTATCATATTACACATGATTCTGAGTTAAAAATCTGTTCAGTAAAATATGCAATCATTTACAAAACCTGTTAAACAATGACACCTCACCACAAAGAGAAGTACTTCTGTGAGTAGAATAATGTAGCATGCCTATCTGTAATGCTTTTCATGGTAATAATAACAATTCTAATATGTTTTGATTTTATATATTTCTTATCTTGTCTGCTTTTCTGAAATGAGTAAGTATTCAAAAACACTGGCCAAACTGCTCAGAAATAACACTTCTGAATTTCCTGACTCTTTCTGGAAAGAGCTGTCTTCCATAATAAACTTAAAAGCTCACAGAATCATAGAATCCTCACAGTTGGAAGGGATTTTTAAAGGTCATCTAGTCCAAATCCCCTGCAATGAACAGGGACACCACAGCTAGATCAGGTTGTCCAGAGCCTGATCCAGCCTGACCTCTATAGTCTCCAGGGATGGGGTATCCACCACCTCTCTGGGCAACCTGTTCCAGTGTCTCACCACCCTCACTGTAAAAGACTTTTTCCTTATATCTAACCTTAAATCTACCCTCTGTAAGCTTGAAAACTTACATCTGGACACAGTTCTCCACGTGAGGTCTCGCCAGTGCAAAATAGAGAGGCAGGATTGCCTCCCTCAATCTGCTGGTCAAGGTTCTTTTGATGCAGCTCAGGATACAGCTGGCTTTCTGAGCTCATAATTCAAAGATTACATCATTGAAAATTTGGCCCAAAATAGGCTTAGAGAATTGATACACAAGTCTATGCATGTGTGTGTGTCTTTACAAAAAACTCCCTAGAAAAAAGTTAGGTGGAAGAAATAGCTATAATTTGTATGAAGAAGAAAAATGTCTCTCTACAATAAGACTAGATTCAGTGACATGAGCTAAGAAAAACTTTTGATTTCCATTGCAAGTGTAGAGACTGTAAAGTGGTCACTTTTGTTACTGCTGATGGGAATATTTTGAGGGGATCCAAGAATGATGCAAGGAATGAAAACGTTAAGATGGAATGTAGGAAATAATAGTAAAGGTCCTGCCATGACAATGCTTAGTTGTGTAAGGATTTTTATCTTTGAGGAGACTGTCTTTCATTTTCCTGTCAATATTATTGCACTAGTGACTTGGTGCAGCATGCCCTTCACTTACACCTTAAACTCCCCTTTCCTGAGCTATGTTGCACCTTTTGCTTTTCCTTTGTGATCTTGCCTTCCTGTCTTGACTGCCCCTCATAGCTACCTCACCTCTATGGACTTGTTTGGCAATCCATGGGGTATCTCTGGAATTTCGAATATTCTGCAATACTTTGAAACTGCGGCCCTGAATGCGTTTGCTACTCAATACTAACAAAGGTATCCGTGGTTCAGGCTAACGAATGTTGTGTTGGAAAGTTTTATTAGGAATTCATATAAAATACAAGCCTTTACAGGATTAGTTAAAAAAGGCCTATCTGAGCCTTCCTTGCCTTCACAGATGGCTTAGCAAACAGCAGCTTAGGAATGATAGAGCTCTGCAGGAGAGTAATTTCTCACAGTATTTTCTAAAGTAGTTATTGCCTTGGAAATTACAAATCTGTACCTCTCATAAATATTTATCTCACAGGTTCAGTTTATCCAACGGTCAAATTAGTCTCATATGTAGAGTGTAGGACTTCGCTGAAGGTCATTTAAAAATCAGGGGATAATTTAATCATTTGTAGTGACTGTAGAAATCTAGGACAGTGAAAAATCATTGCTTCCAAATTACTGAAAGATTCTAAAATCGGAAAGTGTAATATTCCTATCAGTTTGGCCTCGTTCTTTGGTTAGTCTTTATATTCCTGTCATGTAATGTTTAGAATTGTGAATCACAAAACAGAAGTTAAAATAATAATAAAAAAACTCAGTTGAAGTCAAAGCTTGGATGCTTTCTGATATAAATACAGGATAGATAGTATGTTTTAGTGCCATGGACATTTTGATTTTAGTAAAGAATTCCTGAGTTCTCTTGAAGGACTGAACTACATCTAATGGCTATTTAAAACTTAAAACTTCAGCCAATTGTAAGGTACCTTAATTAAAAGAATGAACAAAATATTCTACGATGCAACCACTGCAATGTTGTACTTGAGGAGTCATAAAACTTGGGATAGTCCTTGACAAATACAGGCATTTAATTTTTCTTAATAGCTAATACTGTAGTAATCACACTTTCTATAGCTGAGAAGTTTAGGCCGATTAGAATATATTTTACAGATTTTTTTGCTCAGGAGTAATTCATTAAGATTAAGGATTAGATCCATTTTAGTTGGAAAAGACTGAGGGCTACACATTTTAGAATGTAGGTACCAGTATGAAGAATACGCTGCTTGTTTTATAGATAAATTCCAATCTCAGGAATTTTTTGATGTAATGAGCAGAGAGAAAATAGGAATGAAGGAAAATTAAAACAAAAAAAACAAACAAAAACAACAGTGCTCATCATTTGATTTATTTTCATTTTTAATACCATTGACTTTCTATACAAACATCCTTAGAAATTCCAGCATTTGGAAGAGGGTTTCATTATTATTTTTATCTCAATCAATAAAAATTGTTGCAATTCTTCTCTTAGAGAAGTTTATTTTGAAAAACGTGGAAGAAGAAAAATAGTTATTCTTAACACTGAATCTATTTCTGAAAACACATTCAGGACTACTACCAATACATTATGCAGTTGCATGTTTCAGCAAAACGATAACTAAAAAGAGGGATTCTCACTGTAAATATACAGTAGAGCTTACACCAATGAAACGCAATATTCTCTGGAGTGTGTGTGTGTGTATTTTCTAACCACATTTAGTCTGAAAGTTATAGGATACTATAATATTGTTCATAGCCATCAGTATAACCAGGTATAATGCATTTTTTCAGAAGAATCATTAATGGAAAAATTCCACTTTCTAGTTTTAAAATAAAGCTGATGTGTTTTGAAAAGATTTATGTGGTACGTTACTTGAGATAATAAGGCACTGTTCATTAGGAGACAAAGCTACTGCTAATCCTGCATTTTTAAATACACTTCTACTTCTTCAAACTCATTCTCTGAGTATGTTAAGAAGCAATTACAAAGAATGTGTTTTCCCTTTCTGAATATTGAGGTAGCTGCTGCTATAGAAGCTTATCATATTCACTTCTGAACATATAAAGTGACATGCAAAGAACTGCTATATGCATTGTTTGGAAAACAATGAATTCTTCTGTCATTAAAGAATCTGGAAATAACCATCTTCTAAAGTTTGCTCAGCTGCAGGACAGATAGCAAGATGCTGATGCCAGCTCTGTAGTTTTACTCTAATGGAGATGTTCCACTCTGAAAAGCATCATTATTACTTCCATTATATCTCTTCACCTTATACCTACTGTGCAGAAAGTCTGATTCAGGAAAATTGAACTGTTGTAAGAACAGGAAATTTTTTGCCTTATTACCTCCACATCTGGTTGTTGACTATAATTCCTATGCAAAATAATGTAGAGTTAAGATTCCATCTTATCTCCAGGATTCAGTACTGATATGAACTGACATTTTATTCTGAGTGCTCATCCTATTATGCAGAAAACTATTTTGGACCTCATTTCAGAAAGCTGATATTCAACGCCTGGGTTCTTGCTTTGAGGCCTGCAGTAAGCCATTCCAGTTCTTTTTTGTGGAAGAAAAATCATTGGCTAGTAGAGCTGCCTGGTAAATTGTTTTCCTTCCATTTTCTTTTTTTCATTCTCTCACATTCACAAGGACCTCCCTCTCCTGCAGTTCTTTGTTCCAATGCATTCCCATTGTTTTCCAGCTATGTTATCTAGAAAATTTTTTCTGTAACCACAAAAAATAATTCCTTTCCAGATGCTCCCAAGGGACTAAATAATAAAACACAATAAAGTGGGAAAAAATAACAAGTGGGAAAAAATGACAAAATAAATTACTTTTCAATTCAAAATTTTTGTTATAAGTAAGTAACCTTTGAACAGAAGTGCTAACCTTTTTTTTTTTTTTTAATTAGATTTTATGACATCCAGACACTGAATATTTTTTTTGCCTACAACTATATTATTTACCTTATTCCTGGAGGGTGTGACATAATAAAATACAAAATATTTAATATTATAATTTCTTAAAATATTCTAAATACATGCATAGAAGATAGTGATTAACATGTCTCACAATTTGGGTATGGTTTCAGTAGTTTCTCCTTGATTTATACATTTTTATCTTAATATTCATTTCTTCATTTTGACTTATTCACTGTTTTAGAAACTGATAATATAATTAAATAATTTTCTTCCTTCAGCTGTAACTATACAGCTGCAGCTGTAACTATACAAACTGTTTAAAGCAATTGCCCTTTTTTTTCCCCTTCCTTTTGCATTCATGACAAGAATATATATATTTCTTCTTTTTTAGGCAAAGGTATTGTGAGAGGACATTACTAAGATATTGCTAAGTCTCTAATAACCTTTCTCCCCTGCATTTTTATTCTCATACATATGAGTACATGCACAAATATCTAAAGAAAATTTAATGCTACCTGAAATAATCTCTGGGAAACATAATTGGGCAGAGACAGGCAAAACAATTACTTTAGAAGAAAATCTATATAAGTACAGACTCCTTATAGTTGTAGTATATGTAACACTTCCCATTGTGTAAACTGTATACTCTGTATAGTGCTGTAAGTAGGTGCATGCATGATCTCTACCCAGGGGCCTGGAATGTGTGTCTGGAAAACCGAAAACAGTAAAGAACTGAAATTATAATAATAATAAAAAAGATATTATTTATTAGTCAAAGTTGTTCTTTGTTAGTCAAAGATTAACATTTTAAGGATATTTTTAAATGGATAAGTCTGTACATTGTGGAGTGCTCATAGAAGTATTTTTCATGCAATTTGCTTTTTTTCTTTTTAAATTCAAATCCATATGGTTGAAGAGAAGAACCTGAAGCCTTAAATCCTAAACATTTTGAAACCAGAAGTCTAGTGAGGAAGCTAAAGTTTTGGTGTTTCTTGTTGTTGTTTATTTGTTTGTTTTTCAATCTAATGTAAAATATATATTGTATGCTTGGGGTTAGAGGACTATGAAGTTTGTGCTAGCTGGCTTCNTTTTTTTTTTTTTTTTTTTTTTTTTTTTTTTTTTTTTTTTTTTTTTTTTTTTTTTTTTTTTCCTCAGGGCAAGGAACATGATTTCTCTATTTGTGTCTTTCTTCTACTACCTTTTGGCTGAATTCTGCATAAGTTCTAAAGCATTACACAGCCATGCCATTAGTGCTTAGCTTTTTTTTGTGGTTTTTTTTTTTTCCTGGTTGTAAGAAACATATTTGTGCATAGCTGTATCTAAGAGTATATGGTTGGGCAGTTTTTCTGATACTATTTAATAATCAGAGTTGCCAAAACAGAGTTGGGGTGTGAGAAGGTCTTTGCAGCCTGAAGATGGTTTTTTTCCTTCTAAGAGGTCTTGCCTGGCTATCTGCACCAGGACTATTACTTGAATGAACATGTCAGCATCAGGCACAAGTGAAAGGAATAGTGTTCTAGCTAAGCATACCTGGCAGGTATTTGTAACTGTTATGTATTCACTCTCTAGAGTGTTTTAAATGATATTCAGATCCTTTAAAAAAGGAAAGAATTGGACTCCAGCTTAAACAGCAGTATGTTCCTGTCTATGAATGGAAAAGTTCTCTGCAAGAGAGTAATCTCAAAGTTTCTGAAAACTCTCTCCTGATAATAACTAATAGTAGCTCAAATCTTTTGAGATGAATGCGGAAAAAGAACTTACTTCATTTAAATTACATACTATGGAGTGATCAAATTGCTGAGGTTACCAGGTAGCTCTGGAGGTCCAGCCCTTGGTCAAGGAGGACACACAGCACAACAGGGTGTCCAGGTCTGAGCCCAAGAGGCTTTTGATGACCTCTAAGGAGGAAACTCCACAGCCTCTGGGTAATTTGTGCCAGTGCTCTGGAACCTGTACAGTAAAGAGGTACTTCCTTATGCTCAGAGGTGTCCTGCCACTGGGAACCACTGAAAATAGCCTGGCTCCATCTTCTCTCCACCCTCCCTTCAGATATTCACACATCTAGTTGAGACCTCCCCGTGAGTCTCCTCAGGCTAACAGTCCCAACTCTCTCAGCCTTTCCTACTATGGGAGGTGCTCCAGTGGCCATTTTGGTGGCTATTCAGTGGGCTCTCCACAGTGTATTCAATGGGCTCTCTGTTACTGGGAGCTCAGGACTGGACACATTACTCCAAGTGTGACCTCACCAGTACTTAATAGAGAGGAATGATTACCTCCCTTAAGCTGTTGGCAGCACTCTTTCTAAAGCAGACCAGAACAACCATTACCTTTTTTTTTTTTGCTGCAAAGGCATATTGTTGGCTCTTGTTCACTCAGTACATCAGCCTCCAGATTAAATGCTTATTCATTTCTTGTTCTGGCTGATATGGTCCTGAATAAAATATAGAAAGAGAAAACAAAGTTCAGCTAACTGAGCAAGGCTCTGGGCAGTTACTGTTTTAGCAGTTTCAGCACTGCTAAAACTGACTGACCTGGCAGGTTTGCATGGGCATGTCAAATACATCTTTACAGTTGATGGTGAAATACAGATTGCCAAGGATTGTTTAAAAGACAAAACTTTTAAAAGATGTTGCTAACAAGTTAAAATTATATGTTTCTTTAATTTAGTGTCTTTCTGTTATCTGGAACATTATACCATACTCTACAACATCAGCTGTAAAGATAAGGTTTTGATTTCTCACTTCTCAGTTTGTCCATTGTTCTGATGTCAAATATGATATGAAATTAGATATGATGGGGGAAGGGGGTATATTAGGTGACAGAGAAGCACGTGGGAACGCTGCCACCTTGGGAGGCAGTAAAGGAAAACCCCAGACTTGTCCTGGAGGTATTAGGGAGGGCTCCTCTGAGAAGGCAACAAGGCCAATAGCTAAGCTGAAGTGCCTCTATACCAAAGCACGCAGAATGGGAAATAAACAGGAGCTAGAAACCGTGGCGCAATTGGGAAAGTATGACCTAATTGCTATCACGGAAACATGGTGGGATGAATCCCATGACTGGAATACCCTGATTGATGACTACAGGCTTTTCAGAAGGGATAGACAGGGTAGGAGGGGTGGCGGAGTTACCCTCTATGTTAGAAAGTGGATAGATTGCGAAGAGCTGTGTCTGAGGAACAGCCACGATCAGGTCGAGAGCTTGTGGGTAAAAATCAAGGATCGGTCCAGTAAAGGGCATCTAGTGGTTGGGGTCTGCTACTGGCCACCTGATCAGGAGGAGAATGTTGATGAGGCCTTCTTGCTTCAGGTGCAGGAGGTGTTGTGCTCGCGGGCTCTTGTCCTTATGGGGGATTTCAACCACCTGGATATCTGCTGGGATAGTGGCATGGCGGGTGGCAGACAATCCAGGAGATTCCTGGAGTCTGTCAAGGACAACCTCGTGGTCCAGGTAATAGATGGCTGCAAAAGGGTTGTGATTAATGGTTCTGTGTCAGGGTGGAGGCCGGTCATAAGCGGCATCCCTCAGGGGTCGGTCTTGGGACTGGTGCTCTTCAACATCTTAATCAATGACACAGACGATGGCATCAAGTGCACCCTCAGCATGTATGCGGATGACACCAAGCTGAGCAGTGCAGTCGATACACTGGAAGGAAGGGAAGCCATCCAGAGGGACCTGGACAGGCTGGAGAAGTGGACCCATGAAAACCTAATGAGTTTCAATAAGGTACTGCACTTGGGCCAGGGTGATCCCAGGTATTTATACAAACTGGGGGAAGATCTCCTTGAGAGCAGCCCTGCAGAGAAGGACTTGGAGGTCCTGGTAGATGAGAAGCTGGACGTGAGCCAGCAGTGTGCGCTTGCAGCCCGGAAGGCGAACTGTGTTCTGGGCTGCATTAAAAAAGGGGTGGCCAGCAGGGAGAGGGAGGTGATTGTCCCCGTCTACTTGGCTCTTGTGAGGCCCCATCTGGAGTACTGTTTCCAGGCCTAGGGCCCCCAGTACAGGAAGGATGTGAAGCTCTTGGAACGGGTCCAGAGGAGGGCCACAAAGATGATCAGAGGGCTGGAGCACCTCTCCTATGAGGACAGGTTGAGGGAACTGGGCTTGTTTAGCTTGGAGAAGAGAAGGCTCTGGGGAGACCTCATTGTGGCCTTCCAATATTTGAAAGGAGAGTATAAACAGGAGGGAGAACAACTGTTTACGAGGGGGGATAGTGATAGGACAAGGGGGAATGGTTTTAAACTGAGACAGGGGAGGTTTAGGTTAGATATTAGGAGGAAGTTTTTCACCCAGAGGGTGGTGACACACTGGAACAGGTTGCCCAGAGGGGTTGTGGATACCCCATCCCTGGAAACATTCAAGGCCAGGCTGGATGTGGCTCTGAGCAGCCTGGTCTAGTGGTTGGTGACCCTGCACATAGCAGGGGGGTTGAAACTAGATGATCATTGTGGTCCTTTTCAACCCAGGCCATTCTATGATTATATGATTATATGATCCACTGCTCCATAAAAGACAGACCTAGATTTCAGACAGAATGAAACTTAGGCACCAGTTTCAATTGCAAGAGGAAAAGCCAGCTTGCTTCCTCCAGGTACTTAATGCCTGCCAATATTACCACCAGAAGTTAAAAGATTAATTGGGTTGTATAATGAATACTTCGAAAGTCAGAAAGTGCCAGAATTAATTTAAAATTTTCTGTCACTGGTCATGTGCTTTATTTTGTTTACCAGAGCAGGCCATAAGTATGCCTTTGATGTAGCCATTGCACCATGGGGATGCTATTTTTCTTGCTGAAGGTCTGAGCTCCAGCTGCTCTAGCAGTAGCCAGACTTATGATCCCCTTACTGTTGGCTCTGACATGAAAGTGCATTTTTGCTGAAGATCATGACCAAAAAAAAGAGTACAGCAAATTTTAATCTCAGAAAATGTTGATTTAAAAGGTGTTTCTCTAGCTTGAGGGCATTCTCAGCTGCTGCTAGTTGCTACCAACAGTGGAGATCTTAAAGCTTTTCTAGGAAACAGGGTAATCTTTCATAACAGCTAGTAGCAAGCAGCTTACATCCAGGGATTGACGCCTAGGCTCCCTGTACATTTTGGGATGTTATGTAGTGCAGCCCATTGCAGTTGTTACAAAATGTCTGTCTATGTTAAGAGGACAATATTTCAGGTCACAGGAAACTGATGTTAAAATTGTCTTATCAGATTTCTAATTTTTATCAATAATGACACAAGCGTCACTCAAAATATGGAAAGTAATACATTATTAACATTCGTGCCTGTTCATATCAGCACCTTAATGAAAACCCAAATGCCTTTTTCTTAAAGTAATTTAAAAACAGAGTTAGTAAATAATACACCTAACTTTTATTTATTGAGCAAACATAGAATCACATGAAAGCATGCAGTAATGAATAGATATCTTGTTATGTATCACATAGTACATTTTATGGGAATTAGTGTCTTATAGTAAGTAGCCTGAAAAAGCTTAAAATTTTGACTCTCACTGTAGGTTACTAACCCTTCTTGTAGCTAATAAACTATTCATTGACTTGAAAACTGTGAAATAGTAGAGACAACAATAGTAACACATTTGCTTATATGTGGGAATTAACATTTCTGTGGGAATAAAGTCACAGAATCACAGAATCACAAGGTTGGAAATGACCTGCAAGATCATCCAGTCCAACCGCCTTCCCATTCCTATTAGTACCACAAGCTACTAGACCATATCTCGTAGCTCCTCATCCAGGCGCCTCTTGAACACTGCCAGGGATGGCAACTCCATCACCTCCCTGGGCAGGCCATTCCAGTGCCTGACCACCCTCTGGGAGAAAAAATTTCTCCTAATGTCCAACCTAAACTTCCTTTGGTACAACTTCTGGCCATTTCCTTGGGTCCTATTATTTGCCTGGGAGAAGAGGCCAGACCCTTTTTCATCACAACCTCCCTTCAGGAAGTTGTAAAGTGCAATGAGGTCTTACCCCACAGTGACGGATTATGTGATCCATAAAAGTAAGTATATTTCTCTGTTTGTCATTATGGCCTCAGTTACCCACAGTTTCTTTTCTTATACAGTGGTTTAGCATAGGAGGAACCTTGAAAATTATCTTATTCCAACACCGCTGCTTGGGCAGGAACATCTTCTGCTAGATCATGTTGTTCAAAACCTCATCCAACCTGGTCTTCAGCACCTCCCTCACATTCCTTATTTATTTGTATGAGAAAATGCATTCTATGGCTGCTTCACAGCTACAGAAATGTAGACTCGTATGCAGACTACATTAGAGCATGTTTTTTATTTGTCTGCCAAATTACAGGTTTTACATTTAATGAGCATGCATTTGGCTCTCCTACTAACCTTGTAAAATTGCTTCTTTTTTTTTTTAAACCATTCCCTTTCTGAAGGTCAGGAAGGAAATGCACAGACTTTTCAGATGACTTTGATTACAGCTCCCCAGTGACACTGAGTAGCTTTAAAGAGGCCTCTTCAGCCTACATCCACCCCTTTTGCTTACATTGAGATTGAAAAGCCAGTGATTTCATTCAAAATAGCCTAAGAAAGAATGTCAGAAAATTTTGCTCCATGACATCAGGCTGTAACATGAACTTATTTCTCTTCTATGTTTTTAATAATCGTGTCTATTATTTATTTGTTTTGTTTCTTACTGGTAAAATTTTGAAACTGTAGAAATAGAATAACAAATGTCATTTTGAAGATGTTAAGTAAATTCCTCTAAGGGAGGTTTTTTCCAGTTCCAGTTCTATGGTAGAACTTTCAATTTAACTAGTTTTTATTTCTTAGTACTTTTTAATTTATTTGCCCAGCTTTCTTATTGAACAACATATATCATTCACCAATACTGCTTTTCAAAATCAGTTGTTGCATGTAATAACTTGCTGATGAAAGGTATTATTAATGAATGAGATATGAAGGTCATCTTTTCTGCTTGCTTTGCTGATTTGGTTCCACTTGTTTTTTATTGGTTCCAGCTTGGTTTTTATTCTTTCAAAGTGATTTATTTCTTAAGCCTTTCACTCTGGGCCTTTTAAAATAGGGTAATTCAGAGGTTGAATTTTCAGGTACCTTTCTTTGCTAACAACATTACATACTTGACTGATAAAGAAGCTATTCTGAAGTATTTGGCTAATGCTATTTTACATAATTTCTTAACTGAGGTGTTTATTTAAGCTGAAGACTGATATTTCAATAGTGAAGCATCTAGCAATTTATTAAACAAGACTCAAATATTGCTTGGAGTAAAATCTCTTTTGTTTATTAGTTGTGCTCCACATGTTGACAAGTATTCAGAAAATATAGGAATACTTTTTAAAATAACATTAAACTATAGATAGTTTTATGTAAAACTGCATTTAAAAATGAATTTCCTCTTATTAAAAAGATTTTGGAAATCAACAGAGCAGAAGCACATTTGTATTTGTTGGTTATAAGACCATTTTCATTATATTTAAACATATTTCCCAAGCATAGGGTCAACATAACTAAATAAAAAGAAATAATTTGCTCAGAAAGAGAGCTTTTTATGTGTTTGTTTTTAAAAGTATTGTTTTCACCAGTACTTCAAAGTTTGATTAATCTGCAATTTGGCTTCAGAGACACTAGTTACATGTAGAATGATATTAGTAAATAACATTTTTATGTCAAGAGATGTTGGCAGGTTATATGATTGAGTCTGTTATTATGCTTGAGTTTGGCATGAAATTGGTTAATAGGGGGTATGTCTTCTGCTTTCTGCTTTTTTTAGCATGTTCTAAATTCATTGGAACTGTGAGACATTATAGACTGTGCAATAGAAATTTACCTTAAATTCTCTGTCTTTTCACTGATATTTAATAAATCTTCTACTACTCTCTCCCAAATATATCCATGTACTCTAGTAATATTTTAAGATGTATACATTCATTCATTTCACCTATTGTACATGTAAAAATACATAGCTCACACACAGCATTTTTGTCTTAACATCTATTATTAATCTCTGCGCTTTTTTTTTTTTTTTTTTTTGTGGAAAATTCTTTGAGTGGCCTTCACTTAGCAGTTCTGTTCTTAATGCCTAGCTCCATAACTACAGTGAGTGCCACTTTGAAAATAGTATTGACTTAAACTTGTGGAAAGCTATTTTTATGAAAAGTGAAAATCAAGAAGTATAAAGTAGAATGGAACATCTTGTAGTGGACTAGAGGGGACTGGGATGTAGAATGATCCAGCTAGTGGATGGAACAGATAAGCCAAGGCACTTGCAGGGAGACTATCTGTGGGGAGGCTAGTTCAATGTAGAGCTTGATTATTAGTTATTTGGTTTGACTAATTTCCTCCCAGTAATTCCTTTTTTAAAGATATTTCAGTATTTTTGATTTTGTCATTCTGGAAATCCTTAGGTAAAACCTCATCATTCTATCTGTTATTGTTACCAAATCTTTCTAAACATATACGAATATTTTCTTAAGAGTTCCATAATAAAATTTCCACCGTCACTACGTAAACTACAAGAAATTGCTAGATAAAAGCTTTTCTAAGTGCTAAGCGTAGCATTAATTAGGTTTATAGCAGCGCATATAGTATAAACGATTACAAGAATTATTACAGAAATGAAAAAGGGAGAATTACATTCTGATGCTTCTCTAAAGGTAGAAAGTTTACATACACTCTAAATTACGTATTTATTAAGTATATTTTTGAGGTTTTCTCCTATCAGAGACACTGTATTATACTTGTATGGTAGCTGTTGAGTCATGGCCTGAACCACTAATTGATCACCTGAGGAAAGGACCTGATCAGTCCTGAGACCACAGGTGAAGGCAATTCATCTGTGTGACCAGAAGGGTTGGAGCCTGGCTCCACCTCTCTTAGACCCTGTTTAAGGGCTGACTGCCACTGGGGAAGGATCTCTTTCTGGGGATCCCTCCTTGGTGAAGCTTTCCCGTACAAGCCTAGAATCTTCTGATACGGGTGAGCTTCTTCCCTTCCTTTATAGTACCTTTCTATCATGCCAGTCCTTCTGTCATCACACCTTTGTTGTAACACCTTTCCCATTGTACTGATCTGCTCAATTGCTATAATAGTGTACATTAAAGCACTGGGACAAAAGAGAAATCTGATTTCCTTGATCTGTTTGGTTTGATACCAAATCTACAGAATGTGTATATGAATTATTAATACAGTGGAGAAGTCTGGTTTACTTCAGTAGGATGTTTCAGAGTATCCAAGAAGGGACATAGGGGCTTGATGTACAACAACTGTGATTTTAATGTACTGTACCAGTATATGCAAAAGAAGAGAAAATAAGTACTGAGATGGCAATGCAATCACAAAAAAACATATTGCAAATGGGAAATATGACACTTAACCGACCTGAATAATTTGAATGCACAGTGAATGATAGTATCATCTGGTATCTTGATAGTAGAGATGAAATAATTCAGCATCATCTACCCTGTGTTTACTGATAACATTTCAAATCAGATGCTGTATTGCATATAATAACTACTGACAGGGATTTTCCATTTAAGAACAGAGACAAACAGAAAAATGTCTATAGAAGTCTTGCACTGATGTAATGGAACTATTTGACAAAAGACTTCTATGATTTTTCAGTAAAAAAAAAAAAAAAAATCTATACTTAATTCTTTTCCTGTGTCTTTTTTTCTTAAATGTCCACATTTTTTTTTCAAATGTCATGTTTTCAAAATAAGCCATATGGCTAAATATGTTAATTATGCAACCCTTTGGAAACCTTAGGACAGGGAAACAAGAATTTATATTGAATTCAGTGTAGTTGTTAGCAGCAATACTTCTTCAGATATTGCATATATCTACTTAGGGTATTATTGTATGTGGGTTGCTCCAAAAATGATGTCTCCTATTTATTTCCATGAAAACTGCAACAGATGTAAAGAGCACGTTAGCCCTATTTGATAGTGCACATTCTCGGCTACAAAACACTATATTTCAATATAGCCATCACCATTAGCTATGCATTTTTGCTGGTGATGAACAAGATCCTGCATTCCACACTTGCTAAAATCTGCATCAGTGGAGGTGACCTATTCTTGCCACTGCTGAAATGTGCCCCCCCTTCTCCTCACTGCACTCACATCTGCTGTTTGGTCTCCAGAAATGTTCATTAAGTGCCATTGAAAGTCAAAGGGGGCTGTTTTTCTTCACAAAAAGGAATTCCATGACATATCTTCACTTCCTATGCTCTCCCATGTCAGGTGCCATTTTGTCAGAGTACCCCTCTGCTACTGTATGTTGCATGGCAACAGAATGTAATACAGAACGTAATAGAATATTGGCAGGAAAGTACTCAGCATGTACTACTGTACCACCAACAGCTGCTTCTGATGTTGTGGGCCAACATTAATAAAATAGGAGGGCAGTATTTTCAGAGTAACTTGTATATAGGTAAAAGTGCCTGGTATCAACATACCATAATATTCTATTGGCTGGTAACTATGTAAATAATTATCTTAGCACAATATTAAAATATTACGCATTGCATATACCACGCTCCCTGTCAAAGTAGCATTAAAACAGGGTTGAGTACACATTTACAGAAAAGAATCCTGGGGGTTAGTTGTCATACAGCAATTAGCTGCTGTGGTGGTCATAGCTCATTGTTAAATCATACTTAACAGTAAATTTCAGAGGCACTGGGCTTTTGAAAGATGTCTGTCATATTGTCACAGCTGAGAGGCACATGGCTTATAACAGGGTTGTTTTTGATAGGTAAATTGTCAATGCTGTCACTTGTTTATTATCTATAATGATATAAAAACAGAACTTTTGAATAACATGCATTTGTATTCTAATGAGTAAAATTTATTTTGTCTGTACTTTAGAATTATAAATTTGAAGTACCATGTTTTTATCTTTCAGGCAAGTGATTTCTCTTGTCTAATTCATTAGAAGTGAGTTAGAAGAATAGCCTTTCTATTAATTATTAAAAGTATCCTTGAGTCCAGGCTGGGGAAACTGAAAGGTCTATGCAAAAGTTGTTATGTGTCCAGAGGCTGAGAATCAGGACAGAATCAGGATAGTGCTAAGGGGATTGAGGGGGGGGGGGAGGGGGAGGAGGATGGAAAGAACTGGAAGACAGGCCAAAACAGGCAGAACCTGTAGTTTCATTCTGGAAATGCATTTACCTTATAAGTACATTGAAGGTGAATTTTTCTCTAAAATTAGTACTTAACCATTGAGCTCTAGGAGATGTATAAAAAAGGTGTAAATGCACTGAGGATCTGTTCTCTGTTAGATAATTCTTTGTCAGGGAGAAATGCTTTTACGGAAAGCCTTCAGTCTACAGAATTCTTGCTAAGAAGTTATCTTCGATCTATACCTACTTGCAGATATATATCTTTGAGAAAACTAACAAGCGTGAATTACCTGATCTTCAACTATGAAGCAGGAATCATTAAATATGTGTTGGTTGTGGGCTTTCTCTTTAATATGTGTTTTTAACAGTCTGAAAGATGGAATAGAAAATAAAACTAAACAAACCCGGAACAATATACATAATCCTTTTTTTCCTTGATTCTGAGATTTCTACTTTATTTGAATGTACTTGGCAGTACAGAATTCAGAATGTAGAAAGCAGAAAGGGGCAGAAGGAACGATCTGGTAAATTTTTGGCTTTTACTAAATATTTAAAGGTTTCAGCCCAAGAAAAATCTTGCCAGTGAGTTAGTTTGTTAATGTTGTGCTGCAGTACTAAAGATGTTTTATCAGTTCATTGCGTCATCTCTTTTTGTGCATGTTTGTGCCTGAGGCTTCTTTTCTTTTTATCTCATCTCTGATAGAAGTGTCAACACTGATCAAGTTTCCTAAAGACATGTGAAAATTGACTTGTTCTCAACATCGCTGCTATCACTTTTCAATACTCCTCTATTGTCTCTCTGCTTAGCTATGAGTGCTTTGTCTTTGTGGCAGTTCTTGTAAATCCAGGCTGAGTCCACCAAACTTGTAAGGTGGCAGAGTACCGTCATGCAGCCAGTCTTGCCTAGCCAGTTAAGATACCATCTGCATAAGCTGAGAAGCTTAACTTGCATTTTGTTTATGTCATGGCCCCAGCTTGTCTCTTCTCCTTGTGTCCAGCTTCAGAGCATGACAGAAAATGACGTGGATTCTGTGTCCCATTGTGTTTCATCAGACCCTAAGTGATCTTCTTGATTTTTCCACCGTTGTTGCCATGTGGAAGTATTCCTCCTGTGTAGTTTTTACAATTGCAGCTGGTGTGAACTGTAGACCTCCTCCCCTGTGTTCCTCCCCATTCACGTGAGCTGACATTGTGTTTTCTCCCCTATTCTACTCAGGTTCTCAGCCTTCCCCATTACCATGGAATCCAAACACTTAAGCCACTTAGTACTGTAATATCTTCCAAGTAGAGTCTTTCTGCTAATGATCGTGTAGCAACAGAAATTCTTATGCTCCATGGAAGTTAACTGGGACATATGTGTGTGTATGTTGAGGTGTGGGAGGTATCAGAGAACTGAAATTCATTTGGAACTTGTCTCTTATATGCAATATGACAATGACTTTCCCTTTAGCTGCATAACTGAATTCTTACAAGCACAGCAGTGTGAATGTTTGGAATGTAAAAATATTTTATGCAAAGAAAATAAGCAGCACTGTAGTAACAGTTTCTTTTGCTAAGGGCTACAAAGTAAAACTGCATTACATGCTATATCTATATTTGGTATTAAAAAGAATTTGAACATCCCCTTAAAGCCTATTTTTTTTTCTGACAAGATATTCATTAAAAACTAGTTCTTGTTATTAAGCACATTATTACACAATTAAAATTAAATAAGTCTTGAGGGAAAGTTATAATTTGTCAAAAAAAAAAATAACACCCTTGATTAATTTTTTCTTTCTTTCTATGAATAGGTTGGTTCAAAAGAGAAATTCAGTGTAAGAAATACCATTATAAGTTAAACATGTTTTCATTATCTTTTAAAATTTGTATACTCAGAGGCATCACATGAATATAGTAATTTGAAAAATTGTTGAATTATTAAAGAAACTATTTGCCCAAAGCTTGTATGCCTTCATATAACCACAGTGTGGTGTGGTGTAATTTCAAAGAATAGATTATAGCAATTGGTCTTTGACTGGCTAAGCTTGCCTTCATTGATTGTTGTGTTGGCTCTTAAAGAGATATCAGACTTTAAAATATAATTAACATTAAAAACATGTTTTCTAACATGTCTTTTTTACTGCTAGTAAAACAGGTGCATTGCACTTCACAGCTCTAAGGTGTGCATGGGGGGAACTCCATTTCCCCCTCCCCTCCCCTCAACTCCCAGCAACTAGAAAAACAAATGAATATAGGCTGCCTACCTTATAGCCTGAAAAAAAAAACTTTGCTACCTTGATGAATTTTTTTTTTTTTACGTAGAGTCAAACAAAACAAAACAAACAAACAAAAAACTAACACTAGAGATAGCTTATGAACTACAGGAAGACCTCAATCACTCATACTAGTCATTGAGAGTAATCACTGGTCATGGGAGAACCATGTTTTATTCCTTGTCTTTACAGACATAGTTAGCAACCTTTTTATGTTCAAGGAAAACATTGGTATGTAGAACCATACAGAGCTTCTTTCAGGATGCAGGTTCTGCCATAGAAACCACAGGAGGGTCATGATCTTTTCTTAAATACAAAGACTTTTAGGATAAATTTTTACAGAGGTCATACAATAATTCTCTGTTGAACTTAATAGTTAAGGACTAGAATAACAAAACTAAAAGAAAACTCTGGGCAGAAGAAATGCTTGAAAAAAGGGAACTCAAACCCAATTGCTTTTTCATTGCTATGCATGATTCTATCCAAAGCTGACTCAACTGTAATGGTTACTGTTATGTACATTAAATATAGTCATAGAATAACAAAACCATTTCCTTACGGGTTACGATAAGCAAACAATCAAATGCATATGCCCAGCTACATCTACTTGGGTATGAATTGGTGACTATGAAATATTAGAAGAAATATTCATGTTCTGAAGGCAAAATCTCTTCTCCTGGAGTCTCTACTTCAATTTAATTTGTTCCTTCTATTTGGCAAGGCATATTTAATTCAAAATGGATAAAAGCAGAATCGTTCATAGTAAAGCGTTAGACCAACTTGATGGGTTGCTTTGCATTGAGATTCAGCAATACTTTGGTTACTATCTATCAGAGGTAAAACTTGGGTCTGATCAAACTAGTTTTGTAAGCTTTCTGTCTCATCCTTACAAATTAGCAGTCGTTTAGAAGTCACACTGAGCTGATCAAAGTGATTATTCCAGTTATTAGTTACAGGAAGCCCTTGAGATGTGAAAGCAACCAGGAAAAATAAATAAAGAATAAGCTTTTCTCAGATGGGTCTCAGTTTTAGAGATAAGGAGTTAAAGATGAATGGATTATCTCATGTTTTCCATCTTTTGTCATATTTTTCTTAACAAAGTTTATTCTCGTGTGCTTCGGTTTTGACAAGCATCACAATTCTATACTGTAGCTGAATTTTGCCAGAGCATTTTTATATATTTATTTAATATTCAATTGCGAAGATGTTATTGATCATACAAATAACTCCCTGTGCTCTTTGCTGCTTGAGTATGCAGTGTTGAACCGCATGTAACAGGATGCATATTTCTACATAGAGTTGTGTGGGTCGATGCTGGCCACTCTGAGATTGTTTTGAACTTTGCTAAGTTCAAAATCTGCTAAGGAAAATAATGAAGTCTGTATCTGCCTTGTGGGACTCAGAGGTCGGTAGCTTCGCAGCCCACCATGCCTCACACACTGCAGTATCAAAATCTTTCTTGTAACCCTACTTCTATTCAAAGTTTATGTCCCTGCTTCACCGTCTTTGAAAGACAAAGCATAGCTAGAGCCAGACTTCCAACGTTTCTAGGTGAGTGGATGCAGAGCTAAGAGTTTAAATTGTAGGACATGCCCAAAAGCAGTAAATGCTTGGAAGTACAGAGAGTCGCATTCTCTGGGAATCTTCATGAAAACTGCTATAATTTATATTGTGTTATGTCAATGCAACGCAGATTTCTGTCAGCATAATTGTGAATATATACACTTCGTGTCTTTTAAGTGTATTATGCATTCTTCACTATTATGTAATATCTATTACAGTATAGGACCAGAAAGCTACTACTGTTTATGGTAATTTTGTACTGTAATACAGAACTATTATATCTTATGTGGTATTACCTTGTTCAAGTAGACAAGTGATGATTTATTTTTTCTTCCTTCAGTATTATAAACTTAGTTTTATACTCTGTGCCCTCCTCTCTCTCCCTTCAGCAGCTCTTTATACTGCAGTATTGAAAATAATTTTTTTGGGGATCTTATATGTTATTTAATTTGTAAACCATAAAGCACATGCATTTAGAAAATAAAACGTTTAAACACTCTATAAAACTTTGTAAGACCTGAATTTTCATACTCCTTCAGACACTAGTTTTTTCTTCAGCTCTTGTGCTTCCAGTGAATATCTGTATGGGTATAAGCACAGATAGATTAAAAACTCTCACAGAGCACACAGATAAGAACTGAGGAAACAGATATTTGGGTAGGGTAGAAGAAGAGGCTTTATCACCTTAGGAATAACCAGACAGTGTAGTAAGCTGCCCAGAGAGTTTATGCAGTTTCCATTCTTTGGGATTTCCAGGATAAAAACATGATAAAGCCCTGAGCAACCTGCTCTGACCTCAAAGGTGATTTTGCTGTGAGCAGGAGACTGGAGTGAAGATGTCCCATGGTTCCTTGCAACTTGTATTATCCTATGACACTAAGAATTTTCGGAATGAAAGTGAGATGGGTGGAATGCTAAGAATAGATCACCTGAAAATGTTCAGTCCTAAACCTCCTTTGTTAAATCCTTCTGTTTAGGATATGTCTTTAGACTAGCACATTTTTTCAAAGAGTGAGACCTGATGAAAAACAGAAGTAGTATTATAAATACTCTCACATGTTTGTAGTTTGCATATCATGCATCTCAAAGCCTCATATCAAGGACAACAGCCTATTCTAGAAGACGTCTTCTAGGTAATGATGCAGACAATACTTCTTGACAACTTGGGCATGATGTCTAATTTAGCTGCTTAAACTATATTATTTTCTTAAAATACAAAAGGAAAAAACATACTTCATGTCATTAAGCCTGGAATGCTAGAGAAGACAGTTTTCACCTTGCTGCACTAAGATCTCTGCTTTTAAATACCTGGAGAACTCTGACATTCAGAACAACTGTGACCATAATTCACTCGTTACTCCTTTAATACAAATTTTGCAACTGGAATATCCTTGATTCTCCAGACAGAGGTAAGCACAAGAATACTGAAATATGCATAATGTATGTTTCTGAATTGAAATGAAGTTCTGAGTTGACCATTGTTTAAAGGAAATATAGTGCAGCCAACCCAGAAATTCAGCGGATGTATTTAACAGTGAGAAACAGGACTTCTTCCAGAACTGAGGGATTTTGCCTGAGGTAAACCCAGCATGAGAGTCATGTGAGAACTTGTAATGTTACTATAATGATAACTTGCTGACGTGGAAAATAAACTATGAATTAAGCTAGTTCAGATTGTACTGTAAGTAAATGTGAAGTAGCAGTAGCATGCCCATTGTCACAGGCCTATCATCTGATGATAACTCCGTGAACTTTACTAAATAAGGGTAAATAGCTCATGCAAATTTTTTATACTTTCTTTCCATTTCAGTATGTCCATAACTCTTAGGTTTTAGTCTTCCTTTTTTTTCTCTATATGCAAGCATAGGTGAAATTTAAATTTCTATTCAGATTCTTCAATTCCCTGGTCATTAGAGCAAAGCTTTACTTCTTCTTAGGTTAACTTGTTTTTTGATCTTTTTGTCTTGTTACATTTTCCTTGGCTGTACTTAACTAAGTGTGGTTTAATGGGAGTAAAATTACAATCTAAGACCAAAAAGAAAATTTAAATGGTGAACACGTACACTGTGGGCCCTCACTTGATATTGCTTTGTATTATTTTGAAACACAATGATTTATTTAAATTTTGTTGTATCTTCTGCAATAACCATACAAGATTTAAAATACCGGTTTATATGCTGTCTTGGTAGGCATGTATTAAAAAAATACATATATGCAAATAAAGCACAACAATTTTTCTGAATTACTTTCTTACTACATGTACTCTCTCTAACTGTACAGTTAAATAAGATGGTGAGGAAGAATACTGTTACTCTGAAACTTAAAAAATATTTACTTAGCACATACTTTTTATCTCTTAAAAAATGGAGGACATATATGTTAGCTTTATAAAGTAAACTTACTGCTAATTATAAAACAAGCACCAACATAGCTTGCTTCAAGCTTAGCAAATATTCTTTAATACTTCAAAATGAGTATAGCTGAACTGTATCATAAGGAATAGACAGTTATTTATTAGAATTTGTCTTTATTCTTGAAAGTGGGGAGTACTGTCATTTCTCTGTACAATTCATCTACTACAAATGAAGAAAATGTTGATGTCTTCAAACCAGAGATTTCAAAAAGTGAATTTCTGAATAAGTGCTGTTGGCTCCCTCCAATGGTAGGAGGTTACTATTACTGGGGTCATGATTTTTCTAGAGAAAAATTGCTGTAGTGGAAAGCATCTATCTTAATGATGATATAATAACTGGGAAATGCCTTGTAAATGTCTTTATAATACACTACTTTTAAAACAAGCAAAAGTCTATGGGATTTATTATTTAGCATGTAATAAATGTCATTATAGGATTTTTTTTCTATAGGAAATTAAATCTAGTTGTGTGTGAGGAGAAATACATTGATGAAATAACAAGAAATTCATTAGAGATGGAAGATTCTACAGAATATTTAAATGATTAAGTTTGAGATTGTGTATATTTCACAGTAGATCAGTACTACAAATATAAGATTTTTATGTTCTATTTTATCACTTCAGATAGGACTGATACTTGCCATTTGAGAAAAAGAACATTTGAAAAACAAATTATCAGATAATTTTTTCAAATACCAAGTGTGATATGCAAACAAATTCAAGTGCTCTTTGTCACCGAGACAAATTTTGCAATGTGTTTTGGAATATCTTTAACGATACTTATAGAGGATTCTCCTGATCTCTAAATGTCATCTCTGTTCAAAGACTGAGTACAGCAAACAACTTAATGTCATTGTAAAATGTGAGAAATTAAAACTATTATTTCCAAGAAGATCCTCGTTGCTCACCAAAACATTATGGGACAGCACTGAATGTACAGTGAATGTAGCTATGGTGCTAAGAAAATATTAAGTAAAATGAGGGGGAGAAAAACTCTTAAGTCAGTTAAACTAAGGAAAAGATGATTTTTATCGTCAGTGTACAACATTACACTGTTTATAATGCATTTCTCTCCATCAAAACTAAACTCATTCTAAGTAACTTGTAAGCTTCTGAACGATATTGTGACACAAATGACTGGTGAGCAAATAAAATGTATATTTTTTAAAGTTAATATGAATATATGTAGAACAAAAGATTACTCAACTATTATAGAGAACAGACCTGATTTTTTGTTAATGATATTTTTAAATAGTCATATGCTTAAATTCTTAACATAAGACCTTTATTACATTTTGTTCCCCTTTAATGTCTTTTTTTTTTTTTTTTTTTTTTTTTTTTTTTTACCTGAGTATCAATATTTGAATAATTTGTACAAACATGGTACTTTTCACAGACTTCCAATTTATCTTTCTAAGGAATCGCATTTATCAGGTATCCGTTACTTCTGTGTATGTTGTTTTATGAAAGATATAGTGCCTTCACCACTTTATTTCAAAATTAAATCCTAAATATAATGGAAGTTACTACTTGTGTATTTCATCTTCTGGCCTCTGAGGAATAGCTATCAACCAATTTTTGTTTATTGAATTCTCAAAAAAATATGTGGTAAAATTTACTAAAGCGTTGAATAATACATGGTAATATTAATTGGTTCCTGGCACGTGGCATCTGCATTTATCTTCCATTTTTTTATTTCCATGTTTTCCTGCTCCATCGGTGCTCCCAGGTTCACTACTGTGTTGTACAATGCAGTTGAGGCCTCATCCTCATTGCTGTTCTAGGGATTCCAAGAAAGAAATCCATAAAGTTACTTTCTTTGATGTCAAATAATAAACAGGACACTCCAGTTAATGCTTTCCTCCCAGCAAATCATCTAAGGGTCTGTACGGATATCAGCCTCTTTGCCTTGGAAAACTTTAGCAAGGATTACTGAAAGAGTTGTATTATGCGCAAAGCATCTGCCACAGTGAAGTGATGGCATGTGTAAAGCAACTGATTACTTACACAGTATAACACTTCTTGGGTTCTTCTGACAACATCCATTCTAGAACAGATTCTTTAGGGGGAATTGCATTTCTTAAGTATTGCTCAGTGTTAATATATCTAGGTGACTGAAAGCATGGATGCAGTCTAAAAGCAGTTAATGTTGATGAATTTTCAACACTGCTGCAAATACCATGCGTATTATTACCTAGAATTAAGAATTCTTTGTTTCATTATTTTCTATTTCGTGATTTTATACACCATGATGAACATAAGTTCTTTTTTTTTTTTTTTAAATACTCCGTTTATTAATTCTTAATGTCTACATGGTTCATTTTTTCATTAAGATAGGAGCAAATATCATATTGATTATTGTACTGGGTAACTTACTGTAAATTCTTATAAAAGATGTACACGTTGATTAGAGGCAGAGTTTTCCAGCTAAAAATAAATGACATAAATTTGTGAAGTCATGCACGCTGTATTAGTAGCATGTATCTTTCTTTAGCAAACATGAGGTTGGTTATTGATGGAAATTGCTAAAATCATTCTCCTGCATCCTTGAAACTGCAGAGCCACCTGGTAGACTTGGAAAATAACAAGCATGGTTTTCTGAATATGCATGGTATTCCTCAAGATATGCAGTGCAGAGTTGAGATACATTTAGGTAAATTTCTGCTCTCCTCTGAACTTAGAGAAGTATGATCAGACAATTCAAGACATTAAAAGTCAGATTTAACAAAATTTTCTCCAATTCACGTTTCAGAAGATTAAAAAAAAAGTAGAGATCTTTCTAGTGAAACTATGCTTTTTTTGTGTCTTCCAACATTGTGTTCTATACGTTCTAAAGGCACACCAAGGAAAAACTAAATTTTATAGGAGAAAAGATCTAAGAAATGTCTATAGGTTATTTTAATATTTCAAAATACAAAAAATCTATGAAATACTTATACAATATACAAGTAAGAGAATCAATGCTCCTGAGACTTGAGTATGCTTTTTGCTGCTTTTGCCTAAAAAATAGCCATCGGACTTTTGATAAGCAAGTGTCAGGGCTTAAAGTTTGTGCAGAATTTGTAACTGTTTTAGGTATACTAGAAAGAAGATTAGAAGGCATTGTAGTCTGTATGTTCAAGAAAAAATCTTAGCTGGGCAAATGACAGTTTCAAAGATTCAGGATTGGTGGATTGGGTCATTATGGAGGAAACATTCTCAGGGTAGAAACAGAATCAACTGTGATTGCCTGCTGGGGAAAAAAAAAAGAGTGGTAGGAGGGAGAGCATGTGAGAGAGCATCTGTTGAAAGATGAATTAGATTTCTCCAGCTGAAATGCTTTATTGAATGCAGTTGGAATTATTGAAGAATATTCATAGTAAGACCAAATGTTTTACAACTAAGATTTGCCCACTCTGCTGTGACAGCTATGGTACATCAGCTCTTCAGTGACATTTAATACTCTATTTTGAGATTTTACCTATTTATGAAGGCATTAAGAGCAAGATTTTGTTATTATATTCTTGAAGCCATGTTTCTATCTGGAAGATTCAAAATAAGATGATAGCCCAGATCTGTTTTTTGCTGTTTTTTTTTCCACTTTAAAAATTACCATTCACCTGTTTTCTTACCCTACTGTTCACTAAAAGTGAGAATCATATGACTAATTCTCGGAGTAAATAAATGCTGTAAGAAAACCACAGCTATTGAAAGATATCTTTCTCTACTCTGCAACCTGTTTTAGAGCCTCTCTTTTGTCTCCAAGTACCAAAGAGGAATCTTAAGAAAACAGGCACATAGTTTACCAAAAGAATTCAATCTTCTGCACTTCGATTAGTATGGAACAGAACAGGGGTCAGGCAGCAATCCAGAGCGGACAAGAATCCTCAGTAACTGTTTTTACTTTAACATAAAAACATTATTTATAAGAAGTTTGTTGAAATTAATTAAGCTACAATATCTGTGGGCTCATCTGAGTTTTCCTTATCTGTGTAAAACAAGTTGTAAAACAGGTAGCCTACCTGGAAAATCAATAAAATTAGATGGCACATTCCTTTCCTACCTTTGCACCAGTTGTATCTGCAAGAAAGTTATTTTTGCTGTTCTCTGCTCTTCTTTGAATTTGTCTGCCTTTGCATAGACTTGTTTTGCCATGTTACTTGTGATAGTAGTACAGATTGCTTACTGAAGGCCACAATGCCAGAAAAAAAGTACTGACAGTAAGAAATGTCTTTGAGTAGGCACAGGTGTCCTTTTCTCTTAATCTATCCACAGAAAGAGCTGATTGCTTTCTGAATGTAAAGTTGGTGTGAGATACTGAGGGGACTTCATAAGATGTTATATTATGGATACAAATGTCAGCACAGTGTCACTCAGCAAAGATACTCGTGAGCTGGAATGCAGGCTCCTGGACAAGAGATGAAGGCAGTGGTGAAGGTTGAAGGCATTTGTGGTATATCCACAAACTGTGTCTACACAGTTGATTATAGAAAACACATTATTGTTAGTTAAATCAGAAAGAGAAGCTTCAAAAAATCATCAACTTATGAAAGGAAAGCAAGTAATATCCAGGTGTGGCAGATGCTAGAATATAAAATCCCATATACATGTGTCATCTGAGGTTAGGAATCATGCTTGTACATCACCAAATTCAACCATTTCTGGCTGAATAATAAGAGCTTTGGTTATCTGAAGTCAAAGTACAAAATGAAATGTTACTACTCTGGAAAGCTGGTATTAGCTAGTGCCACAGTATAAGTCTCCCTTTCTTTTGCTTCTATAAATTACCAGGAGAGCTAAATTCTCATGACAGCACTGTCAGAGTCCAATCTGGTGCCAGCAGACCTTTCTCGATGCAGTTTTTCAGGCTCACCTTAAAGATGCAATTCCTGCAGATGTCACTGAGCAAAAATGTGATATGCAGAGACCTCTAGAGACTGGAAAGCTAAACTACACTTAATGACATGCAGATACAGTTCAGCAGTGCGTAGTAATGAGATCATTGGCAGATACAGAGCAGACTATGAAGAGAATAAGGTAACGTGAACTGTTTTAATCTATGTGTATAAGTCATGATCTTGAAAGTCATAGAGTTTAGGTTATTTCCTTCAAAGGCAGTTGAGAAAGATAAAATATACTTTGTTTTTATGATACAAAAAGTAGAAGAAAAAAAGACTAAAAACAGATGCTTACCTAATATTTTTATATAATGTTCAATAATAGAATCTTCAAAATAGCTGTGACTTCAATTACTATTCTGCAAGCTCCTGAAATCTGGAATTCATTTGTGAAACCCCTGGAAGTAGAAGACTGTTTATTTTTCATTTGCTTGAAGCCTGTTTAGAGGCTGCGTCTCTTTACAGCACCTGAGAGAAGCCACAATGTTCTAGTTGAGTTCAGAGCTAATTACAACTGTGAAAGAGACCTTTGCAGGATTGTCATTAGCCATACTTATAATTCAGACCAAGGTGTTACCTCATTTATTTTCTCAGTGAGCAGCTCTTGATGCGTTTGACCGTGGAAAAACATACTCACCTTGAAGTACATCGAATCTTGCAACTATAGCTACAGCTTAACCCTAGTGTTGCCACTTCTGTACCTCGTAGTACTATTCAGTTCCTTCAAATTCTCTGCTGTGTGCTGCATAGAAGTCACTGCTTTGGTGGGTCCTTTTCTATGGCTCTTTGAGCATGGAGGGTTTGGCTTCGAGAACTTGACTTTGGTGATCGTCTTTGGCCTAAAGTAATCTTTCACTATAGTGAAAGATTAGCTATAGTGACAATGCTATATATATAGTGACAATGCATTTTCTAGGTTTTCTCTTGGATCTTCATTGTAGATGTACCTCTAAGACTAAGTATTGGGCATTTCAAAGTTTTGATTCTCTAGAGACAGGACAAAGAGATTTCTTTTATACTGGATGTTGAAAGAGGATCATACTGATCTTAGTCATTTCAACACAAAATAATGCTGCATTCAGATTTTAGAGCACTTGCCAGTAAGTGGAATTTACTGATGCAAAATAACACCTCTTTGCAAAATGTGCAGAAAAGCTGAGTTAATTTTAGAGTTATATGGTAGACAAATTGGAGTATACATGTACACGTAAGTTTTTAAATCTGAAATACTTGATAAGCTCATGTTACGCTAACATTACTTCATGGAGATGGCTATTCCTGTCCAAAGCAAACTTGATTGTGTGGAAAACAGATGACTGTGTCAAAGCTTAAGTTTAAATTCAAGTTATAGAAATGAGTTTCTGCTTGGGACCTGCAATGTTTTTTACCTCACAGATACTTTTTTGCCATATACATTAAAGCTATAATTTATGTCTAAAGATGGAGTAGTAGTATCTTTGACTGCATTATACCTAAAATGAAATTTTATACATTTATTCTGTGAAATATTTTATCTTTCAGGACCAAAGTTTCTGCATTCACTTAAGATGTCAGTGTGAGTTCCCAATGGATGTCCAAGAGAGCTTGGATAATTAAAGGTCTTGCTCTTAAAAATGGATAACAAAAGCAGTATTTCATTTTTTTCATACTTAACACTCTTTGAATTACACTATTTTTCTAGACAAAAAAGAGGAGTAAGAAGCAGGCCTACTATTCCTTCCTCAAATCACTCCTATGAACAGCAGTTCTAAAACTTCTCTCAGAGAAACCTATCTAGAGAACAAACTTGCCAAATAAACCCTGAAGATAAAATCCTATGAGTGGGAGGGAAACTCATTTGCTAGACCATGTCTAAAATAGTTTGTTAGAGTTCAGAAGACCTTTTCTCCCAGAAGATTTGGGCCTTGCTGTGGGCAGGCGGGGAAGTACTGTGTGGAGACAGACTGCCTTGAGATGTGTGCATGTAGGCAGTACAAAGGTAGAGGTAATTTTCATAGGCTTTCAAAACGCGTTTCAACATTTCGTGTGTGTACTGACACCCAGACTTTCAGGGTCACTTCTCTGAGCACATTCATTTCATTCTACCTGCCTTAATAAACTGAAACAGTGTCCTTCAGGACAGAAACGAGTACATTTGGTACATGCTTGTAGAGACTAATTGTAAGGTGCATTGACTTGAGCTTTACTTTGAGGATCCATCTAGAGGTACAGAAAAAAGTGCTCATTATTTTGCACATTTTAGGCTAAGTACTGATCTGGTGGTTGGTGCGTCCTTACATGTCAGTTCTTGTCTTCATCTATGATTTCACATGTAATGAACTTTAATTAGATGTGCTAGGGCTTGAACAACTATTTTTAAAATCTAACCACAAGACCCCATGACTTTTTATTTTTAGTTTTCCCATAAAACTGTGTGACAAAAATTGCATTTTTGCAGACAAAAGGATTAGACTTCTGCTTCCCTTCAATCCCCTCCTTTTTTATTTTTTCTTTGGATCTTCATTTCAGTAAGTTAAAAACAGGTGAGAGTTCTGATCTCAAAGTAGGGAAGGAAGATATGTGCTGAACAAGTAGCTCTGTATCCTGGAGTGAGCTTATGAAAGGCTATGGTATAGGAATTAAAAAAAAAATCTAGTAATTCCAAAGCATGGTTATTAAATGGATTTTATCAGAACAAATAATACTGGGTTGTGGAATTATTTTTGTTTTGTTTGATCAATTTCTTCAGAGTTAATAAATGTCAATAATGCATACCGAGATAAAATAAAACAGATTAGTTTTTTTTTTTAAGACTTATATTTCTGGTAAAAAACCAACAACAGTGACAAAACAGACAAAAAACAAACAAACAAAAAAAAAAAGCCCACCCAAAACAACAACAAAAAAACCCCAAACCGAACCTAATTCATAGATCCAATAGAGTAATCTGGAGTTCACTACTTAACTGAGTCGATTACCACAGTTTGTGACACACACATGTATGCAGGAGCATTTCACTTGAGCTGTGCATCTATCTTTTGCCTAAGCTTCTTCAGAGATGATAATTTAATGATATTTTAGTCATCTAGCTATGCTGGCAGAGTAGGAGATGAGAGGAGGGAAAGTGATGAACACAGAGAAACAGAAGTATGCCCTTACAACCTGCTTGTAGGACCATTCCTACAAAGGATCAAATAAAAAATTTTAGTATCTTCTCACAAACACAGATTCATTGACCATAAAATCAGTCTGTTAGTGCCTCTGAGTTGAAAACTATAACTATTCAGCTAAGATAGAATATGTACTTCTAAATCTGGAGTATGTTTATATTAAGCTGATTCTCCATAGATCTGGGGGAGCTGGAGTAAATCGTGTTGTCATTCTATGGTGCTGCATTATAACAGTAACCCGTTGGTGATCCTGTACATTCTTCCTATACATCTTTCTATAAATCTGTTATTTCTGTAAAGTTCTTTAAGAGGGAAACTAAATATCTTAAGAGTCTCAGGTAATTATTATGAAATATTTACATTTAACATCTCTAAGTGACAGCAGCTCTGAATTTGAGAAACTACTTAAAAAAATTTAATGTCTCAAAAAGCTGTATTTTCAAACAAGAAATGTTTTGTTGAAATATTTCTGACTTGCATAAGATTTATTGCTGTTGTAATGTATTCTAGTCAATTACAGACTCACTGATTTTCATGATTTTAGAATGTTTTAAGAATTTATGATTAAAGAAGTTAAATCTTTGTAGTGAAATTTCAAGCAAACATCTTAAATATTTGTGTTGATTGCAAATGTACTTGAAGTAAATTGAATTATCCTGATGTTAGAAAAAAACATAGTTATGAATTCAGCCCTACTACTTTGTTTTGCTAGTGGTTGTCCTGAGTAACTCAACGTAATGTATAAGCAAAGATATAGAGGCAAGCCATCAGCAGGTGAAAGCATAGGTTGTAGTCTTATCGACTGGAAGATAGACGTTTTTACTGTACAATATTTTATAGGAACTCCAAAACCCCAAGGTAAAGTCTTGAGGAGACTTAGCTGCAGAATGCAAGCTGCCTTGGCTGTCCCAGGACTATGCAATGTTTCTCCCTCTATTTCCATTTCAGCTTACAAATTTTCAGTCCAGACTGGCCACAGAGTTTGCCTTCTCAGCTGGATGGGCTGGCAGGAAACCAACTCTAAAAAGAACACCATATATTAAACATAGTGTGACTAGCAAAAAGAGGGCGGTGAGGCCTTGTGCAAGAGTATGGCAGCCCAAACTGGGATACTTCTCCCTCCTGTGCAGCTATGCACCTCATATTTCATATGTTTAGCAAGTGTGAGACAATACAGTTACTGGAAGTAGCTACTACGTACTTCTGTTCCTGTGTCCCCTGTATGCTTGTACTCACCATGGCTCTCCTTTAAGACAAGCTTCAGTGCTTGCAGTGTCATGCTGCAGGGAATGCTGACCGCGTTACTTTTGGATAAACTAGTACAACAGGAATGAGATGGTTGGTGGAAACAGGACTCCTGTTTTCAGAGCTGCTAGCAGTGATGCACATTTGTTACTATAGTGAAAAGTGATCAGAGAAGCCAGTCTTTCAGCAAACTATAACATTTAAATATTTGCAAAAACGTGAATGGAAACATATGGTGCTGATATAGAAGCACCCCAGTGGACTTGTTCCAGTGCAATGCTGTTTTGCTCCTTCTGCAGCAGCTGCTAAAAGGATGTGGGCTGGCATAGATGCTTTCTTCTGGATAATATTTTTCTATAGTTCCCTTTGACATAATTGTCACAAAATATGGAGTGATCCTCCAAGGGTTATTCTGGTTCCTTTTGTTACAAAATAGTCATTTTAGCACGCAGAAATGTGCTATCACTATGGCAGTTAGATGTTTGCTATTATTTGAAAAATATACAAATCATAGGAATTAAATTTAACTGTGTGCACCAGACTTGCCCAGATAACATTATGTAGCTATGGACTTGTACTGTGTTTTACTGAAAGTCCATTCCTTCTGACAAAAAGCTGAATTGAGGCAAATTGTTCAGTCATACATGTGGCTAGGGAAAAGCAGCTAGAGCTCTGAAATTCCGTGCATGATTCTTCAGTGTTCTACAGTAGTAACTCAGAAATATTTAATAGTCCTCAGGGAGAAAATAACTGAAGTAAAGAAAACGCTGGCATATTGAAAATTGTGATACTGTAAGGAACTGGATGAATTGGGTGTAGTGATTGATTGCACTGAAAGGGGAAAATATCAGGCTGCAGGAATGTTACTGGCATACATTTTATGTTATTTAATTAGTTATCTTGGCACAAAAGAAAGAGATGAGATGCATTAATGACACAAAGGTGGAAGGCTTTGCCTTGACAGAAGAGAATGAAAATGTTAAGTAACAAAACCAATGCTTAGAGGAATTGAGTCAGGAAAATGGGATGAAGTTAAAAATTGTAAATACAGATTGCATTTATATTGCAGATGAGTATCAGTCATTCGACCATGAGAATGACTAATTTCAATCTGATTAGAAGAAATGAAAATATGGTGAGGCTAACATTCCAAGTTTATTTATTTATAATATTAGCTCTCTTGCTAGCTTCCCACTTTCTTGGAATTCCTTGCAATTGTTTTTCTATACCTCATAGGAAAGGGCTTCCTAAGGGTAAAGAGTTCTCTGTCAGCTGTCTGCTGGGTGGTGATAGCTGAAGTTTTAAAGACTAACGTCAGTGAATAAAACCTCTAGTTCTTTCTGCCTACTCAAAACAAACCTGGTTTTGCATTCCTGTATGTGGCCTCCACCCCTATTTCTGATACATTTATTCAGTGCTTTCCAATAGTAACCCAGAAGCCTTTAGTCATCATTCAGAATTAATTCCTTTCACCTCTCTGCAGTGGTGATGAAGCCCTAGGATTCAGATAGATCTGAATGAGCAACCTCTGTGCATCCCTCCACAGCCCGGGTGACTTCTGGTGGAACTGGTGCAGGTTAATTAATTGAACTGAAGGCTAATTAATTGAGCTGGAGGAAACTCTGATCAGCATATCAATTATAAGATGGTAATGAACAGCATGATTTTTTCCTTAGAAAATCTTAGAGAAAAGACTCCAAAGTTAACTTGAAAACCCCAAAATGTGTGAGTTTTTGTTTGTTTGTCCTCTAGAAATGAGCTTTCACTGCAGTTAAGACAAAATAATTTATTGTTTCATAAGATAATTTTCTATTTTATTTATTATTAGAGAACTTTGATTCTTTACTGTGAATTAACAGAAGAGGTGTTTTAGTCACAGAAACTTAAAGATACAATAAATGTTCTCCAAGCACCGAAGCAGACAATTTTGGAAATGACATACATAGAAAATATTTTTTTGAAAATGAAATGTTCCTATTATTTCTTGTCAGAAGTTTTTCTCCCTTCCTCCATTTCAATCATTCCAGATGATACTTTACAATTGTCTGAATTGTGTAGAAGTGATATTTCATTTTGTTACATCATACATGTATATGTCACAAAGTAAGGAATGATCCTCCAGGGGTTGTTCTGGCTCATGTTGTGGGCAAAGGCAGAGTGAGAGATGTTATTCTAGCAGTTGAGGATTTCTAAATGTGTTGAAACAGCACTAAAGAGTACGAGGTGTAATCATCCTGTTTAGTAAAAAGGAAAGAAAAATCCATAGTAAAGAGACAGATGCCATCAGTACAGAAATCATGAGTATTAGGAAAAAGCATTTTTTCTGGTAGCAAAAGTTTTAGTTAATTCCTCAGAACCTGATATTAAGAGTTCCATGAATACTAAAATCCTCTTTATCTCCATTTGCTTTTGTTTCCAACTTTTCAATTTATATGCTTCTGAGGAATTGATTTCCTTCTTAATGAGTCAATTGTTATCAATACTTGCAATGAATTATAGCCATGTCCTTCAACATTACCCCACAGTGAAATCTACAGCACACAGAGCAGTCTGTTGAGCACCCAAAGTGTTTGCTATATATTATGCAGTTCTGTGTTTATTTTCCTGTGAGCTTAAGGTCAAACAGTGTGAAACAGGAGCTTCACTGTGCCTTAGGACTGGAAATAGACTTCTAGACAACTGAGTATTGCACAAAACATCTATGTTAGTGATTTGATAGCAGTAATTTTGAGGTTGGAGAATTAACAGTTAATTTGTAATCCTTTCAGTTAGCAAGTTTCAAGCTCCTCCATCTGATAGTAGGACTGAGAAAAAAATCCAAGTACAAACCAACAAAAACCAGAATTGCTACGACATAATGATACTTCAATGCAATCTGTAGTAGTCTTGGATCATGTTTTTTTCTTTTTCTTTTTTTTTTTTTTTCATGATTTACTTACTGTAGAAAAAAAACAAAACAACAACACAACTGGTAGTAGGATATATGAAAATCTGTGGAAGTCTGGTATTTCTAGTTGGATTTTTTCATTTGTTCATTTACTCTTTTTTTTTTTTTTTTTTTTTTTTTTTTTTTTTTGGACAAGGCTCTATTGGAATGGAAATAATGAGACCTTTTCTTTACTTACTAATGGGAATTATCTTTTCATATGAACTCAATTGCTTTTAGCATCCTTATCAACAATTACCTCTGCATAAAGGCATCTTTCCACCATGGCCTTTCCTTATTTGTCTTCCTAATTAGACTTTTCTCTTCAAAAGGCTTCAAGAGATGAAAGAATGACATCAACGTAATTATCAGTCTCTCTCTTTTTAAGGAGCTGCTTATCTACCAGGTACATACAGGATACAGTACCCATTAGCTATTGTACATGGAAGAAGTAAGATTCAGGGTTTGTTTTAGCAAATTGATTAGAAATAATTGGTATTGCACAATTAAATATCATCATTAAGTTTTTCTAAGACTACATGTGGGAAGTGGAAAAAACAGGCTAATTTCTTGCTGATTATTTCCAAAATTATCAGGACTTTGCCTTCAGATATCATGCACAGTATTTCACAAGTAGGATATCCAAATCCTTTCCACGTAAAAACCCAACTGTAAGATAGCAAAGCAGTCGCAAAAATTGAAGAAGTATTTTTTTTTTTTTTTCAGGATTAAACAGGAAGAAGATAGATGAGAATGGAAAACACAATGAAAACAGTATGCTGAGATTTTGTTTTTTCCAAAGCAAGCAGAGGCAGCTGGTTGTTTGTCTGCTGAGACAGAACCTGTGGAACTTAAGGGAGAAGGGAAATGTCAATAAAATCAGTCACTTGTTGAAGGCCCAAGTTGCTATTTTCTTTTGCAAAATAAGGACTCCAGAGGCTCTCAGAGAGCCTTTCTTACCATCAAGAATTTCCTTTTTCCTTAGCTCCTGTCCCATTGGAAAGAAAAAATTCCATTTAATTTCCTTCTATCAGATAGAACACTTAAAAAGATACTCAAGCATTTACTAATTTATTCTTGACTATACTGGTTTTAATCCTAAAAGCTCCTAACTGAAATTCTTCTACACAATGTATTATTATAACAATGCCTTAACATACCTGATGCATAATCTGCCAAACATCACATACCTGTAAAATGGCAATACTCTTGTTTTGAAAAGAAATGAGAATATAGTTGGTTGGTTAGAGAATGCTTATCTCCAAGCAATTTTCTTTTCCTTAGTTATCTTTGAATTCTCATCTTTCCTATGTCTCATGGTGTACTACTTCTTTTTTTATGATGTATAGTTGATTTCTAAAAGTCAAATCACCTCTACAGCCACAACTGACAATTCTTGTTTCTGGAGATCCTCAGCTGCCTTGTGATTGTTTCATTTTAATACAAGATATGAGACAAGCAAACATAAAATCTCATTTAAAAAAAACTGGGAAGAATAAAAAATCAAATTCAGTCATACGTTATTTATTTATTGGTAATAAGCATTCTTTAGGAACAAGTTCCTTTTTTATTTTCCATAGCCTTTTAATCAATAATGAAAGCATTTATGGAATAACTTGAAAAATTAACTAATATTGATTTGTTTCCATATACTACAGAACATGAATCTGAACTCTCTTCTGCTATATGAATCATTAATCTCTTCTCTATTTTTTTACAGATATTAATACGAAACAAACAAATAAAACAGTACTGTGTTTTCTCGCAGTTGAATATTTTTGTATTATAGTGTTCCAATGTCCTATTAAGTCATAAAGGATATCCATAAAAAGAGATATGCACAGTATGATTACTAGTTATATGTTTTCTGTTATCATTACATATTTGGAAGCAGACATGATCAAAGTGTCTATGATCCACTGTTTTGGCACAGAAATTTGGGGCTTGTAAAAGTAGATTATCAGAGTTGTCCGTTCTTTGTTCTCTCTACAATCCATTTTACTCTTTCACAGACAATAAACATTGTGCATGTACCCCATCAGACTCAATGCTCTCCACTTCCTTTTCATGAAATGTAGTCACATTTAAACAAGCTTGAAGGTGGCCTACCTCTTGATTGAATCCAAAGCAATTTAACTTTACAGAGTAATTTCACACTTTCCATTACCAGAATGTAAGTAGCTGTTAAGTCAAAAAGGAGGATCAGAAATCATACCTTCCAACACACCCTTCCTGAGTTAAGCATACTCAAGGAAAGTATGAGTATTCCGAACTGTAATCCCAAGAAAAGGGGTGTAGATTGTATGCAAAACTGTTCTGCCTTCTCTGAAAATTAACAATTCCATCATGTTTCTAAGTGCTAGGAAGAGCAGTTGTTGAATTTAAAGGTATTAAATCTATATGGTAGGTACATCAAGATTAAAAACTCACAGACCATGTGCAAGTTATTTTGCTATCTGAAACAGAGTTTATAATTATATACACTGGAAAGAAAAAAAAAGGGAGGGTGGGGGGCGAATTGAGCTATCCTGTAATACTTTGGGATACTTTGGGATACTTTTACAAGTTTTGCTGACAATTTTTCAACAACTTAATTATCTGTTTCATAATGTTTCTAATCTGAACGTACTGCAACATACATTGAATATGATGTACAATTTATGCATATGGAGGGTGAAGCTACAGATGTTTGATATTAAATAATAGTTTGATAAACCAAACAACCATCATATTCTCAGTACTGCATTCAGTACTGTGAATTTTATTTTATATAATTATACAGGGTCATAACACACTTAATATTGTTTGACTTCTCATGACTTATGTACAACACTTAAATGACTACAAAATGGGAAGGTACACTATAAAACTAATGATCAGATAAAATATGTGGCTGCTGTAGCATTCTGTTCTGCCCTTAGAACAATTCTGTAAAGGTAACTTGCTGAATTTTTTTAGAGAAAATGTGCCTAAACATTGAGGCTCACATGTATTCGTCATCTGCTTTTTCAGTACCCAGATCAACTGCACACAACAGTCCAAGTGGCAGAACCATAAGCCGTTTGAAGTTGGACCAGGAAATGTTCAGTAAAACCTTCAGAGCATGTAATGCTGTGAAATGACAATTTTTTTTTCTTCGTATGTTCATGTCAGATTTTTCTTATTTTCCTAGCTGTTAAATCACCAGTATTGGAAAATCGAAGGATAAGAAAGCAAGTGCTGCATTAGTAAATTTCTAAAAATGAAGATGACTGGAGGCTTGGAGAATATCAGAGGGGAGGTTTCATATATTCTTGAGTTTTTATTACTCTTTCCCAGACGTTTTCTTGTGGGTAATGCTTGGGAAGGATATAGGGATAGGCTCTTGGTCTGAACTAGTTAAAGTGTTCTGAGGGCTTTATGATGCAAAAACCATAAATAGGCTTAGTGTATTGTATCTTACAACACTCTTAAAATCCCTCCAGCACTGTGATCACTCCACAACGTGATCACAGATTAACTAATCTTGACAAAGGGACTTTGAATTACTATGGCTTTGAATTCTTTCTTCTTGTAAGTTTCATGAACTTTAAAATGCTCTGTGTTATGGAGGATAGAGGTGATAAAAACCATTATGTTAATATCATTTCATCACCGATGGGAAGACGTAGGCAGTTTATGGAAATAAATGTCACTGTGCAGACACTATCCCACTGAGTCTGATATACAGGTGCATGTTTCATTTGGAAGAAAGGAGGAGAAATATTTGGCCAGCCAATACTAATGAATTATTTTGCACTTGCAATGCTGCATTGTTCTGTGCGAATGAACTAATTTCTACTAGAGTTTTGCATGGCTTTTGACACCTGGAGATTTGTCTTACTGCTCAGTCTGCAGAAGCAACTGGAATAGTCAGCTTAGATATGCATCAATCTATTTCTGTTTTACCTCAATATACTATCCTCTCATTTATGTGTTATTGTCTCCTACTATTCCTACCTGATAGAGGGGGAAATTGTACACAGCACAAGCTCGGAAAACCTGCAGTCTGGCAGCCAGTATTGCCTTTTTGTAAAAGGAGGATTTCACTGATTCATTTTTCATATGACAAGGATGGATAGTTCCTGCTGAAAAGTGAACTGTTTATTTGATAACAATATGCCACCTAATGATAACTCATACAGGAAGTGAACAAAGCAGCATATTCATAAGCAAAGGGGATTCCCAACCAAGTGATTATCAGCTTTCCAAATGTTATACTGAAGGCAGATTGCTGTGAATCACTGCAGCAGCTATCGTTACTCGTGGTCTATGCAGACAGCAATCCCTATGCACTCTGAATATTTATTGTCATAATGAATTACTGAGTCATTTTATAATCTCAGATTCATTACTAGATTTCTAGCGCGAAATAACAACCTGCAGAATTGCTGTCTTTTCTCTCCTTGATTTTTGTTTGCTTGTTTTGTTTTGTTTTTAAGTCATTGAACTGATCTGAATTACTCAAAGGCAGTAATATACCCTGTTTCACGTGGCTTAGCCAAGTTGCATTTGATCATATTATCTTCCGTTTGTATTCTGTTTAAGTAGAATTTATGCTATGCAACTAAACATGAACCATGTGAGAGATCCTTGTAATGCTGCATGCTATTGGGAAAGTTGAAGTTCTTATTTCTCTAGAAGAACAACAGTTTTCTTTATTTAAACATAACAACAGACAACAAATTCAAAGATTGATTGTATTACTGAACTTGATGTAATTATTGTCAAGTTGTTTTAGGAATAATTATTTTTCCCCACAATGCTTGAACTATAAATTATAATTCTGAAGCATTCAAAACTGCAGAAAAAATAAACAAATGTGAAGAATAGTCCAAGGATAGCTAGATGCTAAATGCTCTAAAGGCTCAACTGTAATGAAAAACAGGAGGAGCACAGTGCATCAAGAACACATGAGAAATGGTTATGAATCTTTGAAGTAAAAATTTATACCAAATAAAATGAAGGATTTTCCTCTGTACTATTATTTTTTTCTGAAAGAGTAACAAGTGAGGTGGTTAGAATTTAGTCTGAGATGTACAAACATCCACACTGTAGCTGAATGAGACCCTTCACCAAATTGCTTTCTGCTTTTCTTTTTAATTAATATTAAATTTTTGTCAATAACTTTTTCAGTCATTGCACTAATTTGAAGACAAATTGGCTAATTTTCCTCCCAAATGAGTGGGTCATGTTTTCTCAAGATACTTGCGTTTAAATGACTTCTTTTACTTCAGTAAAATATCAGTGTTTCTAGTTTAAAAACAACTGCAGTTGAAACTTTCCATGCAGCAGTAAGCTCATGTTAAGAAATGAAGCTGTATTTTTGGAAGATTATTTTACTTTCTTCTGATTTTCAAAATGTGACCATATATTTTCTATTCACCCTAATACTTATCTTCCAACGCAGTAGGGTGGGCAGGATATGGTGCTGATGTAGTTTTTAATAACGAAGTATTTTTTTCTCATTGTCATAAGCAAAGTCTTCCCTAGCATCAGTGCTGTCCATGGCATTGCCCCTGCGTGCTGTGTTACAGAATGGTGGGATTTGACTGTGTTTGGATTTGGCAAAGTTATACGTTCAATTAACTTTAGTAATCTTGTCATTCCGAAGTTTGAAGCTGATTGATTAAGTGAATAAATAATCTGCGCTGTTTTCATTAGTAACACATTTACCGTGCATACTAAATTGGAAAAGATAAACTGAGGAGAACTTTAATGAATTGCTAGGAATATGCAGTAGTTATCTAATGCTACCTTTCTTTTAGAATGTAATTTATCTTCTTCAGTTTAATTGACTTGTTTAGTCAAATATCATACTGCCAAAGCAGAGCTTTTGAAAAAGATATTTCAACAGTTTGCTAAACTATGAACTCATACATATCTAATGAGACTTCAAAGCAAAGTATAGTACATATATGCAGTGTTGTAGATGTTGTTCCATAAAGAAGAGACTTGACAAGGGTAAAAGAGACTACTCTGTTTTGAAGTTTTCTTGTTATTCACCAATGTATATCATTAGCAGCCTTTGAAAGCAAGACTAAACAAGCTGCACAATTAATACCTTACCATCAAGAAAGTCAGACACCTTCGCATTTCCAAATATTTTCCTAATAATTTTTTTTTTTTTTAAACATTGTAAAAGTTAAAGGAGAAAAGTCTGCATTGATTTCTGTCTCTTTTTCATAACCTTGGATTTTTGGCTGATGTTAAAAAATGTTTTAGTCATTGCTTTATATATTAAAAATGTCCTGATTTTCAAGTAAGACTTTATTAAACCACTATGGATTTTTTATTATCAGAAGAGATAAAATACTTCAAGAAGCTGAAAGAATGATTACTTAGAACAATATTCACTGAGTTTGATTTGTGTTGCCTATTTCTATGAACTTTAGTTCCTGAGTACTTTTCAAAAAACAAAAGCAAAAAAGAAAAACAAACAAAAGTTCAGCTTTCCTAACTCAGGTGACAAACAGCTTTAGTCCCAATATGATAGACTGCACATTTTCAAGCAAAACTAAGAAACACTTCATTTGACTTTCCTGGAATATATATGAGTAAACAGCTAGTTGACTGAGCAATTAAATTTATGAAGGATACGAGCATTTTTCTTCGTGTCTCATGGTTGGGTTGCCCCATATCTGATAAGAGCTGAACTCTTGTTCAATGAGTTATTCCTTATCTCTCTCTTCCATGTGTAATTTTAACAATACATCTGATCTCACACTGTAGACATAAATGAAAAAAGTGTGGGTAACATGCAGCAATTTGCAATGTTTTTTTGATGGAAGTACTACTAATAGTCCAAAAGATCCCAAAGTTTTTAAGTTACTAAGCAAAAAAAAGAGACAAAGCATTTGTATAAACCTCATGTATATAAGCTTCAGTTCCTTAAGAAACCAGATGAAAACCTTCCACAAATGTGCAATGGCTTTTATGAAGATTCAATCAGATAACATACGTGGTGAAGCAGTTTCTGCATCTACAATGCAGATCTACATTTCAATGAAGATTTTGGTTCTTCACATACTTCCTGCAGTTATTTTTTTCCCAGGTTAAAAGATTCTCATGCGTTCAGACTTTTGCCTCACAGTTCTCTACAGAGCAAAAGACATGAGACAATACTGATAATGTTTATATTATCAATAAATTACTTCCAGCGATAGGATAATACTATGGCCTCTTGCTTTTCTATTTGGCTTTATATATTTCCTTTCAATTTCCCTGAAGATATAGGGAAATAATAAAGCTCTATAAAATCTGAATTATGATAATAAACACACTACAGCATTTTGAGTAGGGGAGCCTGGCTTTTTCCTTTCCATATCCAACAATTAAATTTACACAAGATAAGAAAGGACTTTGAATAAGATGATGTTCAACAGACAGAACTTTATGAAAAATAAAATACTTTTTTAACCAGGAAACAAAGTCATTATTTACTGCGTATATTACATTAAGCATCTGAAAACAGAGGTCCTACATCAAAGTTACAAAAGTAAAAACAAGTTTTCAGTACTGTTCTTGATCTGACGTTTATAAATGGCTTTCATTTAAGAAATATAAGAAAATATAAGGATGTTGTTCAGTGAAAATTGCATCAGATGCAAGAAATGACTGAAAAGTTGCAAGAATTCCTGCTTCTTTCTTTTGTGTGTGTGTGTGTGTGTGTGTGACTGTTAGGCAGAATGTCTGTCTCCAGCAACCAGAAGTATTGACATTCAGCTCCTGATATCCTCCTGTGATACATTTTATTTTAATTATAAATTATGAATTTTTGAGGGTGAGGTATGAAGAATATTAAGGTAATCATGAGAACAGAAAAGTCATTTTGACAACATTTTATTTCCAGTAATTTATGAGTAAAAAGTATTTTGACTATTTAATAGAACATAAAATCCTGGCCCTATCAAAATCAGTGAAAATTTTGCCATTAATCCCTTTGGCCCAAGGAATCCAAGATCAAATCCTCCTATAGTTGTATTTAAAAATATATATTTCATAGATTTCCTAAAGTAGAGTTTACTGTTACATCAGCAAATGGTACTGTAATAATTAACATGAATTTATTCTATGAAATTGTGTTCTCCTTTGAAGTCTGTTAATGATCTATTCTCTGTCACTCCTGAATCTACCTTAATGTACTATTATGAATGGCTGATTTTTCAGTTATATTAAATCACTCTTTCCCAGTTTTAAATTTTATGTTAGCATCAAGAATCATCTAATACAATTCAGTTAGCTACAGCATTTCAGCCCCTAAGCTTTTACAAATCTGGAATCATGACTTAAATATTTACCATTTTCTGTTCAAGGGTGTATGGGAAAAAGATTATGCATGCAGAAAGTGTATAGGGAGTCTGAAGATAACAAATGATACATCAAGCGAAGCCTAATGTGGTTTTACTGGAGTAGAAACAGTGGTATTTTATCACCTGCCAATGTTGATAATAAAATACTGCATTGGCCTCCATCAGCCACAAGAGAAAGGTTAAATGTTATTTCTCACAATAACCATATGGTCTTCATTTCTGACATCTTTCATACTAAACTCTATCATTATTTTCTGTAAAAGAAAGTGTGATCTTCATACAAAAATAAAAAATAACAAACCAATAAACAATTAAGAGTAAAGTTTGATGCTTGCAAATCTCCAGTATTTCAAAAAAAAAAAAAAATCAAAAAACCCTCAATCCATTTTATAGATATTGTACCATAAAAATTGTCTTCCATTTTGGGGTAAATACAGTCTGCCATACAAAAAAATATATATATATTTAAAAGGAATTTAACGTGACCAGCCTTGGTTGAGATCTGGTTATTTATTTCACAGCCACTAGAGTTGTTCTGTATAATTTAGCGCTCAAGGAAGCTAAGAACAGCAGTGTTAACCTGTGTGATATGCAATTAAGGATTATGTCCATTTCAGAATAACTGCCAGCTTTTGGGGTCCATCGCCTTACAAGACCTGGGGGAAATTACTTCAGTTCGTATTTCTGTTTCACCCTTCTGTTTTGGCAGTCTATATTTTATCAGTATAGAACTTCTAGTTACAATTTTAAATGCTTCTGCTGTAATTATATGTGGTAGATATCCAGCATGTCTTCCATATATTTCTTGCTGATCCTAGTAATCAAGGCAGAGATGCACCTGAAAAGCTAAGTAAAAAAGTGGCATGTATGCAGGAGGAACTAATCAATATGTCAGTAGTACAGTCTTCCAGATGCTGGTCCATTTATTAGGCAGACACAACCCGCCTCCTCAAGTCGTAATACAAAAATATTATCCAGAAACAGTGTTAAGATATTCTCGTTGATGAAATTTGAAATACTACTGATGATCTTGGAAGAGTAATTCCTGTAGGAAAGACTGCTATTCTTTTTTTTCCCCTCATTTTCCTAGCTGTGACATAAGTCTCAGCCTGCTTTTTCATCTTATGATAGTACACACTGCATTAGGAAACTGAATAAAACCCTACATTTTCAACCTTATCTCCTGGAAAGTTATTAGAATTGGCATCTGCAGAACACTGTCTACCTCCTTCCAAGCCAGACCAACGGAGTCATATCACCTATATACTTCATTTCCCAGTTTGAACTACATTGATCAGAGTCTAGCCATCTGTTTATACATTACTTAGCTAACAAGATGATTTGAGGTACTTTTATGTCCTGATTAGAGTATGAATGAATAATTACTTGTATAGGAGGAGGTGTGTTCATGTCTGATGCAGTTGGAAACAAAGATTAAGAGGAACAAAAGGAGAAAGATTAGGAAAATTAGATAGAAAGAGTAATCTTCTCTAGAGTGAAAGAAATGAGAACAGAAAAGACAAAGGAAATAATTTAAAACATCATACAGGCTAGAAGGAGTTTAGATTTTACCAGAAATTAAATGGAAGATGTTGGGTTTAGCAAGTTATGGTAAATTAATGCAGTAAATGGACCAAGACTCTATATGCCCTTATAAATATTGTAATGTAATTTTCCTGTAAGATTTTTTTTTTCCAGTACCTCTGAAGGAAATAGCATTTCTAGTTTTATTCTTCATTTGTGCTTTTATTCTGCATTAGTTGAGAATTTTCCTTTTAAAATGTATAAACAGAGACTGTATCTCTTTAATAACTCTTCTTGCAACCTTCCTTCAAAATCCTCCTCTGAGCTCAGCAGTCTTATTAGGACTAAAAATGAGAACAAACATGTCATTTTTCATTCAAAATGTGTTAGTGTCTATATTTCTTACAAAACTTCTCCAGGAAGTGGCTTGCTTTGAAATGTTAAATTTAATTTTGCCATCTAGTTTCAGTTGCTTAAACAGCAATTTATTATGGGGGAAAAACAAACAAACAAACAAACAAAAAAACAAAAAAACCAGAAAACAAAACCACTTTGAAAGCAATAGGCTGTAGAATGGATCAGAAATTAACAGATTTGAGTTATAAATGCAATAGATAGGACATTCAATCTCTCTGCTATATTAGAGAAAGATGACTTTGCACCAAATTGCGTATGTGTGAACCTTGAGTCAAAATCATTCCTTTCAAAGAAAACTCTGCTTAGTTTGCAGTGAAAAAAGGTGAATTCTCTATATACCTGCTGCAGAATGGGTAGAGCAGTTTTGCTGAGATTTCTAGGTGGATACTTAAAGAGTTTTAAAAATACAGCTTTGGTAGCTGAGTGTGGTAGCTTCTCTTTGAAAAAACCTAGCTGTCTATAGAGTCCTTCTATTTTCAAATTAGATCGCAGGTGTTTATGGCTTCCTCCATCATGTTCCTAATCTCAAAAGAAAGAAAATCTTAATTAAAGGTACATCAGCTTTTCTGTCTGTCTGTCTTGTTAAGAGATAAAGATAGGTTTAGATCCTTCCTTCAGAAAACTCCCAGTCTAATTAGTTGCTCACTTAGAAAGCTATGTTTTTATTTCACCTACCAATTGCATAAATTTAACAGTGATTAAAAAAAAGAAAAAAGGTCTAAATATTCCCTATGAATTTCAAGAGTAAGAATGTACATTGTCAGGTAGTTCTACTTGTGGTCCTTAGTGACAAAAATTAAAAACTAAAATATTTTTTAAAATGATGTCTTCCAATGATCATTCCAATTGCAATTGTGTTAATGATGCTGTATTCACTCCTGTATAAGGACAAAAAATATTCATTTTAATTTGATTAAACTTTGAAGCCTTTAAAATTTTTTTACTGTAGGATTTTGTTCTAATTCATCATACAGGAGGGGAGTCCAAGTCTCCATAGCTGAAAACCACACTGTTACTGTTTTCAAATGATTATTTGTTTCATTTTCTAAGATTGTTTTTAACCTCTGCATATATCTCATTTGACTCCTTTTACTTGTTAATTTTATTCCAGTTGGGGCCCTTTGACGTCACAACAGTCCTACCCTGATTTTTAATCTTCATGTCTCTCTGGTGTGCAAAAATGCTAAAATAGTTTCTGCAGCCTGAGATCTCTGTGGAAGAAAAACATTCTGTCATAAAAAATCATTAGTACAAATATTCTGCTGAAACTGGACAACATTACTATAATGTATTTAAGTGCCACGCTGAAAAGTCCCATATTCAGATCTCATTGTTCAGAAATTGTTCCCTGGTTATTTTACTGCAAATAATATGTGAAGAAAATGTAAAATGAACACAGTATTTGTGAGATGTTCGTAGTTTGCTCTGTAACTGTGTTGTTTTTATTTTCCCTCCAGTGCAACTATTAATTTATGAATTCTATTCTTTTTTATAATTTAATTATGTATCGTCACTTGTAGAAATCGGTTCACCAGTATAATTTTTTTCCAAGCTTTCTAAGTTGGGATACTTATGACCACTCCCTCACCCTTGACTCTCATTGTTATTCAAAGCTCTGATACATTTGTATTTGGTACAGAGGATGGCAAAGAATTGTTTTTGAATGGAATATAAGACGAATACAGGGAAGCGTAAAGTGAAATGAGCATCTCAAAGTATTGTGTTGTATCCTGGGAGAGGAATGGAGGAAAATAATGGAATGAAAAGGCGGTAGATGAGGTGGCTTTGTCACAAGATCCTGTTTTATAATTATTTTCAGCACGTTATACAAAATAAGTTTTACTTATGTTATGCAGATGACATCTGTGCTGGTCTTAATTAGTCTATCAGAGTCTGTCACCAGTTTTAATCAGGTTGTCAGAATCTAAATTCTTTAGAGCCCTAATGTAAACAATTCACAACAAGAAAATACTCCAAGAAACACTGAAATATCTCCAGAGATCTGTGAAACCTTTATTTGCATAACCTGCCTGATTTTTTTCCATGTAAGCTTTCTAAAGAAATAGTTAAAATAATGCATTTTTTTTTGCAAAGTGGTGCCCAAGGTTGAATATTGAAATTATCACAGAATCATAGGGGTTGGAAGGGACCTCCAGAGATCATCGAGTCCAACCCCTCTGCCAAAGCAGGTTCCCTACACCAGGTCGCACAGGTAGGCGTCCAAGTGGGTCTTGAATATCTCCAGAGAAGGAGACTCCACAACCTCCCTGGGCAGCCTGTTCCAGTGCTCCGTCACCCTCACCATAAAGAAGTTCTTGCGCACATTGGTGTGGAACTTCCTATGCTCCAGTTTCTGGCTGTTTCCCCTTGTCCTGTCTCCACACACTGCTGAAAAGAGTCTGGCCTCACCACTTTGCCCCCCACACCTTATATATTTATAGACCTGGATCAGGTCTCCTCTCAGTCTTCTTTTCTCAAGTCTAAACAGACCCAGTTCACTTTCTTCATAGGGGAGATGGTCCAGACCCTTCTCTATCTCTGTGGCCCTACGTTTCTTAATCGATGGACCTGCACCAAAATCTGCATTATTTTCATTATCCTCATTCAAGGGGGAAAAAAGAAAAAAGGAAAAAAAAAGGAAAAAAAATACACATTTCGTTTTGGCTTTTATTTCAGAATCTTGGCCAATTCTGTTTTGATCACTGCAATTATTCATTAAAGCATCCTATCAAAAACTACTGACTATGGTGGGTTAAAAACTTTGTATCTAGACTGAAGTCCAGAACTTTGGAGAAACTGAGACTTTAAGGAAATTATCATTTATTTTTTTATGACCTAATAACAGTACAAGCATACTAAAGTTTCCACAATCATGACAATGTGTATTTCTTATAGAAGCAAGGTTTTCTACATGGCATGCTATTTTTCTAAGAAAATACAATACACTTTTCACTGAACACCATTAAGAAACTACTTGATCTTTTTGTTTGTTTTAAAACTTACCCACAAATGCATTTTGGATCAATAATTTAGCTGTAGACATCTTCAGTTTATTTTCAGTCAATTCACAAATGAGAAAAATAGAGGAAGTTTCTTTAATAGGCTGTTCACTGCTAGATCTAGAGAATGTGAATGACCCTGTACAGTAAAAATATACCAATTTCGGTCTCTCTCTAAAAAAAACAAACAAAACTGGAGGTTGGCATATGGAGCATTAAAGTTAGGACTGCTTCCAACTAAGGCAGCAGGGACCAGAATTAGCGTTGGAATAATTTGGCATTATTTCATTAAATGCAAGTGAAGTGGTGCCCAACTATATCAGCAGCAGATTTGAGAACATATCCATATAGTCCTCCATATATAGTGGAGAACCTTCAAAACCAACAGTTCTGAGGTGGCAAAGATTAATTCAAGCTCATCATTTTTATTTTGCTAAAATGAATAAAATAAATAGTTCACCAATGTGAGAGAAAAATATTCATATATCAGGAACAACTATTCTCCAAATTAATACTTCAGCTGTTAGCTGGATGAACACTCCACAGTTTTTAGGGGAAGAGCTTTGCTTCTTACTTCACGGTAATGGGAATGAATGGGACGTGTGTAAACATATTATATCTGAAAACAGGTGTTAAAATTCAGACTTCATCCACCATCAAGGCGCAGTGCACATTTTCTGATGTGCTTGTAGTGTATAAGAGAAAATAAATATCACTGAATTTCTTCTTCGTGGCTTTGAACAAATTGGAATACTATAGATGATGGTGACTCTCAATCATGCAAATTTCATTTAATTTCTAAACTGATACTTCTTTCTTACTTTTTCTTTTACTTTTTTATTTTTTATTTTTACTTCCTAAGTGTTATGGATTTACCTGAATTTATTATTCTTCGTAGTGGAAAAGGAGAAAAATGGGACTCTGCTCATGAACCTATATTAGCACTAAAGGCCTGCTGGATACTAACTGAAAATACAGCAGTCCTGGTCTTGTTACTACAGGTTTATTAACTAGATTGTGAGAACTAGCATTACACTTGACAGAGGTTGTCATCTACTTGCTTTCTTAAGAAAATGAGAAACTTACAATGTGCATGAGAACTGAATTATCTTTTCCCCCAGTTTTCCTGAGAGGTAAAATGGAAACAGGCAGGAATGCCAGGAAGATGCTAATGGCCACAGGCTCCATTTCTAATGACTATACAGGCGCCTGTGTATCAATCTCATTATTTTCACAGACACTGCATTTTCAGGATTTTCTAATGTTTTGTTTCTAGTAAGTGACAAATTAATCAGTGATTAATGAATAATCACCTATGAATAAGTACGAGTAGCTTCTGCAAACTTCCTTTTGAGAAAATATCACCTGTTAGAACTGTGCACATCTGTATCTCAGGGGCTGACTTTAGTTTTAGTTTGTCTCAATCATGATGTGAAGTTACTTATAATCTTGTGATTTTGAATTCTTACACAGTTCTACTTTTAGATAAATAATAGGGTTTAAATTATGCAGTTACCTTTTTTTTTCTCATACTGAACAATTTTCACTAGTTCTTTATCAGTTTTTTATTTTTCTACAAATTTATGCCTTTTCTTACTGATGTGACATATAAGATTTTGCTTCAAACTTATTACTTAAAAGTCCACGTTAACTAAATATTTAACCCAACTTACATTTCTACTATGCTACAGAGAATCTTCTATGAAGATAACCATACCAAAAAGTTTATTGCAAGTAACCAAGTATACTAGGATGAACAAAGTCACATGTGATTTCTTTCTGGATACACTGGAAGAAAAGAATTACCAAAGTAGATTTTGTTGCTTTTTTTTTTCTTTTTTTTTTTCCTAGATTTTGCCTAGTAAACATCTCTAAATTTATATAATCTTGTATATTAACCTCTGTTAAATTCTATATCTTCAACATGAGCTAGCAGGTTTGATTTTTTTTTTGGACATTATTTTGCGCACTTTTTCATAAGCCACATAACAAAAGAGTAACTGTGAGTTTAAAAATATCCTGAAGGTTATCTACTTGATAGTATTTTCTACTTGTCTGAGAGCCGTGTTGATGTATCTTTGAGCTCATAGGGATTTTGTGAGAGAAGTTCATGTAAATATAGCTTCTACTTGTAACAACGGGATGCTTGAATAGGGCATTGTTTTTGTCTTCAGTTGATATAACAATGGGGGCTTGTCTCATCAGAGTAGCCAGAGTCCCCCCCTGAGGGGGGAAAAGATGGGAAAAAAAAAAAAGAAAAAGGAGCATTTTGAACAAATCAGAAGACAAGGGCAATGGGAAGAGGCTTAAAAGCATAAGGAACGTACTTGGTAGAGCCTGCTGTCAGACAGATCTTCTGCATAAGTTGTTCAAGGGCTTTCACAGATACTCTCAGCTAGACACTTAGATCTTGAAAAAAGACAGAAGACATTGCCTTGCCAAGGTAGAGAAAATTCTTTGTGGTACTTGTCTGGAAATATCTGGGATCTGGTGTATTTTAAATTGTTATTTATCAGTTCCAGTAATTTGGAAGGGAGAGGTCTATGTTTAATTGAAGAAGAATTAGAAACAATATTTTATTCTTTCGTAATACCATCTACAAAATATTATTTTTCTGTCGCTCCTTCAGAAACAGTTTCACTTGAAAAAATATTCCTTTAGCCAGAGAAAATTAATTTTTCTATTTTTTAGGGTGTTTGCATGAAGGTTGAAGCCCTAATCTCTTTTTAAAAAAATTCACTTAATAGTAAAATACTTAAAGTAATACACAGCTCATGTAAAATACCTTGTAGCCCATTAGCACTCAGCAATAAAGTAGCAGACCTTGATTTCAGTTGTGAAGCAAGTAAGTAGATAAACATATACTGAGGTCTCTTTTTTTCTAAGTTAACTGTCTTCTGTGGAAGTGTGTTGATTTTCCTCTAGTGCTCTGTGAAGGTTTTTAAACTTTGCTGCCTATTTACAACTAAAGTTCTGCAGTACAAGCGTTTAGCTCTTTTCTTTTAAATGAGAAATTCTGATAGATATCACTTATATGCTAAGAAAAAAATAACTTTAATTTTGCTTTAGTCAAAGACCAAACAGAGAACAGTTTAGCTTTTGCATAGTCTATTTCTCCAGTTAGATGAAGGAGGGCTGCTGTGGGTAAATTACTGAAGTTCCTGGATCTCAAAAAAGGTCGCAGTAGACCTCTTTTATTTGTGGCATACAGTTCAGACACAACCTACACATCCTCAATTGCTGCATCTAGATCAACACAAAACTCCTCTCTCTTGATTCTCTGCATGGAGTTTAAACCATTGATGCCTGTTTTCTCAAAACAATGAAAGGCATTCTTTATGAAGAAAGATATAGGCAAAACTGAATAAAATTAAATAATATGAATAAATTACATACATTCTCTTTTGAGTTAAAGGGGCCACAGTGAGATAGAGAGACTGCAAGGGAGCTAAGGTATGCAGAAATGTTATTAATATGATACTGGAGATGACTGTGATTGCATACAGCCTCTAGGATGATGATGAGGGGTGAAACGAGGATGACATAGCATATCTAGCATAGAAGTATGAAGTCTGCGAGGGACAGAACTAAAAAGGACTGCTAGTTGCACTGCCTTTTTTTTTTTTTTTGTGTGTGTGTGTGTGTGTGTGTGTGTGTGTATAGAGTATTAATTGGATTTTTTTCCTTTACTGAGATAGGGTAATATGGCACAGTGAAATTTAGTTTCCTTAGAACAGTGTTCAAATACAAGGCCTAGGGCAGGGCCTATACCTAAGACCAAACTGTTGTTCCCACCTCTAACCTCACTTTATATCTAACACAGGTACTTTGAGTTAATTAATGACATAATTAGCAGATCAGCTAATTAACAGCTAATTTATGTAGACCTCTGAATTATATTATTGTAGGCATATGAGTTAAGAAGTTGTGTTTGGTTTCAAACAACTGTTATAGGGGGAAGTCCTATGAGGTGAGTTTGAGAGCTCAAAAGAATTAGTGTAACAGTAACGAAGTAAGTTGAATTAAAGAAACAGTAGCTTTTTTAAAAAAAAATACAAAGACAAAAAACCTAGGGTGTTGATGAAATATTCAAAAAACTGAGATGAAGTAGGAAAATTTTTTTATCATTTGTCTCCTGGACTGCATCAAAAGAGGAATGGTAGCAGGGAGAGGGAGATGATCGTCCCTCTCTGTTCTACCCTTGCATGTCCTATCTGGAGTACTGCTTCCAGGCCTGGAGTCCCTAGTACAAGAAACAATGGAAGTGCTGGAGCTGGTTTAAAGGAATCCATGAAAGCAATCAGAGGGCTAGAGCACCTTTCCCATGAAAAAAGATTGAAGGAGTTGTTCAGTTTGAAGAAAAGAGGGCTTCAAGGCGATATCACTGTGGCCTTTCTATACTCAAAGAGAGCTTATAATCAGGCGGGAGACCAACATTTTACATAGTCTGATACTGATAGAACAAGAGGGAATGGTTTAAAACTAAAAGATGGGAGATTTAAATTAGTTATTAGGAGGAAATATTTTCCTCTGAGGGCAGTGAGGCAGTGGAATGGGCTGCCCAGAGAAGTTGTGGGTGCCCCGTTGCTGGAGGCGCTCAAGACAAGTCTGGGTGGGGCAGCCTGAGTTGATGGGTGACAGCCCTGCTGATGGCAGGGAGTTGGAACTGGATGATCTTTAAGGTCCTTTTCTCCACAAACTGTTCTATCATCTGCTGCGGAATTAGTGCACTGTTTTTCCTTTTATTTTCTTCCTTATTTTCCTCTTATAGTTTACTTCTCAGCTTATACACTTGCATGTTTGCGCGTGTATGCATATATCTACATATTCATGTCTTTCTAGTTTATGTGCTTTGAGATAGATCTCTTTGTAAAACTCTTTCATTTCAAAGCCATATTTTGAGGTGTATGTACTCAAAGTGTCACAAATATGTGTCTGTGTGGTTGTTCTCTAATACTAATGGGCAAAGAATTGACGTCTTCTAAAAGTTTGAATCCGTTTTGAAGATTAATGGTTCTAAATAACCTAGAGTTATGCTAAAAGAAGGGGTACCTCTTTGACATCTTCAGGGTGGTTTTACTTTTTTTTTTTTTTTTAATGTTATTATTTGAAGCTTTTCCAGGCCTTGGAAGATGAGGCTTTAGCTAAGCTGGAGATGTTCAGAAGATAGACAGAAATGCAGAAAATATAATAATGTAACTATATATTTTCCGTTATTGATATGGATAGCATTAATTTTGCATGCATCTTTCATCTTTACAGTGTGCTGCTGGATTTATGATGAAAGTTCAAGTGAAGGACTGGAAATGCCATCCTTGTTGCTGTACTGCCCAGATTCAGGGTCTTTTTCTGCTACCATTCAGCATGACATCGTTGGTTGTATTTAATTAAATGTAAACTCATATTTTTATAATACTGAGTTAACCGCGGAAAGAAAAAATAAACCTGGCCTTTGAATGAAGAATACAAAGCTTGCAAGCTCAGATGTGCTAATCTACTGTAATAATGGCAGTGGTCAACTAGTTTTTTGGAGTGAAGAGACCTTCAGTGGAGAGGTGTGTGTTCTAAGACGTGTCTGAAAAGAGTACATTAAGAAACAAACCCTTGAATTAATTTTGATGACTTGAATCTGTTTTTTTCCCACTCTTTAATATATATACGCTTATTAACTTCTAGTATTGAAGTCTATGTTAAAATTGTGACATTATTTACTGCTGAAGGGATGTCCATATTCCCAAAAGAGCTCTGAAAGTACTCTACGCACTGTGTTGATGACACTTAACATGCATTTAAAAGAACGATAATCTTTCCAATCTTCTCAGAAGGCACTATATCTTTATCTCTATTCCTTACTAAGACTTTTTGCATGTTAAACAGAGAGGTGAGTTAAGATAAAGCAGTGATTTTCAAAAGGATTTCAATTGAAGGTAAGCAAAGATCACAGTTTATGTTAATATTCTGGTTGCCATTGTTTATTGCTGCTTTTTTTTTTTTTTTTTCTGACAGTCAAATATTAGTGGCAAACTTGACACTGAAGATGATGTATAAATTCCCTTGTGTGTTTAAAACAAGAGAGCACTCCCAGCACGTATTGGTGCCATGGAAACCGATATTTACTCTGATATATTGAGAATAACCTGACATCTGGATTTGCCAGTGGATTCTTGTTTTGTATAGGGTAATGTACTCATAGCATAACGCTACAATGAAAAAAGTACAGAATAAAATCCAAGGAATATTTCACATCATTAAACACAAGCAGTGAAGAGCTATTGCTAGACTTGCTACATACTACATGATATTTAGTAGTGTAGCGTTTAGTAGAGCTGTGGCTATGTGTTATTTCTAGATCAATACTTCCAGTCATATTTTAGGAGTACGTGCAGCTTAAGGGACCAATAGATGAATCCTTTTGCTCGTTTATTTCTTCTAAAAATACTATGGGGTGTAATTAATTCTCAGTGAGGTGTGAGTAGGAGAGTTGTCCCACCACACACACTCACACTTGAGGAGAGATGTGCTTACAAGTGAGACTGCTTACTATGAGTAGTTTACCCCTGTGGCTAACTATTTGTCCTTCTGATCAGTATATGGAAAGTGAAGCTAAAGTTGAGTCTTAAAGGCTTGTAACTTAAAGAGGGAAGAGGAAAGGGGAACTTACTCACTGGGAAAGTATTTCTATGGATTACTATCTTCTTTGGGTTTTGTGTACAGCTGTTGCTAGTGTAAACAGTATTCAGAGAAAGTACAGCTATACTTCAAGAGCAGGAATAAAATTTCCTTCTGTATTGTGTGTGATGATGCAAACCTCATATGTTTTCATAATGTATTTACTGGAAAGTTATTCTGATCAAGAACAGTTCAAATCACAATTATTTTGGCATTGTTGCTTGGTTTCTTGTAAATGAGCTGCAATAGACTATGTTCAGGTTGTGATAAACATTTTTTTAAAATTACAATTCTGTTATTTTCAATCAAAACAGAAGAAAACCACAACAGTTGTTTCTTTTTCCATTAGTTATGTATATCTGTAGGTTTTTTGAAGTGGTTGACATTTCACAGACTCCTGGCTGTGGGTATCCATGGTAGAACTCCTAGCAGAAAGCGAAATGATTTTCTCTTGGTGAATGTTGAAGCCATATCTTACATTAGCAGTGAAAATTACATGTCGTGATTTTGATGTGCATAAAATATCTACCGAGTTACTACTTTTACTTATCTTTAGTCACTTTTGAAAATAAACATATAGTGTTTTTTTTTGGCCTAATAAGAAATTAGGGATGTACTCCCTATCTTCTCTTATGTTCGGACTAGATTATCGCTCTCACGGTGATATCTTTATCACAGTTTCCTGGATTAAAAAAGAAGAAAAAAAGAAGTGGCAGGTAAATCATGGCAGTTAGACTGAACTGCTTCTTTTAATTTACCTGTTTGGAAATTCTTTAAAACAGACCTTAGCTTTCTCTAAAGCTTTCTCTAAAACAATTCATCATAACTGAAAACATAATTATAAATCTTCTATATGTTTCCTTCCAGCTTTGATAATTTTAAGCTTCTCAGTATGCATTTGAACATATTATCTAAATGACAAAAAGGGCCCAATAAATTGAAATTATATTTGCTGTATGATCTCATTGTCTTAAAGTTAACAGCTAAGTAGCACAGATCTTTATTCAACTGCATCAGTTGGAACATCGTTGTTTTTTTTTCACTTTCTTATGCACTGTATGAAGTATCACAGCTTTAACGTACTCTGTTCCTTTAACTCATTAACTCCTCCATCTGATTATCTGTTTAATCAATATGACTATCCACCTGCTGTCTTTTGACATTACTAAACACATAGATAGAGCTATCTTTTTTTCAATATCTCTCTGTAAATCCTGTAAAATATGGAAAAAAAAATCATAAGGTCTTGAATTTAGTGATTCAATGACAGCTATTCTTGTAATGGACTTTTTGTTGCTCTCACATGTGCAGTCTGGGATTAGGTGCAGACTGTAAGGTGTCAGGGTTATTGAGATAAACTTTTATGGAACAGAGGGCATAACAAAGCAAGCATTAGAATGACAGCTCAACAAAATGGGTAATGAAAGGCTTTTTCATAGAAGGCTAAAAAATGAAGTGCCTTGCATGTAGTCACGCTATGGAAAATGTTTTTCAGTCAAGTTTATTGACTTTAAGTTTTTCTTAGTCTGCTCGATCACAGGTTCTATACTATTTTCCATGTGTTTGATTCTTGGGATTTACCTGCTATGCCACAAGGTGTGATAAAGGTTTTACCTTACAAATTAATGGAAAAACTGGTTTCAATTTCTCCTGTAAAATGTACAATACTATGTCATCACAAGTCACAATTGCTTTGGAAGCTCTTCTTTGTTCTAAAAGGTATTCCCTGAAAAAAGTAGATGCATCTAAATTTACCATTGATGTAGCAAGACATTTGTTCCAAGTAGAAGAAAGTGCAGAATAAATACTTTCACATACAACATTGTTTTGCAGGTTTCTTGATCTTCCTCTTAAGTGATTTGTTAATTTTGAACATGGTGATTTGGCCTGAAATCAGGTTGAATGCAAACTCAGTCTGAATTAGTCACCTTCACTTTTAGAACAGCACAAAAAAAAAAAATTATTTCTAAGCATAATCACAAATCTATCCCAATTGGGAACTGTCCAGTTTGAAAAGTGGACACAAATTCTTGTGGCAGCAGAATGCATTAGGATGGTACTACTGATTCGATCCTTCCTGGAATCTAGTTAAAAGTAGGAAGTTTGTGATGAGTAATGACAACACTGAGTTCTGAGTCTCAGCAGGCTGGTATTTCAGAAACCCAAGAGGAAGAAGTATACATACATATGTATATATATATATATATATTTCTTAGCATGAAGAAGATTCTGTTTTAAACTGATGAACTGTTTAACTGATTTTATTTTAAACATATTTTCACTTTCTAGACTTGGTCACTTCAACTTTTTTAGCTGATTTCCTATGCTTTATTTAGCTGAGCAGGTAACTATTTTGAGTAGCTGTGTTTTATAATACTAATAATTGAATATAACTTGTTAGGCTCTTCAGATACATTGGAAGCCTTTAGTAATCTGTGCAGATTTGAGGGTTGACAGAAGAAAATTTCTGTTCATTTGATATTTATAGCAAAGGGCTATAGACACTAATATCATAGACAGAAGGGAAAGGGAAAGCAAAATGTTTCAATATTACTGATGCAGACATTTCATGTTGAATATCCTGGTATTGTACAGGTCATCTATTTCTTAAGAACAGTAGACTTATTTTGCATTTTCCTTTTGGGAAATAGCCACTTCTACGTGGACAATTCTCTTTTTCAGATGTGATTTTTATAAGGAATTAAAAACAGAATCTAGATGGCTTTTTATTATTTATTTTTTAGTATAATGCTCTGGATAAAATGTCACTGAGATTTTAAAGTGGAAAGTAACAATTTTTTGATGGGCAAATGACTTAATTAGTAATCTTAATGAGAAAATCTGTTTAAAGTTCAAATTCCATGGCACAGCTTAGTGAATCAAATATCTCTGACTTGCAGTCAATTCTCTGACCTTCATTCTGTGATCCTTAACATCAGGCATTCTACTTGCAGATAGGTCTTGAATTCTAGCCACCTTACAATTCTATTTTTCTAAGAGGATTGACTTCTGTAATGGAAATGCAGAGAATAAAAGCTGTTTGATTATCTTAAGATGAACTTTGAAAATGATATGAATAAATAGGCAGATGTTGTTCTATTTCTTAGCTCTGTTACTTTTCCACAGACAGCATCTTTTTGGATCAAAAGAATAAGCCTACTCCTGAGTCTAATTAATCTTTTATTGTTGCTATTTTACAGTTGATCATTATTTGTAAAATGGTTGAAATATCTCTATTTTATATCTATCATCTTTCATTTGTTCTCCACTTTTCTTTCACTTCTTCTTTCAAAGTTGTTTGAGATTAGTCTAGATTAATTCTGTTACAGAATATTTGTTAACAAACAGTTCAAGAAACTCAGTTACAGTGCTTATTTCAATGAGGCAGATCTTTTAAAATTAATTCATACATGATGTCAGCATGTTACATAATTTTACAAATCCTCCATGACTTTCACACTGGTTACAGGATAAGGCCACAGTGTTTTACAAATTCAACGAACAAAATCTGTAAGTGCAGAGAATCTTGCAACTTAGGTTTTACCTTGCAGAAGCCTATAGTACAGTTTCTGAAGCTTCTTGGGTAGAGCATTATCTCTTTCTTGAGAGTTCCCCGATGATGATCATGCTTTGTACTACAAAAGTTTTTCAAACTTGTAAATGCTTGTTGCATTTGTATTTGAGTACATCTGTTTAGTCTTACAGGGAACTGGAAATATGGAAGGGAAAAACCTCTCTGATTATAGTGATTGTGTGACAATGAGCTTTGTATGGTAAGAAAGTCAATGGATGCAGTGGAACTTAAGCTCCTCAGTTATTTCTGAATGAGTTACTTTATATATTGGGATGAGTAGATTAGGCTATTTGAGTAACTTCTCCTAATCTAATTTACTAGAATCAGTTCAGCAGAGCAGAAAAGGTAGAGGATCAAATTATTAAAAGAAATTGGTCAGTGCCATAAATAGAGCATTAAACTCTGAACATTTCTTGGCCTAGTTTTACCTAGTTCACCTTCATTCAAATGGCTATAGAATATTCTCCCTGTGGATACCATATAACTTTCCAATTGCAGGCTACTTTCTCCTTTTTTTTTTTAGGAAGACTCAAAACTCCACAAAAACACACACTTCTGAAGCTTACTTGAACTGCAATATGTACGAATTTGTACATCCTTATTTAAAAATAATTATACGATTCAACTTCAACATTTAGTAAATCTTGAACAGCAGACTACTACTACCCTTTGGTAGGACTATTACTGCACCAGTACTTTGCCTCAAATAATGTACACTCGCTTACACAAGGCAGTAACGTGCAGTATTGATTCACAATGGATCTAGCTAATTGGATTGTAGCAATGTACTCAGTTTTAACAGTGAAAAATCATATCTGTTGGCAAAAGTTATTTATGAAATAATCATTTGTGTAAATTCTTGTCAACTATAACCAATGAATTCAAAAAGGAGAATGAAGGTTGGAAGATGGGGGATTTTTGCTCCATTGGAATAATAAGTTAAATGACTTAAGTGTTTATCTTGCAGACACCTAAGAGGCAGGCAAACTTGATGAATAATTCACACAGAAGCTGGTGTTAACTTCAGTGTTCTATAAAATGGGTATAAAGCATAGGCAGGCTTTACTGCTGGCAATTGTGTGAAGGTTATCTTAGATGTATTCACATGCACTTGATGTTTTTACAGAAAACTTTTCTGTTAGTGAAATACATAGTTGTTTAAATTACAGGTTGTAAAATATTAATAAATGCCAGTATGAATTACACTTGGAAAGGCAATATGGAATTTTAGAGAGCGCAAATCAACTTTTCTGGTAAGTAAAGCTGAAGTTATCTTGAGGGGTTGTTCTGCCTACAGTACTCTGTGAAGTGTAAATTGTTGCTATCCAATCAATTCTGTATGTTTCTGTATCTAAATGTCTACACTATTGTATCTCTTTTGATTATTACTATCCTATATTTTTTTCTAGCCAATTGTTTCTGAATGAATCTTTGCAGTTAAAATCTCATATGAAGTGCATATTTTTTGGGATAAATATTTCCCAGTAATTATCACAGCTGAAGTGTAATACTGGATGCTTCAAGTATGTACTATTTCAGCCACGAAGCTCAAAGCTGATAAAGTCTCCATCATGTTTGGCCATTGGAAAATTTCTGAAAGAAGATGTAAAGCAAGACTATAACCTTTGAAGATTGCTATGGCTTGAAAAAAAAGTGGTTGTCAAGTGTAATAGAGCCAAAATTTCCATAATGGTGGATATTGTGCACCTGAAAGTTAGAAAGGTGGTGGGAGAGAATGAAAGAAAAAGTGTGCATGCTCTTCGTGGACTTGATATATCATCCACTGCATGAGATCACTGTATATAAGATGAAAGTATAGAAAAGTTTGAGAAAAGAGGTCCAAAAATTGAGTAATGACCTGGAAAGCGCTTTCACTATAACTCTGAAGAATGCTCTGTAAAACTTACAGTTTTACACAGAGGGCTCTATTTTTCTTAGTTAGTTCTTCATATTTTGTGCCTTGCAAAATGTCATAAGCCTCTATACTTGATCACGTTGCTAATCAGAAACAGGAATCCAGATTTCCTCACGGTGGTTATAATGATCTAGAATGGCTTTAAACAATGTTGGGGTTCACTAATCTTGTTTGTGTTTTAAGACAAGGAGCTGGGCTTTATTTCTTAGTCCAAGACAGGGAAGTAAGAAATAAACAGTTTTACAGCAGGTCAGAGACAAGAGCCATATATGTAGGCCACTTGATAGGTCGCTCCTATTTATTTCTACAGCAGATACAAAGAGCACAGTGACATTATTTGATAGATCAAATTCTCAGCTACAAAACACTGTTTTCCAACACAGTCTCAACCATTAGCCATACATTTTTGCCAGTGATGAACAAGAGCCAAAGGTGATTGCAGCGAGAGAGGAGTTGGTCTCATCTCACTGGTGCCAGGTGCCAGGACGAGGGGAAATGGCCTCAAGTTGCGCCAGGGGAGGTTTAGTTTGGATATCAGGAGAAACAACTTTACAGAAAGGGTTGTTAAGCCCTGGAATAGGTTCCCCAGGGAGGTGGCTGAGTAACCATCCCTGTATGTGTTTAAAAACCGTTTGGATGTGGTGCTCAGGGACATGATTTAGTGGAGGGTTGTTAGTTAGGGTAGTATGGTTAGGTTGTGGTTGGACTTGATGATCTTTAAGCCCTTTTCCAATCTGAGCAATTCTATGATTCTGTGCCATGCTCATAAAAACTAGTTTGTCTTCATGTCACTGTCACCACTACTGAAATGCACCTGTGCCCACTGCCTCACTGTTCTCACTTCCACTGTTTGGTCTCCAACAACATTCAGTAGGCATCCATGAATGTCAATTGAATTTACAAGAGTGAACAGAAGACTCTGCTCTTAGAAACCAAACAAAAAATAAAAATAGGTTATGTCATGAGTAATTTTGCACTGAAAGATAGCATTTTCATGCATCGTTTAATAAATGACAATATGCTTTTTTTACATAGGCAGTCTATATTGCTCATCTTAAATCTCCTTTAGTACAGATTTTATAGCAGATGTCTTACAAGGGTTCTTCTCCTATGATTCTTAATTGAGAAAGTAGACATTTGAATATGCTGATTACTCTTCCAGTTAATTGTTTTTAATATGGAACTGAGAAAATTCAAGTAAAAATGTTCCCAATATTCAATTTTCTTATACTGGTTTGCAGATAAATTTATTTAAGAACTCATTTATTGGAGAGACATTTCTTTTTATTCAGAGATAAAACTTGTGAAGAGAGAGGAACAATGACGTAGTCCAATGTTAAATCCTGTAGTAATTCTGAATGCTGATTTTTAAAAAACAACATAATGTACTAAATACTCACAGGTTGAAACAATAAGCACTGGGTGAGAAAACAAAATGTATAGAGCTCTTAGTTTTATTTAGACCTTTGGGACTAGAAATATTTTTGTTGTTAAAACAAGCAGCTATTCTGGATATGCAAGAACAAAATCTTAACTCTGGCTTCAATAACAAAGCCATGAACCCTACCTATGAATATTGAATTTCCTTAGAGATGTTTTGGGGAAAAAAGTTTTAATGTTAATCCATCTTAAATTTCTATGTTTAATTTCAACAAGTGCTACAAATTCTCATATAACATGTTAAGTATGTGCTATTCTGGCCCTGCTTGCACATAACTGGGAATCTGCTTGGGTAATTTCTCTTCAGTATCTAGGTAGAGCAAGATGTTTCAGTGGATAAGTCTGACAGAGTGTACAAGAGGTTTTAGTGACTTGGATATGCCTGAAAACATGTAGATATTTCCAGTGTTTCAATCAGTGGCAAGTAAGTGAGAGGCTGGCCCTACTCTGTGTAAGGTTCCTGTGACTTTTAACATGTCACATGAATTTTGTTAGAAGTCCTTGCTTAAGTCAGCCAATCATGAGTTCACAGCCATTGTGAGGACCCGAAACATGGTACCTTGTTACCTGCTTTTTCCTTTAGTTCACTAACAAATGTTTCCGTGCCCAAACAGATAGGAATGCTACAAGATTTATCCATTTCAGTAAAATAGAAGCAGATTAATACTTTAGTAGTCATTTTTTAAGCATGTTTGTTTCTTGAATAGTGACCTATAGAAACAAAGCCAACAAGGATTATATATAACTCATTTTCTGTGATCTTTCAAAATGGTATTAGTTGTATGCACTCATATTTTTAATATTGATTTTGTACTGTATTTTTAATCTAATTATATTTTGTTTTGAACTTAACAAAGTAGACTTACTCTTCCATATATACTCTGCATTTCAGTGGTGTTGCAGCTCTTTTTTATATAGTACACTACTTCATCACTTTGAATTTTTATTTTTACAAGAATTAAAAATGTGTAGAATACAAAATTAAAATTATAAGTATCTTTTCATATATAAAGCACAGTCTGCAACCTTTAATAGGTAAAAGTAAAACAGAAAATAATGCACCTTCTGACAGTTTTTCATTATGTCCCATGAGAAAGTTACAGCTGAACAAAAATGGTTTTCAGTCTTTGTGGTTGGTGGATATTTATACCTTCTGTGTTAGTTGTTTTTTGAAATTCATAAGAAATCATGACTGAACAAAATTTGAATCCAAGAGAGTGAATTCTTGCATGCTTAAAAGAGGCTGATGTCTAATGTCTATTAACAGGAATAAAATAATGAACCTTGGAAACTAGTTCTTGAAGTAATAGAAATATGACCTTCAGTATGTCAGGGAAATTTTTCCAGGTTTTATTGTTTAATGTTTTGTATTATGATGTGTGGGTGATGCATGGTTTTTGGGTTTTTGTTTGGGTTTTTTTTTTTTTTTTTTTTTTTTTTTTTTTTGCTTTGGCTGTGTATGCGAAGGGGTGGCAATTCCCTATTTGGTAGAGTGAGGACATGTTATAAATCAATAGAGAAGGAAAAAAACTGAAAAATATTTCCCTAAGTAATGCTAAGAGAAGCAGCCTGGTCTAATGGTTGCCGACCCTGCACATAGATTTGGGGTTGAAACAAGATGATCATTGTGGTCCTTTTCAGCCCAGGACATTCTATGATTCTATGATATCATTCTATGATATTGGAAAGATGTGACTGCATTTATATCTCTTTTTTGCATATTTTTGTTTGTTTTGATATATTTTTAAATAAAGAGCAACATTTGCGTGCGTAATAAATGCATACATTAATTGGTCTACTCCATTGGAATGATGTAAAATTTTATTCAGAATGGGCTTTTGGAATGTGGTGTTGTGTAACTGACAGAGATTAAAGTGGTGGTTAAGAAGACTGTAGGAATAAAGATTCTGATGTCAGCAGGGGACAGACAAGGGCAAGGAAATCTTGGTAAATGTGTTATCTTCCCTACCACAACCAGTGCATTGCACTGTCAGTACAATGAAGTTGCATCTGCAGAAGTTTCTCAGTCTTGTTTTGGATGTTAGAATGAGCTTTAGTTGTGGTGGTTAGTTACAATTCTGACAGCACAGAAGTATTTTACAATCTATCTAGAATAGTCACAGCATTGGGTTTTGTTTATTTTTGTTTTTTTGTGGTTTTTTTTTTGCTTGGTTGTTTGTTTTTAGTTCAGCAGATTTATCTCAAAGAAATTGGTGGTAGTAGGGAAAATTATTCCTGTTCACAATTTTCTTCTTCCTCCTGTATATACTTGCCATCATTCTCAGCTTTCTAATCGGCAATTCTCTTCAGCTAGCTTTGCTCTTCAGTACTCTTATTTTTCTCTGAGACTTTTTGATGAATGATCAGTCTGAAGTTCAAAGTCTTTAACTTTTATTTATCTGCACTGCAGGGTTTATAGCTTTCGGATTAGCAGTAGGTGATTTCAGACAACAACCAACTCAACCAGCCAAATAAAAAAACAACACCGAAACACATAACCAGAAAAAAAACCAACACAAAAACCAATCAAAAACCCACCACCATTTTTAAGACAGTTTATTGAACACCTTGTGTGAAAAGCTGAAAGTGGATTTCCCTTGCCTTAAGTAAGTTACAGACAGATGCGTGTTTGTCCATATCAAGAAATATTGCTAGTTTAGTCTTCAATTTGAAGTGAAAAGTCCATTCTATACTAGTTAAATATTGTATATGGAAGTACCAGGCATATTAGTTCTGCAGTCCTCTTTGATAACCCAGAGTGTATATGCTGTTACTGTGGCAAGGAGGTGTATTATTTTTCTCCTATTTAATACTATGAGAGGGGATGTAGGAGGTGAAGTGTGTTAAAGGTGTTTGTAGCATATCAACTATAGTTATGAGAACTATCACAATCTGTTTAGAAATAATTTAAACCATGAAGGCAGTCAGAAGAGTACTAGGTGAACTGAGCAATTGATCTAAATTACTAACTGTCCTATGAAAATTAGATTATATTCAATAACCTATGTACATATTGAGATTTATTAAATTTCAGTAGACTCTTGGAATATAAAAGACTTATGTATAATGACATACAGGAACAATTCCTCTAAACATAATTGGATTCTCAAGTTGAATGTACCCTGTTTAGAAGTGTATACTTCTTCATCTTAAGTTCTACCTAAAGGTTTGCAGCAGAGAGATTGATGGGATTATTATACTCCAGGGCACAAAGATCAATCTCTTTCATTCTGATAACAAGGCAGATTTACCCAAAGAAACATATAGTTTGGAAGGTGTTTTAGTTCCTTCTATAACCTATGTACTTGTCCCAGATGACTGAAAATGTTCATTGGCAGTTCCTTCTTGTCAATATTTTTACTACTCCTTGTCTACAGTAACACAAGTTTTACTTAAGTTCTCCTAATGCAGGAAGAGCTTCATAGAATGTCACATTAAAAGACTTCTTTTAAAGAATGAGTAACTACAAAATACAAGAGTTTCAATTTTCACTTAATAGCTGTATGCTGCTATTGGGACATACATGGATCTTTTCCCTTTCCCTCTGATTTTATTTTCTGTTTCTGGCTGCACAAGCTGGAGTGTAGGCTGAATGATCTAAGTTCTTATTGGAAGACTCTTGATATCTTTTTGGCCATAAATCATGTGTGGCTTTGTTTCTACATTTTTAAATAGGACAGAGTAAAAATCTGCGAAAATGTGCAAGCTCTGTATAGAAAGTGTACTTGCATATTGTCAGAAATAAATGTACGTTGTAGTGAATTCTACTTCACAATCGGTAGCACAATAATTTTGGGAAAATTATAATCAATTCTCTCAGTATTTTGACAAGAGAATCAGTGATCTGTTAAACTAAATAAGTGTACTAAGCATAAGGTTTAGTAATAGGTGTAAAAGTGAGGAAAAAAGAAAAATATTTTTTTGTCTCTTTCACATTCCAAAGTGAAACACTGATACTATACTTGCACTGAAAATTATTTTTATCACTTTATATATCTCTATACAGATGCAATGATATGCCCTTTGTGATCCATCTCATCTTTCGCATCTGGATAACTTACTATTGTAAGCTGACCTTGCCAACTCAACACATCATATATAAATGTGAAATGAAATATTAAACAATGTATATCCTGATGCAGAGCCATGAGAATCTTGATTTTTGTTGTTACCAATTAACTGGATACAAATGTCAGACTTCATGGGCTTTAATTTCTCAAATCCTTTACTTTAAAAGCAAGATTTCCTACTTGGTAATCAAGATAGTTTAAAGCAAGATATTACAGTTGGCCTGTCCAACCCGTGGCCCTGACCTGGCCCCACACAATGAAGGTGGCAACTTCTTCTCTGTGGAGTGGCCCCGGTCAAGCACCCATTGCTCAGCAGCAGCCAAACCACTGGTGCACTATTAATGCTGTCTTGACTGAAACCAGGGCACGGGGAGAGCAGTGCTGTACAGTACTGACTGAAGTGATGGGGAATAATTGTATGCATTTTGATACATTGGCTAAACACAGGGCTCTGAAAAGCAAAAACTATGCAGCCATGCTTTCTACTTTGATAAAGGAATTTGAGAAAAATTTTGAGATTGAAAAAAAATCAATTTCTTTATCACATCATCTTCAGTTGATATAAATGCATTAGCTGCGAATTTTCAACTGAAATGTACAGAGATGCAATCAGATATTCAACTCAAAAATCTGATTGTGTCTCTTTACCAGATTTTCATAATCCCTGTCTCACCAGAGAGAAATATCCTTTCAGTCACAGTCATTCCTTATTCATGTCATTGCTTTTTGGCAGTACATACGTATGTAAAGAACTATTTTCAAGGATGAAGTGCAATAAGAGTAAAACTTCAGCAAAAACTTCTGGTAAGCCCCTTGAGAACTCACTAAGAATGGCAACCACCACCATCAAACCAGTCTGATGCAGTTGTTACCAAAAGCAAGGTCAAATATCTGACTAGTTTTGTAGTTTTTCTCCTCTCTTTACTATGTTTTCAGAAAAATATTAAAAATTAAAATGTTTTCTTATATCTTAATAATATTGTAAATTTTACAAGGGCTGCTCCAAAAGTAGCCCCTCCTGTTTTACTATGTTGGCCCATGACAGCTGAGGAGGATGTTGGTGGAATGGCAGTAGAAGTTGAACCTTCCTGCCAATATTCTGTTATATGTTGTGCCGTGCAACAGCTGGCAATAGAGACGCAGTCTGACAAAATAGTGTCTGACATGGAAGTGTGTATGAAGAAAAGGTGTGTAATTAAATTCCTCCATACAGAAAGAAGGTCTCCCATTGACATTTATAGATGCTTACTGAATACATATGGAGATCAAACAGTGGACACGAGCACAGTGAGGGTGTGGATGGTGTGTTTCAGCAATGGCAGCAGTGATGATGGGTCACCTCCACTGTTGCAAACTTTTAAGAGTGTGGCATGCAGACTCCTGTTCACTGTTGGTAAAAATGTATAGCGAATTGTGGTGACTGTGCTGAAAAATAGTCTTTTGTAGCTGAGAATTTGCTCTATCAAAGAGTGCTTTTGTGCTCTTTGTATCTGTTGTACTTTACATGGAAATAAATAGGAAGACAATTCCTTTTCACTCACTGTGGTCCAGGTGAGCCATGAGGTTGGACACTCATGCATTACAATATAGCTAGCAATTTCAGCCTTTTCAGAAAAATACATAATAACAGGTGGCCCAAGTCCTTCTTCTAATCATTACTAACCATATTCTTCATTAGTCTTATGTGATATAACTAGCTGCATTATATGTCTTTAGTAATGTTAAAACACAGTTAAAACATTCTGATCAGCTACAAGTATTCATCAATCTGTTTCTTGCTTCCTGATGACTTCAAAAAAAGGACGCTTAAGTGAAAGGACGTACTGTATATCAACATACTTTCTGTTTCTGCGAGTTTTCCTATTACAGTGAGACTTCTAGGAATTGATCAGTTAGAATAATAATAAATACCCATCCTTCCCTAGTACCTGATTTTCTTATGACTTAGCGTCTAACATGGTTTTATGCCTAGTTTTTCTTTCTTCTGAAAGAAATTACAACCTTTCTTTTGATTTTTATTTTTTTTAACCTTAATGTACAGCTTGAGAAAATGTTTTCCAGAATGTTTCCTTCCAAGATATGATTTATCTAGCTGACTTCAGTGTGGCTTGGACTGTTTTTAAAAATGTTAACTTCATACAGCAGTAACAATTCTGTTATTGTACTCATATTTTCCAAAGTATAATTGGAATACAGTTTTTTTTGTTTTTTTTTTTTTAAATTAACTGCTGATACGGTATATCAGCAGTTTGTTTATTCACATCAAGATGTTAGATTTTTTTCATTGATTTTTTTTTCTGTTGTGTATTCATAGGCAGTTTCAAGTTATCAGAATATGTATTTTCTCAAAGCTTTACACTTAGAATTTCTCCTTTTTTATTTGGATAAATCTTTGAGTTTCTGTTGTGTTTCTAAATCTGTACAATGTTCTTTAAGTTCTTAAGAAGTTTTTAACAGCAAGATGTCATTTAGTGAGAAGCAAAATAATGAACAGCAATGAAAAGCTGTTGAGAATGGGTTGAGGATGGCTATCTTTATCACATGCTTCCTTCAATGGTGAGTATGCTTCAGCCTTGTGTATCTTAGAATCAGAAAATATGCAGTCTTTTACAGTTTAATCATTAAGATCTGATTTTCTCATCACTACTTGCACACTAGTACCTTATCTGAGAAGAGGTTTAATCAATGGTATTACTCTGTAATTCATTCTGAGCTGATCTTGGAGTGATTGGTTTGAGAGCTTTCAGTACGCTTCTGGCCCTGTGGTTTTTATTTATGTGGTTTAAATATAGCACAAAGTAGGAGAAGATTTGCATGTCAAAAAGAAAAGACGCATATATATATACATAGGAGAGGCAATTGTATTAATTTTGTTTTAATTCTTTATTTTTGAGTGACTGTTAGAATTATCTTGAAATTTTCGTGAGTTTACAAAATGAAGCTGGCAAAGGGTAATCACTGTAACATTAACTCATCCAGAGGCTGTAAGAGGCTCAAAATTTTCTTGAAGTAGTGACTAAATGTGCTTTGCTGCAATCTTTGTAAAGAGAGTGAATCAACAGCCAGAAAAGCATTTGAGAGAGGCCTTTGAGCTACATCAGAACTGTTAGCAATTTCTTGCAATGATTATGACCCTGAAGTAAGTCCTCTAGTTTGAAGTAGTACTTTTAGCACTTTTCTGTCAAATAAGGAGAGAGGACTGATAAGTGTCTGCCTTTCCTGGAAGATTTTGGAGAAAAATAAATCATTTGAGGGACTTAGAAATGTGGAAGTGAAGAACTACATATCAAAAGGAAAAAAAAAAAGATATAAATTAATGTCATTGACTCATGAAGGTACATTAAATAATTTACATAAAAGCAAGCTTGAAATGGCTTTTCCTTTTCCAGGTAATTCTTGCTGATCTAGCAAAGATCGAGCTTGATACCTTATCTGCCTTAATGTTTTTCTTTCACACTGAGGTGGAAGGATGATAGTTTGATTAAAGGGATTTAAATTTACAGTCTTAATGTAATAATAATAAATCACATATATTGATGTTCTTTTCCAATTCATATTACTTTGGTAACTAGTGGGGCAAATATTTATCATGATCAATAACAGAATAAATACTTAAGTTTTTCCCGTCTGAGCAGTTATAGAAGTGTTACCCACTCTATTTTTGTAAGGCAAATCATTACTTTTAAAGGAGGAACCATTACCAGTGTAAGAACATGGGGCAGGGAAGAAATTATACACGTACCTGTACATGTTTGGTACATATCAGCTATGTTTGATCTCTGATGAGGATTTAAAATAATACTCCTGTTTGTTTTTATTCTGAAGTGTTTTTTTTATTTGTCTTGTTTTCCCTTACCACCACTTTCACTCTTCTAAGCAAAGCTGCTGCATGCACTTTCTCTATATTCGTGGCGAATCATGCGGCTTTATAATAAAGTACTGGTATATTAGAAGAAAGAAAAAAAGCTTACATTTCTTTTTCCATTAGAGATTTATACTTCAGGATGGAATGGTTTGCGATGAGTCTTCTGAGTATATAATCAAAGTCAGTGGGATTTAGGACAGTAGAAATTAAACTTAGGGGGTAATTCAGCTATTCCTTTTCACTGGACATCACAATATAATTCCTGTATTGACTAATTATGAATATTGGGATGTGTTGTAGTGTAGTTTTACAGTACCTTATGCATACGTGCTCACATTTGAGATAAGAAAATCATTCCTCATCACCCATGTATTCACTACAATTCCCTAGATCAAATGGCTGCATGAGTATGTCCGCAAGGACTATGAATGCATGAAAATAATTCATGTGGCTGTGCAAGTGTTTCACTGCAACCAACAATTATAACTGACTCTAATGTCTAAGAAAAGAAATGAATATATGTGCATAATTATCAATTTTGATCTCAGTCTTGCTGCTGCTACAGCAGCTGCTTTTTAGCCACTTAACATGAATGGCTAATAGCACTGGGTGCTAACAAAATCTGCTTAAATAGTTCATTTTTATTCCAATCTGTCTTCTAAAGACTTATTACTGACTGTGCTTGAAGAGGATACCAGGAATTTTAAAACTGCTATTTCTCATTTTGCGTCTCTGAAATGCTTTAGTTATGTTCCTGTTTCTTCTACTTGTTCATGAAGCAAATGTGGTATGGTACAGAATATACAGACTGATTTAAAGATTGAACAGCAATTCTTCTAAACGTAGAACTCTGAGAGCTTGCTATAATACTCATTATATAGAGCAATCTTCATTCCTTTACTGTTCTTGAGTATGTAGAAATTGTTTCATTTCTTACCAGATTCTGTTGTATCACACAAGGGTATATTGTAACTAATCACAAAACTTTGTTCAGGAGAAATTTCTTGACAATCTATGACATGTAATTTGCTGAAAGAAAAAAAATGTTTAAATTCAAGTATGTGAACCTAAATAGATTAATACTCTTGAGCAAATAGTAGTGATGTGACATTTCTTGCCATGTCTGTTTCAAGATCACTTCTCTTGCACTTTAGCACTGTGTTACTGTCTGCCTGCAACAAGAACTTCAAAATCTTGAAAGTGTGTTATGCGCAGCAATCATTATATAAATTGATTTTAGTCTAGTAGCTTCTTACGGGAATTCTATGGAATATTTCTAATTGGTTTCAAGCTCCTTTTTTCCTCACAATAACAACAATAATGAGATAGTTTCCTCTCTCTGTTATTTCTCCAATGTTTTCAGTTCAGATTTGGGATGAAATCCCCCAGAGGATGTTTTTAAAAATAAATACATAAATAAAAAGAACAAGGACCAGATAATACTGATGAAGCTAGATTTTTGCAGTCCAAGTAGTTCATGTATTTAGACAAGATTGTGCAAGTCTTGTAGTTGTCTTTCCACCCTCTGTCCATCCCTTTACACCTTTTGGTATTGTAATCAATATAGCCCATGAGTTCCTTAAGTATCTGATTAAGTTCAAATCAAGAAGCCTGTGGGATGTGTGAAGGAGGGTGAGGTGTGGTGTTTGAAAACAATTAAATAGGCCAACCTTAATGATGAAAAAGGTGGAATTCCAGTTATAACATAGAAAACGTACTTATTAAATGCACAACTGGTCTAAAGAAGCTTTACAAGAAGTGAGAAAGATAACAATATTTCAATATGGAAAACTATGCTTCAATTTCATGTGTGTTCTAGTTTTGACTTGGAAGGCTATATAATCATAAAGGTTATGCTTTTTGAAGTCAATTTAGAGGATAGATGTACTTTTTGGGAGGTGTATTTTAATTACTAAATTTAGTGCTTTTAACCACAAAAAATTACTTGCAAGATTTTACTGATGTAACTGTAATAGTTCAGAACTACCTTAAGCTACTTCTGTAATTGGAATATTACAATGAGACAGAACTCTGCCAAATTACTTGTTCTGGGGTGGCCATTTTGTCTTTTTTTGTACTGACAAATATCCTCAGACCACCATTTTATTTGTATAAGATCTAGTGCTTATTACCACATGTGGCAAAATGTGCACTCTTTGCTTTTACTCAGCCTGTGTTCTGTTTGTATTCTGTACTACCAGAATTAATTACTACTGCTAAGGCATGCTTTCTCATTCTGTCTTATGATTATTCCTTCACATGTCTGGTGTCTAATTCAGTTTCTGACATAAAGATGATGGCAGGAGTCCAATGCTCAATTATGATGCATCTTCTGTTAACTAATAGTTGAATCCTGTGTTTGGTAGTCAGGTCTTTAAAGGTTTGAGATGCACTGGCTAAATTCCAATCACCACAGCTGTTTGTCTCTTGTCTTGAAGCTTTTGCTAAGTCTGTCCTTACCTGAAGTGCAGCTTTGCACTTGTGACTGAAGGGAGACAGAACAGAGTACTTCTGTCATTGTAGATTCTCTCAGTTTTCCTATATTTTAGTATCTGTCTCCTGTAGGTTCCTAAGACCTCTTGAGGAAAAAGTGCTATTTGTAACAATAAAGCACTTTTTTTTTTCAGCACTTCATCTTTTTTGCAAAGAATATCGTATCTTTGATGTCTTGGGAAGCATTGCCTATTGAACAGAGCAGTCAGATGAATGTGAGTTATGGTGCTTATAAAGACATGATCACATTTTACAGATATGCCTTATTTATAACTGTATATAAATACATCCCTGAAAGTGAGGAAAATGTTGTTAGCTTCCTTCACTGCTTCCAATTCATTGATATGATTATCATTACTGGATTTTTATTAGTGAAGTCTTAATTATGAAGCCAGTTTTCCTCAGCATTAATAGCCATGGGGTCTGTTGTGAAGATTTCTCAGTGATGCAGTTGGAGTAATATTTTATTATTTTTAATTTAACATTCCATATAATTGAGGATATCCCAGGTAAGTTCTGGGTCTTCCTAATTGAACAGGGCACAATCAGAACAAATAGTGAGATAATTTTGGATTATTTTTGTGCTGTCCTTAACGACTCAAGTAAAAGCAATTATAGTTTAAGTATACATACTTTCCTGTCTGAAATACAGTTTGTTTCTAGTTGAATAGGGAATAATAGAACTTAATAGCCATCCAGAAGTAATAACTAAATTGTCTGGGAATTATTTTCAGTACAGTATACGTCAGAAATAAGGTGTTCCTCACTTCTTCAAAGATCTCTGAATCAAGGCAACTCTTAACATGTGAAATATACACCTCTGAAGTTGATGTAAATTATATATCAACGTACTTGCAAATTCAGGCTTTTCCATCGCTCCTTGAAACATCTAGATATATTAGTTGTTTAGCTTGGTTAGATAACTATATTTCTTTCCTGTGAAGTCTCTTCTCTCAGTATATAGATTTTTAAATTTATTGCTACAACTTTTAAGAGGGATGAATGGATCATTTCAATTCTTTTCTTTCTTAGTGTTTAGGGACGTGAGTCTTTCATGAATATTTTAAATACTTTTTCTTGATCTGTTGGACTTGACAATATAAAACATTTTGTTCGTAGTAGAGACAATATAGGGATTTAGACTCTACATAAAGCCTGAAACTAATTCCTACCAGCGTTCTTATATTACATGCAAATAACTCTGAAAATAATACCTCCTATTGATTTCCATGGAAATGACAACATAGCAAATTTTGAGCTACAATACACTGTTTTTCAACAGAGTCATCACTGTTTGCTATGCATTTTCACCAATGATGAACAAGAGTCTGCATGTCATGCTCGTACATATCTGCACCATTGAAGGTGATCCACTGTTGCAACTGTTGAAACACACCACCCACCCCTTACTGTGCTCACTTTAACCGTTTGGTCTCCATCAAAGTTCACTAAATGTTGATAAATGTCAATGGATGCCATATTTTTCTGCACGGGGGAATTCAATGACGCATCTTTGCTTCTAGTGCGCATCTGTGTGAGACACCATTTTGTCACAGTCCCTCTGCTGCCATCTGTTGCATGGCAGCAAAACTGAATGAAATGTTGGTGGGAAGATCCAACCTCTACTGCCATACCAACATCCATCACTAACATTGTAGGCCAACATAATGAAATAGGAGGCATTACTTTTGGAGCAGACCTTGTACTTTAGTATGATTATATATTGTTTTGCAGAAACTACCTAATAAAATGTATCTATTTCTGTTGAGGCTTGGCATCTGAAATGCTCACATTTTGTAATTATACATAATATATACTTATTACTATTTCTTTTGCATAAGAGTTGCTATGAAACTTCTGAGAATAATTTTACTTTCATTTTTTTCCCCTTCCTCCTTCCATGCAATCACTTAGACATAAGACTGAAATTTCAAAAGGTGCCTAAGCATTTTGAGCACACAATTTCCATTAATTTTAAATCTTTTAAGCAGCTTTGAAAAACTTAGCATAAAGGCCAAGCCACCCTAGGGTGACGTTTCAAATTTGCTGAAGTTGATAGTAAAATATACATTGACTTGAGTGGGACTAAGGTGTTTCCTTACATGGTGTTGGGATGAGGCTTTAAACTATTCAGTGGTCTATTTATTTGACAAAAACTGAAGCACGGTTTTAACATTATTTTAAAAACTATCTGTTCATTTTAATGAGGCTAATCTTGTGCTTTAAGGTAAATACATCAGTACTTTCACAGAAGGAGAGACTGAGATAAAGCGAATTTTGGTTGTCTTATAGTGGGAAAACTTGCCTAGATTGTCAGGAGTTGCAGAGATGAAATTGTGAAGCAAAGAGGAATTGAAATTCCTCTTGGATTCTTTATTAAACTTTTTTTTTTTAAAAATAGTGTAATAAATGATCTCAAAAATGCTTGTTTGCCTTAATATAAGTGAATAGTGGATGTGGACAGCACCACTATTTACAAAACATGAAGTTTTAGAGGAGAAAAATCATGAATATTTAAGCATTCTAATCTATCAGAAAATATTTTCTGAATTTGTTGTATCTTGGTTTACACAAATATAACTCTTTACAAAAAGATCAGAAAGCCTAACTGAAGTTATTAACTGAAGTCATTTTTTTTTTTTTTTGGAGGGAAGTAAAATATATGCAAAAAAGCTAATGTGACTGTTTATAAGCTTCTTTATAAACTACACATTTTCTGAATGTGTTATCAGTAAACCGAAGGATTATCTTATGCTGCATAACATAACAAAATCCTTTATCGGGTTTCTCCTCGTATTCTTATTAAAGGAAATCTATTTATTTAGATTTTTTCCTCTACGTAATCGTAGAATCCTGATTATACTGGGGACACATGTGTGTGACTTAAGTAGCTCAAGATCCCTAAAAGGATGAATAAGGATGACATGAACATGTTCCTTTTCTGAGCTTTTTATGGACGTTTTTCAATGTTTTTTTTTTTTTTTTTTTTTTTTGTAAATAATAACAAAGAAGATGCAAAAACAAATAGAAAGAACCCCATATGGGAAATGATATATTCAGCCATTTGTTGTACATAAGCACTCCTTTACGTCACAAAATGAAAGAGGATAATGGTAGAAGTTAAACTATCTGATTGTAACTGGAGCAAAAATCCCAGAATTATTTAATTTATAATAGGACTACAGAAACTTCTAGTTACCAAAGATCACAACCGTAATTAAACTACTTAATATACACTCAAATTTTTGTTCTACAGCTATCAAAAGTGCTCCTTAGAAAGGCAACTGCACCACCATATTTCTAACTTGCCTGATATTTCCTTGTTTATTAGGATAGAATATTGACAGTATTGTTTTCCTCTGCCATCCTGCATCTGTGGAGCTTATGATAACAGTTACGCATCAAACAGCAGGCAGATTACTAAGTAAAGCATGTCTTGACCAGTCTTTTTATTTTTCATGTTTGTATAAATAGTAGTAGTGAGAACAGAGTTTGTGTGTGTATATATATATTTTCTGTTTAGTATATTGGCCTGATTAGAAATATAAAAGGTGCATTGGGATGAAGTAGTATAGTTTGACTCAGGAAATTAACCAGAAACATTCATCAAGTATAAAAATAATAATAAAATCCAATTGAAGTTGGAAACATATCATCAGTGATTATTTGTTTCTATTGAGTGAGAAGACTGACTAAAATGAAGAAGTTTGGAGTACTACAGACTTTGCTATTTTTAAAATGAAATCAATGAGTTCTGAGTATGTTTCATGCTTTCATGATTTAGAGGCCAAACTTATATAAGAAAACAGTTGCACAACTTTTATTGTAAGCACCAGCTGGTGAAGTTTTTGCTTAAATCTTCTAGTTAAAGCTGACAAATCTTTTTTTTCTTCAGCTTGCAGTGCAAAAATAAATCATTGCTTGAAACACTGTCCAAACAAATGTGAGACTTTAAGACGAGATTAGCAGTACTGAAATTGGAGGAACAGTGCATCAGATATTTCTATTATCTCAGTTTTTCTCCCTTCCTAAATTTTTTTCCCACTCTTTATTTCCTTTTAAAAGACTTTCAGTAGAATTGTTGAAATGCAATAAATCCTCCATAAAGTCTTGTCTCCACATGCATCAAGTCCATACATGTGGCATCCAGGAGGTATCATTCTTGTACCTGCGAGTAAACCAGAATGTTAGATCTTTGTCCCTAGCTCTCCAGTAACAAAATTTTGCTCTGACTTTGAATTTATCTATTCAGCATGGAAATTTACTCAACATTTTTCCTTCAGGTTAGCTTATGGGTACGGACACTGAAAGAAAGTAAAGAAAAAAGTTTTTCTTAAAATTGATGGCTATCTAACATTGTATTGAACAGGCTTTAAAATGAAATGAATGCAGCCTGCAAAGAATTGAGGTTAAAATGGTTATTTGAAATTTGAGGGATCAAGGCTGAGAGAGAACGTGTTCGTTCATACCTCTAACAATCTGATTAATTTGTGAACCAAATATTCCTTAAATTTCAAGCTAATTTTTTCAGTTATTAAAGTTGAAATGCAATATAAAAATTACAAATGAGGGTGTGTAGTGACTTAATCCTTATGTTTTAGGATTCAACAGAGCATTTCATCTTACTGGATTTCTTGCAAATCCATTGCTATTTCTGAATGCAATAGAGAATCTTTGAATATGTTCCCTGCTGAGAAACTGAAGATCAACGAATGCCTTATGAATCTATAATCAAAGAAATAATACTTGAAAATTGCAATAACATACTGAATTGACTTATTAGAAAATTAGAAATGCACATTTAATTCCTAGTGAGGCCAGATGTACAATCAATCACAATATTTACGTTTTGTGCTGATTTGATTGAACATATTCCATTCTGCATACTTTTGCACTGGATTTTAAATGCTTTAAAATATATTGATGATTAATTTCAATACTGTCACCAATGATGCTTAAAACTTGTGTTCTGGGACCTAAACCAAGGTTTCCACTGCGCTATTTAATAAATTTAGCCTTCTTTGTAAAACTGAATATTAACTATGTCTTTATATTAAGCAACACTTAGATCTGCTTTCTTTCTGGGGCATGTGTTTGGTTCACCTAGAAAGTTCTGAGACAAAAATAACAATAAGATGATAAACTTCTCACGTGAGAAGATGGATGTTAACCTTGGGGTTTGGAGAAACAGCACTTGGAGAAAATATAGTACATACTGGATGCAGTTATCCCATTTTGAGAATTTAGTGACATCTCTGAGGAAAAAAGAGTAACAATTCTTGCAACCTGTGGAATTTATCATGTCTCCCTGATTTTCTACCTGTAAGTGTTAAACTCTTTGGAGGGAAGCTGTGGTCTTGAGATAAAGATGAGTGACCTTGATTCACATCTCACAAACAGTTATCATTCTAAATGTAACTTCTGCCTCAAAATGAGCAAGATTATACTTATCTGCATCTCAAAATTGACAGCTGCAGGGGAAAAAAACCCTCAACCTCGCTTCTCTGAGTACTTGACGGTACTTAAAGTTTGAGGCTATAACTGAGCATTGTAACATCTTCCTGATTGGAATAAGTGAGCATATAGGGTGAGACTTGCTGGGTAACAAGCCTAAATCCTGTTTTTTTTGTGTTTTTTTTTTTATTATTTGTTTTTTATATAAGGTGTTAATAAACCTTACCTTACTCATTAATGTAACCCAGCATATTTTGATGTGTTGGGATATTTTAATATGATAGAAGTAAGGAAATGCAAGAAAAAAAGAACACTAGGCAGTAAGTTACAGCAAGCTATTGGAAAGCTGATGGAAGATGATAAAGATGGAGAGAAGGAAACAGTGAAATTTAAGAAATAAGAACAAAAGCACCCTAAATTCTAAGGTGAAAAATGACTAGAAATGCTCAAAATAAAGATACAATGCAGTATGTATTTTCCTACAAATCTCTTAAAAATGCTCATGTCTTCTATACCTTGGTTAGCATCTATAAATGTCCCTTTATTTCCTGCATTTTCAGCCCCATTTTAATTAAGAGAAATGCATAAGCCTGCATTTCAGTGCCACTTGTCTATTTTGCTATGGTAAAAAAGGTGTTTGCAAGTGCCAAGTTTGCAAGTTTGAAATGCCACTTCTAAATTATGTAGGTTGAAAAAGATAAAAGAATGTGGTCTGAAAGTCATTCAGAATTTAAATGCAAACCCATGAGTTCAGTCTCAAAACTTTGCAAAAAATTGGATTCACTTGTTGCAAGGTTTCATCTGATTCAGACTATGGCATCCATCACAAACGTTGAAGGTTATATTCTCCTTCTGATGTGTATGAATAGCTCTCTCAATGACAATGATATCTTGAACACTTGTTTTGTGGAGAATAGCTTCTCTCTCTCTAAGGGGGAAATTACTCCTCTTGCTTTCTACCAAAGAGAGAAATGCAGCTCAATATAAGCAAAGCTTACTGTGTGGTTTGCCATTAAGCTTTTTGCAGTACATAAATGAAAGAAAAGTGCGTGCCTTTATGGAGCAGTCATGGTAGCCTAGAGAGCTTAAAAAACATGTTTTGCTCTTTTGTTTTTATACTCTATCTGAATGTTAGAAAAACACTTTTGTTCAAGTCTGTATTATTTCCATTTTTATGCTGGCTTCTGCAGAGCAAGTGCATTGTCGAAGAAAAACAGTATCGCAAACAGGAATCAACTATTGCAAGAGTGTCTCATTACTACTTCTCTGTGGCATGGAAATAATTGCACAGGTTCTTTTCCAGTTTGTCCATTTTCTTCTTCTTCTTTTTTTTTTTTTTTTTTTTTTTTGAATAGTAAAGGATAACTACTTTGACAACGCAGTCCTTTATGTCTCTGCAGAACGCTTAGCAACAGATGTTTCCAATTCCCCTGCACTGCATTAGGCTGCTAAGCTACAATATGTCTGCAGAAAGGCTGTGAGCAGCTACCGCTGTAACCTAATCACTGTGCACAGTCTTAAGTGTCTAAAAATGGGAATACGCATTTTGAGCAGGGCCCCCTTTGCTCCTCCAAAATATCCCTGAGAATACACTTTCCCTGTAATCTGGCATGACAAATTAATTGATGACGCGTGGTAAATGGAGAACCACTTTGCACTCCCTGAAATGAGACGAGTTAAAATAATGTGTCTGTGAACATACACAATACTACCCGCCTATTCTTGTGCTGAAGGCTTAACGACATCTGTGCTGTTCTGAGCGCATCTCTGCGGCGGGTGCGGCGGTTCCTCCAGGAGGTGGTAGCAGCGCGCTGTGCTGGCGCCGGCTGGGATGCTCCTGGGCTGCTGCCAGCGCTGCTCTTTCCCACCTTGTTCGTGCTTGGGAGTTGTGCCTCTGCTGTGTGTTTTAGAGTTAAACATGATGTAAAAGATTGGTTTAAGTTGAGAGAGTTTTCTTTTAGAAGTGTGTTGTTTTTTTTTAACCGTGGTTTTTGTTGTGCTATAAACCAATCTGCAGGGATTTTGCTCTTGATGCAGCGCTAAACAACAAATGCAGCATACACGTAAAGCAGACTTAGAAAGCTAGAAGCCAAAGTTCAACAGCAGAAGTAATCTTGGAGGAACTTGTTTGCATTTAGGCTCTGCAGAGGTGTTACCCTTTTGTGCGAGTGAGGAAGCAAAATAAATTTTATGTGAGAACATAGCACTCTGTGCGATGCTGCCTCCAGCCTGGGGATATCTGCGTGAGGGACTCCAAGAGCAGTGTGAAGCCTCACAGGGCTGGCGCAGGGGATCTGGCCTGGAACATGCCTGTGCTGCTCAGACATTCCTCCAGATGTGGAAAAACTAATGTGATGCTCCTAAATGTTGAAAAAGCTTGAGCTTTTTGCTCAGCCCCCAGATGTTGAAAGTTGAGAGGTTGTTTTCTGTCTTGACTGCTGCTGTCTGGCTCAGCAGTTAGTCCTGACAGCACACTTTGAGGAATATGCAGCATTCCCACTGGACTAACCTGCAGGAGAGAAAAAAATTTTGTTTTTCTACTCTGTTTGCTTAGACCTGAAAAACCTGACAGTAAACATGATAGTAAACCTGATAATTTCTTATGTGGAAGTCTTATAAGAAAAAACTTTTTAATTGAGAAGTCATACTAAGGTGACAGTATTTGTGAAGCTGATAGAAGGGAAAAATGAAGAAATTGGTTTAGAACAAGAAAATCAACACCAGCTCGATAAAATCGGCACTCATGATGGTATGAGGTAATCCCCATAGCTAAGAATGAGAGACGAGCAAATTCGAAGCTGTTGCCTTGATTGAGGAATGTGAATGTGAATCATTTTTTTCCTTGCTTTCTTGGGCCTTAAGTAATAATGCTTCTCCAGACTCAGTTGTGAAGTTATTCTCTCCAGGATGATGAGGAAGGAAGAAGTACAGGTATGGGTGGGAAAGGACATGTCTTCCAGTGTGCGCTGAGTTTGGGGCTGGAGGTGCAGCCACATGGATGCTGTTATGGGCCATTGCAATGGTGGTGGAAAAGTCTGTGTTATTAAAGATGGTCATGACAGTGAACTCCAAGGCACTGGGTTTCCATCAAGAAGAAGCTTTAATCTCTGACTTCTGTTTCCATGGCAGAATCCAGAGCTACTGGTATTTCATCATTGCATCTATCAGCAAAGAACTGACTTCCTAAATCTACAGAGCCAGAGGGAAGACACAGTGCAGCATTATGCTCAAGAATGAATAATGTCAGTTCAGTTGAAGACTGGGCTAGTAATGTCATGAAACAGAAGTCTCTTGACAGCCTGATTTGCAAGGAATTTTTTTCTGATATTATTGCTACCTATTATTATATTTCATATGTTTTTACATTTAAACTAGGTGTTAATTCATGTGAGATTGCATCTGTGTGCACACCTTACTCCTCACAAATAGTAAATTAAATAATTGATCATTCTGTTGTTGTTATCTTCCATACCATGCAACTATAATAGCTGATTTCACCTACGTCTGTGAATAAAGGTGACCTTGTACCTACCTTCTTACTTGTGAATATAGTAATGGCCATGAAGGCATACACATCTAAGACCTCTTTAAAATACAAAATCACTTTTTATCCCTGGAGCCTTTATTCTCTTAAGCTATTAATTGATCCATTGCACTACAATGCTCCGGCAGTTTTTGGAGCATACTCCAGATTCTTCAGATTTTTCCAGCTGTTTCAGTCTGTTTCCTCCTCTTCTCCCCCTTTTACTGTTACCTGGCATCTTAAGTTCAAAACAATTGGAGTTTCAGACTTTATACTAAATGATACATTCCCCCCCCATACAGCTGAGAGGGTAAAGCAGAGCTAACCTGGATTACCCCCCGTTACTACATCTTCTTTTCCAAGAATGTTTCAAGTATCCATTGCTTACAGATTCTGTCTTGCCTGCTGCTGCTATCCAGAATTTAAAGATTTAAATTAACTCTACTGAGATCTGGTTTTCGTGGATGATGTAAGTAAAGAAAATATAATATGTTGTAAATGTAGGAAGCTGGTGATGTAGAAACTTATTAAAATAGAGTAATTGTAGTTGTTTTCTTTTATTAGTAGTGATTTTGAGAGACTAAATTTTTAATGCGAGATTTCTGATATCTGCCAGTGTTAGAATGGGAAATGGGAACAGGGAAAATCCATGGTGCATATAAGTTGATAGGTATCAATTAAATATGTAGATTTCCCTGAACATTTTCTTCAAATAGATTACTGCTTCTTCATGTTTTTTCCAGTAGACTCCTCAATTGGTGCTGTATGTTTCTCTGAGGTCATCACATTTTTGCAGTCGTGCAGCTAATTTTTGTCTAGATGGAGAGACCACATCAGGCTGCATAGTGGTAGCTGGTTTATTTCTGGCCCATGGTTCTGCATGTGATAATGCTGCTTAATTTGTTATGAGAACTTTATGCAGTGAATTATAGGGGAAAGAAGTATGTGACAAATATGAACAACTTGTATGGAGCATTTAATTTGCCTCCCAGCACTTTGACATTCTCCTGTATCTCGAGGACACTCCTAAGAGATGCTTTTTCTACAATGAAATAATTCTGTTATATGTTCACAGAGCATGAAAGACAAATTTTGTGTGAAATAGGAATTAAATCCCTTTGACAATCTTTTTGTGTGTTCATTTCAAGAACAGGCTACATCAAGGCATTCTAGCAATCAATGGTGCATTTCTCACATGAATGAAATCTCCAATAGTTGCATTTTGTTGGTGTATCAGGTCATCTCCATTCTGTTGTTTTGGGTGTTTTTTTGTTGTTGTTTATTATTGTACAGAAGCGCTTCCACACAAGCAGGATCAGTACCTGCTGTGCTGGCACCTTCCTTCCTTGTAGTTGAGGTTAATTGGTCCTGTTGTCCAGAAGATCTCTAGTTTTTAATTTTGGGAGAAGCAAGATAAGAAATGTCATGGGTGTTGTTTTTTTTGTTTTGTATTTTTTTTTTTCCCAAGAACAACTGCTTTCTACAGTCAGTACAGAGAAAGCTAACTTCAGTAAGTTAACACAGGAAGTCTGTGGTGCAAGTGGGATTTAGGTTTTTTTAACATTTGACACCTGTTAAGGGATTTAACAAAGAAAGTAACTAGTCCTGTTTACATTCCTTTCAATATAGTGTTATTCTCTATAGGTAAAATGCTGATAAACATATTTTTGTTGAAATATTTTGTGAATTATCAGAAATGAAGGAAGTTCTTTACTCAGGGCAATAAACTGAAAGGCTGTGTTTGGAATAATGGATTAGTATGCTCATTTTGTAACCTTAGTTATGTTGGTTACCACTGAAGAAGGTTGAGGTTTGTTTTTGCTGGTATAATGTCTTTGTGAATTTCATTTATTTATTTATTTCACTTCTGGAATTGCTTGAAGTAGTATTATTATTAGTCATAGAGTTACTGCAGGCTGTACCTAAAATGATTACCACTGTAGTCTGTAAACAAGCTATTTGTGAAAGTGGTACAGGAATGACAAAGTAATTTTGCGTGCATGCTATTAATAAACACAAGCAACACTGAGAGGATTCAAATGTTATCCAGGACTATGAACTCTGATTTTTATCATGCTTGTATATGTACATGATATTTGGACCAGGTTACTGACTTACTCTTAACTGCCCATACTAGGATTATACAAAAGTTTCCTGATGATTGGACCAGGAATAATGTTCTGCATTCCTCTATTTAGTATGAGTTTAGAAAGGAAAAAAGTGATAAACTTCTTCCTCACAGATAAATAGTTGAAAAACTCAATTTTCCTTTTCTTGACAATGAGAAGTCTATAAAGCACAGTAATATTTAGGTCTGCATGATTTATAGTTCAGCGTATTACTAAAAGCTTTCTTGAATCTCAAATTTATAGCTATTTCTTGACAATACAAATTGAAAGCTATACTTTTAGTCTCAGTTTAACCTCCCTCCTGATAACTTAAACAACAAAATCATGATTTTATGAAGTCATTTTCTAGGCCAACGAAAAGAAATATCTGTTGCTTTAGTACTCTGGTAGTAGAAGTAACACTGCTTCTGAAGCAGTTGTAGCAGCTTGCAAGTTTGATCTAATTGACCAACAAAAATCATTAAAGAATTTCATTAAGTGATTGATTTTATGACTTGCTTTAAGTGATGATGAAGATAAGTATATAAAGAAGAAACTTTCATAATTTTTCATATCTGTTGTTATAAGTAATAACATTCTTAGTGTTTATTTCTTATTAACTGATTTGGGCTGTTTAGTACTGTGGGGTTTTCTTTTTTCATTGTTTGTTTCTTATTGACGAATAAAATCTGAAAGTCATAAAAATGAACAATTACAAAGAAAATTTGCTAGGACCACAAAAGTCCATGCATATGTAGCATTTTAGCAAGTTTATCAAAGGCGGGCATCTGGTACTTTTATTTTTACTTTTTGTATTAAATATTTCAGCCTTGAGATTGTGTTAGGAGAAGTCTTTCCTAAATTACTGTTTTTTAAACTCTTAATGAAATACAGAAACAGATGTGAAATGTTTTCCATCGATTTCTTAGTATGCCTTTTAAGTGCTTGCAAATATTTTCAAGTCCCTCACTTAATTGTTACCATATCTTACAGTAAAATTTGAATCATATGAGGAACTTGTTTTTAACTTGTTTTTATGAGAAGCCATTAGAGAAGTTCTAGACATTTAGAAATACAAACGACTCAAAAATTGATGGGGAAAAAACTGATTTTTTTTTTCCTTGAAAGAAATAACTATTACTTATTGAAAACAATTTCAATTTTTTAAATTCAGAATGGGTTGTTACTGAAAAGTGTACTAACTAGAAAAGTTAAATCTGTAAAGACAATAAGCATTAGATATGTATATACTAAGGCAGTAAAATTCCTGTTTCCTGTGTGTTACTGCATTGGATATTTACGGACTAAGTGTGCCATTAGAACAACTATATAACAATAGTCAATGAATAAGCTGTGGTAACATGTCATCAAGATATGTGCAGGAGAAGGTATTTTGTGAAAAACTAGTGGAGCTACAGAAAAATACAATGTTCCCAAGTATTTTGTTTCAGTACTACAGCTGAAAAATAGAACAAAGAGCAGAAAGTCAACAATGCCATAATTTGCACATACCTATATAATTAAAAATATAGGAAAGGGAGTTGCTAATGGCCCACTGACACTGTTGAAAAGGTGGAAAGCTGTTAATGTAAAAAGTTTGTGTTACAGTCTAGAAGAAAGAGATGAAGTCACTAAAGCTTGTGATGTTTTAGTAGAATGTAATTCAGTATTGGTTCTTGAATGCTTTTATTTCTTTGTAAAAATGAAAGAAAGCTTTGGTTTGGGTTGATTATGAACTTAGGTTCATATTCAACAAAGCTCAAGTAGCACGAAGGAGAGCAGAGAGATTACTCCTTTATTTAAACAGTTGTTTATTCAAAGAACATGGGAAGAAAAACGAAGATGAAATGGGATGGGATGTTGTGTTAACATAATAGGATACAATAATTAGGAGAGCCCCTTAAGCACATAGGGTGCTTCTGATTCCTAAGAGTGTATTCTCTGAATATGCTGGTCATCTTGAAAAACTGAAACAAACAAGTGAGAAGAGAGCACTGAAACATTCAAAGTGGTATTAAAGAAAGAAAATCTGCAAGTAGTTTAGGTTATGAATTTTGAGAAGTTGAAGAATAAAATTGCAGTATAGGTATTTCAAGTAACTATTTCTGCCTTAGACAAAGGTCAATAAATTAAGTTTATGTATATTTTGACTAGAGAATTCAATTTGAACAGCATTGGTAGGCTCTGTTTCTAATTGATCTACACAGCAAGGATTCACTGGAGACAGAGAGATATATCCATAAGGTAAACTGTGAGCATGCAGAAGTCAAGTGTAGAGCAGTGACATCTTTGGGAGCTACAATCTTAATAAAATAAGTTATTTCTTCTGCTGACTATTGTGTAAAGCCAAATTGTATGTGAAACCTGCATAGCTAGCTCTCTTCAGAATGCAGAAGACTTTATCAGAGATGAGCAAACAGTATTTTTTCCCCTGGAGTTTTCAGGAGTCAGAATTTATCCAACTGTCTGAGGCTATTTCTTCTTGCTTTGCTTATCATTCCAGTAGCTCACCACCAGGCTTGAGGTGATGTGGAGTTCTGTCCTGCTGACACTTCTATTTACTGTACTTATGTCTCTGCCAAATGCCAGCTAAATGTCACAGTTTCTCACCAACCAGCCCAGCAGAATAAGGGAATACCTTTGTTCCCAAGGTGTATCAGGAAGGGCAAACAGTTCCTCATACAGCTGCAAGGTTCTAAATCACAACATGACTGACATCTTGTCACTGGTCATGCTGTGTGTGTTCATCAGCCACAGCTACAGGCTGTGCCAAGCTTACTTACACAAAACTGCAGCTCAGAGAGACTGATCAGACCTCGTGTCTGTCTGCAGAGGAGTCTGGGTCCTTGTGTGTTTGTGTGTGTGTGTATATATATATATATATATATATATGTAAATAAATATTTTTTGTAAACCTGTGTTGTTTTACAATGTCATTTAGGTGGGACTTTGCTTCCAATTTTTTCTTCTTTGCCTTGACTCTCTCTTCAGAGGTTTCAAGCTGCTCTGCAGATTCCATTTCTTATACTGTCAGAGGTTTCATCATATGCTAGAGATGATCAATTCTTGCTCTGTGCTAACGGTAAAGATGAACTGAATTTATACAGCAGTTGCAGAGGAAAATAGCTTAATCGATGCTAAAGAATATGCTATTGTAGTCATACCGAAAGCAAGGTCTGAAAAAAAGTCACTTTAGTTTAATATTATAGTTTACTTTTTATAGACCTTGCTGTGATTACTTAAGGTGTATAAAACTGTACTGGGTTCTCTAATGTTTGTAAATTGTACTATGCATTGTATTCAGTGGTGCCTTGTTTAATAATCTTACTGAAACACGGATGGATTCCTATGTCTCTACTACTTGAAGAGTCTTGTTGGGTTTAGTGTTGACTGAAGGTATTGATGCTGATCTGTGGAGCTGTTTATTGCAAGCTTTCTTTGTAAGTCATGTTGGCAATTTAGGGGAAACCTGAAATGCTAATTTTTATTGTTTCTGAAGAGATTAAGCAAAACAATTTCAGAAAAGAAATCATGCAAATTATAATCCATTCAGAATGTTTATGATCTTCTGAAGTCTTTGAGAAAATCTTTCCTTGAAGGCAAAGAAGGTAGTTAAATATTTTGAGAGACATTATTTACTACGTTAAATTTTAAATGCTCTTCTTGACATCTTGAAAGCCTATAGCTGAAAAAGTTTTGCATAAGAATGTCATAATTAAGAATATCACATAAATTATTCAGTATAATCTTGGGTTTAAGAAGCTGCCAATTATTTTAATAAGAGGTTTTTATGTACTTCGAGTTCCATAAAATAACTTGGGCATGGACTAGATTCTAGGAAATTACACAATCTGATGACAAACAGTCACACTCTTTAGTATACTGAGTAAAGTTTCAGTACGTTATAATAACACACATGGTAGAAATTAAATCCCTAACCACTTAAGTATTATAAAACCCTCTAGTAAGTAAACAAATGTATAGGGCTCTTGGTTAGTAGTTTACAATTTTTTCCTGTCAGTGCAGACTTGATGCCAAACTATGCCGGAGGGGCCAAGATAACAATGAAAATGAAACAAATGAAACTTGCCAATTCACAGTTCAATCACGCTTGTGGGAACTTGGAGGCAATCTCACTGCTGAAAATGATCAGTGTGTATATGTGCAATACTATGGTGACGCACTGTCAGTAGCGTGAAGTATGACGTCAAAAGCAAGTATTTGACTTAATTACCTGGTAAAAATCTTGGTATAAATCCTGAGCAATGGAAAACTAACGATGACTTTGTTGTAAAAGTTATTCTTAAAAACTACGAAAATCTTCATGGTTTTTTGTACTCCTTATATACTAGTATATATTTTTATATATACTTTTTTTTTCTTACTACTTAATTTTTCTTTTCTTAACTGTACACTTAAGTGTGGGTTATTTGGTTGTTTTTTTGTGTTTTTCTTCCCCCTTGACTATTGTTTTTCTTATTGTCATTCATGTCTCTGTGAAATAGTGTGATTATGTATGTATGTGCTTATAACTAGCACTGAGCTTTTTAGAGAGCATGAGTTTATCTCTTCAGGGAGCTCAGGTAATATTTTAAGCTTATTATTGATCCTATCCCCTTGAACTTGTTACTCTGAACAGTTACAATGAAAGGCCTCAAAGATATCTTTTTAGGAGGCTTTTATTTTATGAATGCCTCAATTCATTGAGTCTATATTCCATTCAAATAAAAAAAAAAATCATCTGTTATCAAACACCATGGTATTGAATTTTCTGAATCACTGGCAGTTGAAAAAATGGATTTTTTTAAACTCAATTTTAAATCTCTTTCATGGTGAGAAATTTAATTTAAACTGAAGTCTTATACTGCAGATCTCTTAATGAATAATATTTCTAGGTGCCATGTGCATTTTTTTCCTTTCAAAAAGATAAGCCTTTAACAGATTAGATCAAAATGAAATCATGTCTTCAGTAAATTACCATCTGTGTATAAAAAAAGCTTTCTTAAATGAGTGTGTGATGGAATAATTCTTTAATAAAGCAAACAAAACTAGGCAAACATTCAGCACTTGATTACCCAGAACTCTACAAAAAGACTACCTGGTTTTAGCAAGACAATGAATTAGAAATTAGTCCAATGATCAGGGCTCCTCTGTTTGAGGGAAGGGCCAGGGAAGTTAAAGGTGTCGCGGTTTAGCAATTGATTAAGCTTATTTGTTGAATGTTTTTGAAACAATTTTAGAATTAGGAGTGATTTGGTGAATATCTTCATTTACAAGAGAGATGTGATTTTTTCCCTATTAGAAGCTGCTAGGTTGGCATAACTAGATTTGGAGGGTCACTGATATAGAGATCTCGGGTAGTTTCAAGCTTAAAGATAATCCATAACATTCCAAATTGATTTTACTACTTTGTATATCTCCTATCATGAGAAAAGAGATATGAAAGCATCCAGATCTGTTGTGTTTGTAGTCAGCACCGCGAATTTCATATATAAGTGCTATAGAGTAGCTTCTGTTCTAGCATGCTCTTGTATCTGCTGTGCTTTGAGAAGAATGGAAGTGCTTTTAGCAGTAACTTCTGTCAAAACATAGCATCTGACATAGCTTGGGTTTTTTTTTGCAATAGATGTTGTAATAGATGGACCATAAAATTCCCGTAGCAATCAGGAACTCTCATATAACTTCAAACTGACATTGTATGAATATGTCTTTTCTGAGATCAGTACCATTAAAACCATTCGTCTTCTGAAAAATTCAACTGCTCTTCAAGGCAATTTTGATCAAATAAAGGTGTCAATTCCTTCTAAAGACATCCACAGTGACATGGGTTTCTGTACTGAGATATGACCCAATGTATTGTTACCCATCGTAAATATTTTTAAATGAATATAAATCAACTAACATGTTGCTATTTTTTGCTTGCATGCATTGAATGATGAAAGTAAACAAAAGATAAAAAAATCTTGATTTGTCTGCCTTTCAATCTGAGACTGTAATATTCTCATTCTCATAATCTATTTTGCTACCTTTTTTGTTATTTTTACTTGTCAGACTACGTGTGGAAAAGAATATCCAATACAAAGTTGTCTGCAAGGATTGCTTTTATTTTTTTTGAGAAATAATTGATTGCAACATAAATTGTAATTGATTACTGGAAATCTGATCAGTGTTTTGAAAGCGAAGACAAACTTCAGAATGATATGAATACATATAAAATTTATTCCTTGTGTTTTACCATCTCTGAAAGTAGTTTGACTTGACTAGTACAGTACAGTATGAACTTGACTTGACTAGTTTAGTACAGTATGATTATAACTTGATTTAAATCTCCTTGCACCTTGTCATTAGTCACAAGCTTTGCTATAAAGTTACCTGCAAAATATGGAAAGACGAAATAGAAAACTTCCAAACTGTTTTTTTAATAATACCCATTACTGCTTGAAAGTAATATGAATATGTAAAATCAGTGGGCTTAATTTCTCTTTTGAAGAGAGAAAATGTTCTAGAACACATTAGTAATCTGTAAAGGGGAAACAATATTATTAACATAATAATAATTCAATTTCATTATTATTAATACATAAGAAATTTGAGAGCAGGGGAAAAATGGCAAGTCATTTGGTAACTCTATTTGCAATGAAAATGTATTTAAAGTCATAACTTTTTGCTGTAATATCACAGCTTTTTATCATCTGGTGGATAAGAGCTCTGCTGATTGAGGGAAAAAAAAAAAACCAGTCCTGAACTCCAACAGTGTTACATAACTTTCTAAACATTTGCAGGGACTAATTTTTGTTGGTAATTTATAAAATCCTTAAAATAAATGGTGACACTGAAGGAGTATCATCTCTCTCTATGGCTTTTACCTTTGTCGTGGCATTTTTTTGATTTCTTGTTTGGGTAATTTCCCAGTTGCACAGTATTCTAGGAAGAACTCTGTCAACATGAATTCTATAATAGGAGATGAAAGAATTTTAAGCCTTATTACTAAATCATCTTAGAAAAATGCCTATGATGTCCTTTATTTGAATGTGGTATCTACCAAGAGAAACTGACTGAATGGTATTGGAAGTAGCTGTTACTTTTCCTTAAAAGCCTGAGGAAGCAAAATTTACAAGAATTTCAGAAGAAATATAAAAGAAACCGATCACGAGTGGGGTAGGAATTACTTGGAGAGTTTCTGGGAATAGTTATTGAAGCATTTGTAGAGAGCGTGCTTTTCAACAGTAAACAAAATTTTCTCATGCTTCTTTGTTTCAGACTTACTTGAGGATCAGCATCTGTGAAAAGCAAAATTCAGTCTTCACAACTTAAAACATTCCAAATTTAGAATAGCTATTTCAGTGTTATATTATTTTAGAACTAGACATTGCAGCAAATTCTTTAACTTTCATAGCAGCAAATATGTTTTGATGATGAACAAGAAATTCTGCTTGCTGAGCAAAGTGCCAGTCGTATATCTGCAGATATATCAATTCTATATCACCTTTTGAAAACACTGCCATTTGTGCATTAAAAAAAAAAAAAAATGGTAATGTGTGCCTAAATTTGGAATGAAAAATGTGTATCTCTCTTAAGATATCTTTTGTGCTTTATTTATAACTTTCTTTCTTTGTGCAATCATGAGAAAGTTGGCTAGAGCCAATGGTATTGCTGCCTTGTAAAGCACATAATTCTGATTAGAGAATAAAGAGATACATTGCTTGCTTTTGATATACAGTTATAAATATTTAGTCATGTTACTAAGTCTGATCTAACATACATTTATTTTTGTGCTATTTCATGCTCAAATATTCCCAGTGTATAAAAGTTCATGTTCTAAACTCTGCAGAAGTTTTGTTATTACTAAAGCTTTTTCATTTTTGTGATTTTATTGTGATTTTTTTTGTATTCACTTAGAATATTTGAATTAAAAAAAAATAATCCTTTTTTTAGTTGCATTTTTGTAATTTTTCCAAATGGATACTTATTACTGAGTACAAAAATACCTCCAGAAAAATCCTGAGACTTAAAATACATTCTTTTGATATATAAATCAGTTAGCATTGGTTTCTGACATCAAAAGGGACATCAAAATAATTTAGGTTAGTCTGCTTAATATTTTTCCAATTGCCTGGAGACCAGGAAAAAGGCAAAGAATATATATTTTCTCCTGAATACTCCTCTGGTCTCCAGCTATTTGATGTTCACGTCAGTCATGACTGAGTTTTTTGTGTTTTCAATAACCACAGCTGATTTCTTTTCCGTAAATGTGTTTACATATGTTTTAGGCATGGGCAAAGCAAGTTTTGCCTTCATTTAGTTATGTATTACATGATTATTTATTTATTTTAGTGTTTCTGGTCCTGTTTCCTGATGGTTTGTTTTAGTACTTTTCTACATGGTGCTTTACAGATTTGTGCTTTCTGAGTCTGTGCTGCTTGTGATTTGAAAGACATTATTATATGTTGGTCGAGTCTTCATCTCTGTCAATATAGTTTTCTATGTATGTTTAACCAAGTTTTAACAGCCTTTTCTTCCTTCCTAGAGGAGGAAAAAAATCACTTTATGTTTCTAAAATGCTTATATATAAATACTGGGATGGAAGAAGAAATAATCACGAAGTAGATGAATTATAAATGGAAGCATAATGGAGAATTCGTGAATATTCAAGTTCTTCTAGTTGTAATTTTGTGTATTTTTTTGCCTTACTAATATTCTATAATTAAATATAGGAAGAAATATGTTTATGTGACAGTAAGCAGTTTTGGAAATAAACTAAGAAGGATTTGAAGTCAAGGATACTTGAGGAGATTAGGGTTCAAAATATATTTTTTTTAAATAAAAAAGAAAGTTTCATTGAAATGGTTGTCAGCATCTTTCCAGTACGATCCAGAAATTTTAAGACCAATACCACTAATGTACTGAAACACACTTAACTGTAGCAATTCAGCTTCTGACATGTTTTGCCTCCTCCTGGTTTTTTTTTGCCCTATGAGCAATATGTAATAGCAGAGCAGTATTACACTTGACCTGAACTTGTGTTCATTTTGTGTATGCGTCCATGCAGCAGCAAAGCAAACTTGACAGCTTAATTCCATGTTAGGGGAATGTTTGCAGGGATAATCCTATTCACACTGCAGGATAAGGATGACCTACTAGTGGCTTTGGCCTATAAAACCATTAGCTCTAAATAGTGTGCTAGCGTCGTGATCTTCTTAGCTTGTAAACCAGCTTTCTCTTAGCAGTTTATTGGTGAGTGAGGAACTTTGTGATAATTTTTCCTACCCATGCCCAGTTCCATGCAATAAAATTCTCTTTAAATGGATTAACTGATTGAAGAATCATGATATTAAGTTTTAAAGCTATAACTGTTTTCGATTAAGATATATTTAATAGCAAAAAGGTGAACTTGGTGTGGAGGCCTGACAACAGTGTTTCAAAAGGCTGTGTGAATGAAGGCAGAGAGAACTAAGTAAGCTGAATATGCTTTAAAATTTCTCTTTTGTCTCTTTCTTGTTTACTACTTTTCAGTAGCCCTGTATAACTCTTAATACTATAAATTATAATATATGCTGATACAGTTCTATTTCGTTTTTTTTTTTTCTTTTCTGATTGGGGATGGTTCTCATTAAGTGATTTTATTTTGTATACTAAACTTAATCCAGTCATAAGAATTAATACAATGCCGAAAAATAAAAGCATAACTCTTCCCAATGAGAATATTTGTTCAAATAGACTGTTTTTCTTTGGTATTTATCAATCTTTATTTTGAAGAGTGAGTGGCAACAGATTGTCTCCTTAGTGTAATAGAAGGCTGAAATTTATTACTTCAAAAAAAAAAAAAAAATCAACGATATAGCTGAAAGTTTAAAGTAATATGTAACTTGTTAATATCTTTCATGCAGTAAGTTTCATTTTAGCTAAAGGTTGCTGTTCTAGTTTCTCACATATGAGAAAAACAAGAAAGGCTGACTGGTCTGTTTAGAGTTCAGCAGATCATAGAATCACAGAATGGCTTCACTTGGAAGGGGCCTTATTGTTCCAATCCCCCTGTCATGGGCAGGGTGGTTTCCCATTAGATCAGGCTGCCCAGGGTCCCATCCAACCTGCCCTTGAATGTCTCCAGGAATGAAGCATCCACAGCTTCTCTGATCCTTTTATCCATTCTTATTTTTAAACACTGAGCAAAGAAGCTGTTTACTGAAGGACAGATAATACCTCAGCTGGTCTCAAAGAGATCCAGGGAACATATTATAATCAGTGCCCTTTCTGGTTCCATTTGCACACATGCCATCTCTGACAGTAAAGAGAAGACGATGAGATAGCTTGAGTCTTTTGTGGCTTCTCTGCTCATAGTACACAAAATGTGACAATTTATTGTGTTTATTAACCAGTTATTTAGTTCAACTTCTATCCTTGTATGTACACCCAGCTTAGCTCCTGTTTTTTTCCTTGTGCAACTGCAAGTTATAGTGTTGAATTCAATACAATCCAAGTTTCTTGATCAATCTGAATTTCATTGTAGGTGTTCACTAGAAAGTGCAAATTAGATTTCTGTCTTTTGCCCTGTAGAGACAGTCTAAAATCCAGGATTTAGTTTTCTGAATATCACAAGATCAACAGAAAATTAGACTATGCAGAACTTACACACTTTGCATTAAAAGTCAAGGCTCACATTTTGTTGTGAATGGATTCCTTCTTCCTGGATTCCTTCTTCATCTGTGCAATATCCTTATATCCTAGTAGCACTGGGTTATTTTCTTGTTTTATGTCGGCAAATATAACCTTCACTGGTGTGTTTAAGTTTCTGTGGGCTTTGTTTTCTATTAATTTATCTGAGTATAATTCATTATTGTGAGTGGGGAATCCTTTCTTATTTCAGATAGCATACTGTTGTTAAAGTTCATGGATTTATGTGAAACTATCACTATCTCAGATAAAATGATATTTCCTTTTTTTTACAGAAAAAGAGAATGCCACCTATCTCATTACGATACATTTACTGAAGTTGATAGACTTCAGTTGTACAGTGCAAATCAAAATAACGTTGGCATATGTTGTGGTTTTTTTCAGTATAAAAAAATAGTAGATGGGTTTGTGTGGCTTACTATGGTTTATTGTGTATAGGAGTATTTATGGGTGATGGCAAACTAACATCATGGCATGGAGTCCTGCAGTGGTGTGTGTAACTTTCATCCAAGTATGTCAGTGGTTGGTTAATGTGAAGTTAAGAGCTGAAATGAAATACAGCCTTTCGTACTAATGATCCATTTTTGGTTCTCATGAAGATGATCCCAAGCAGTCCTCTTCATGTATTCAAGATCCAGACATGAGTGAGGTGGTATAAAAGAAAGAAGAGTTGTAAGTGTGAAGCAAATTTTCTTGCTTTTATGTGAATTCAGATATCTGGAGCATGTAAGAAATTCTTTTCCCTTGACGGAACTTACCCTGAAGTCACAGAATTCTTTAAAATATATTCCCTCTTATTGTTTCAAAGACTAAAAGAAATGTCAATTAAGTGCAATCAGAGTGTAAATCAATACTATGATGAGCGGTTTGCTGATAGGTGTTCTGTGCAATATGCTAGCCCTAATAGAGTCAGCATATGACTCGGGATAATCTATTTAAGTGTGTCTGAAGACATAGTCCGTAATGTCCCTTTACCTTAATTAATTTTTTGACAGCATTACAATGCCTAAGAAGTCTTAGGCATCTAGAGATAAAGAACATGCATCTTGAATGAAGCTCAGTCCACACTTTGAGCCATTCCTGAGAAAAAAGAAGCAGAAAAGAAGGTAGGTTTTCACAACTTGGAGCTAGTGATAAATATGTCTGAAAACCTTTTAAGAGACATTAAATCTTGAGCATGAATATAACTACAAATATACAGGCTCATTTCCTGGCATAAAGATGTGGATATGCATAATAACAATATGCTTACTTCATAATGCTCTATTCTCTTCACAGAAACAAAGATTTGTCACTGATCGGAGCAACCACAGTAGCTTCTGACAGGCTGACCTTAATTCAGTGGTTTTAGAGGTATAATTCTCTTCCCTTTGAGGCTGTGCACTGAGCAGTTTTATAATACCTTCATTTGTATCTCTGACACACACGGTCATATTTCTGTGAATTTTAGCTAAATCATGTGATAGAGTATTTGTGCCCAGTTTGTTTTAAATGGAGAAGGAATATTACCTGATCTGCAGAAGTCTCAGTGGTATGAAGTTAAGCTATCAAAATGTTTTGAAGAAATTAAATTTTTTTGGACAACTGATTCATCTTGTCTAGCATTAGAAGCCCTGAAGCAAGACAAATTATCTTGCTGATTGCCTCCAGTAGATGTGTAGCTTTTACCTTTTTGTCTTGTCTCAAAAACAAGTACTTAAAATAATCTATATCCGCAGCTGTGCTGTTTCAGACTTCAATCCCTGAGGATGAAGTTAGGTTTGTGTTGATATGCTGGCTTGTTTCCTGCTTTTGCTGGGTTCTGTCACTGTTTACCCAGCATCAGGTCTGGCATTTACTGGAGCTTTGTGAGCTGATTCAGCACACTAACCTGGGAGATAGAGCAAGGACAAAAATAATGTGCACAAGTCTCTGATAGGAGTCACCTTCATCATTTGAGTGGTATGTGTCGGAATACTCCCAAGAGAGAAAGCCAGACTTTGCAACTGGAGGTGATGAACATACAGATGTCCTGCAGCAGTCATCTGTTGACTACCTTAATAAGCCTGAAGGATCCTGCTTGATCCTTTGACAGAGTCCTGAAAACCAAACCACCATTGAGAGTGATGAGTCAAGTGCCCCTGTGCAGCCCTCCTCCTTTTTTTCGGCAGGGGTTATTTTTCTTCTATCCATTTCTTAGAGAAATGGTAGGTGCTTAAAGTAGCATTGGGTTTTGAATTTCTGTGTTGTGCATATGTAGTAATTTGAGAACTGAATTAAACAGTAACAACCAAAGGACTGAACAGCTTGGGTAGGACAGAGCTCCTTCTCACTGGTTAGAAGGGTGCAGAAGTAGTCAGAATGAATTAGCTTAAGTGGGAGAAACTCTCTTTATTACTTGTGTATTAATCACGCTGCTGAATGAAAGGATGTCTGTGTTGGCTTTGAGTAAGCTATGAGCCAAAGTGACAAAAATATTGTGTTTGATTAAAATATTTCTGTAACAGGAATTGTCTTTTTGTATTTGGGTAAGGCCAGTTATGCATGAGGCTTATATTTTCTTTGATCTCAACCAATGCACCCAGGCATTTTGGGCAGAATGTATATGAAATGAGAGTGAAATGTATTCACTGGACAGCAGGCTTTCCATGGCATAGTCTGCAAAATGTGCTCATTCCTCTTGCAGTGAAATGTTCCTGGCAATAAAACTCAGCAGATGCTGAGTATTTACTTACTGTTAAAGGCTATCCTATTGATGGGGGCAAAACCAACCAACCAAAAATATCCAACAATCTGAGGAAGTGTGATTTCCATGGGAGCATATTTTTAATTCTACTGTTCTACTCCTGAAAAAGATCACTCAAACCTCAGCCATGATACTTCTGGCTCTTTCCTGGAGTCTGCCTGCTCTCATAGCAGCACATTAAAATGCTGCATCCTGCTACTGACAGCCAAAAGAATAGACTGCTATTGTGGCAAAGTATTGAGTAGATTAGAGTTTAAAGCTTTCCAAAAGAAAAGAAAAAGTTAAAAAGTAGAGTGATTGCATCATGATTTTTCTTGTCAGAACTAATTAGGTGGATGTAGGAATAGATCATAAGTCAGATTTGCTTGTTAGCTCCTACCTCCCTGAAAATAGCCTAAGGGATGCAGATATCGCTTCTTGTAGCCTGAATTGATGGAAGACTGTAGGCAGGTATTTCACAGCTACAGATCTACAGATCTACAAACCATCTCTGTAACCGAAGTAATCTTGGCCATGCTATCCGCCTAGACATGTGCTAATTCCAGGATACATGGCTGGAATGAGGAAAACTATTCACGACGTATGCCATAGGGTTGATTTGCTCATGCTTGAAACAAATAATCATTTTTGTCTTGCCTTTGGTTTTTCCCATGCACCAAAGGAACAAGAACACCTTGCATTGCAGTACTCTATTTATGACTGAAATGAAATAATGAGAAGAGAATAGCTAATGGATTAGTAGACAAACTCTCCCCTGTTGAAATCTGCTTGTGTCTGGGTCCGCTCAGGTCACAGGACTGTTTCCTCTTCCACTTAACTGTGACATCTGCTCTCTCAGCTGCCTTTGGCAGGTATCTCTCCAATTCTGGGGAATCTTTCTACCCTGAGGAGTGACTAAAAGAATTTTAGTTTTAGCACTTTCTCTAAGTTTTTTTTTTTCTTTGTGTATATTCTTATTTTGTTGCTTTAAAACAAACAAACAAAAAAATAAACCCACAGTGTAATAAAACCCTTGCAAACCTCTCTTTTATCATCCTCTCTAAAATCCCAACCCTCACATGACAAGAACTATGTTATATGTAATAAGGAAGGTAGTAGTTATTTGCTTACAGTAAATATCCAAGCCCTTAACTGCTTTGTGGGCATGAGTTTATGTTAATGCACCTCCTAGCAAAAGAACACAAATGTTTTTGAGGTGTAATCCATGACATTTTAAAAATTATTATTATTTTTAGGGCAAAGCCACTATGAAGAGAGTATTAATATCTGTTTATTTTTCCTGTTCCTTTAGTTGTGCTGACTCTTTCTTCTGAAACACCTTTTTGTCACAGCACATCAACGATATATTAAAGTCACTGGTTTTGGAGATTGATTTCTCTACTGCAGGATTATTTCTCATAATTTGGTTTATAATATGTTCCCGCATATATTTATCAGCGTAAGTGTAGGAGCAGGAATGAGTGTTCAGGACAGGAAAGTCTCAAGCCTATTTTCACCACTCAACAACAAAATGCTAAGCGTATGTTATACTGTTCTAAAGCATGGTGTCAAAATGTATATACATATACACACATAGGAAATCTGTATTAAAATCAGAACAAGAAGAAAGGCAATGATATACTGCAAGGTGGGAAATGAGGTCACTTCAAAATGTTCCAGAAGATCTGTGAAATATATTTCTGAACTAAGCTCCTTAACAGCTTCTGGATGAGAACTTGTGTAAAGTGTCAAGCAAGATTAAATATTTTCCTACAGTAGACTGAAATCTACAGATTTATTTGTTAATACTTTTAATCAGACAGATTTGAGGAACCCAGAAAGAGAGGACTGAGATAGCTTAGTTGGGGTAAAGATGAAGAGGGAGAGGGAGGCAAAAATCTGATCTCACTTTGAGTGCTGCGAAACGTAATTTTAAAGGGAACATCTAATCTATATGCAAGCTTGTGTTTTAAATCACCAACTTTTTTAAAACCTACAGCTGTGTTGTTAAGAGAGTAGGGAAGGAAAGCTGAAAAGGAAAGAGAAAATCATATTTAAGATCTTTTTTTGACACCAACAATAACTGCTTTTTAATGATTAACACCAATCATCAGATCTTTATTTTTCTAAAAAAGTATCATAAAGATCTCCTGCTGTTCCCAGCAGTGCCCTGCTAATTCAGCTCACTAGCAAAATTAACAGCAGGAAACAAACCTTTGAAATTTTCATCGTTTATGAATAGCATTGTTCATTTGGTAAAGGATACAGGCTCCTGCTGTAATTGTTCCTGTGTTAAGAAGGCTGCAAGTTATTTCTCTCCATCAGCCTTAAAAAAAAAGAAAAAAAGAAAAAAAAGAAATCGATAGAAATAAATACACATACAATTAAATAGTGAATTAAACAGCTGAGTGACTAAGAATTTCTTTCACTTTTGAACTCTTCTGATTTCTCTCTCTGAGGGAGGACCATTGTGCTGCCATTACTTCGCAAACACTCAGTAATGCTAAAGTGCTTTGAAGTTGCCATTGGAGAAAATAGAACAACAGATGGAGCATGAATAAACCTACACTGTTGTCCTTTTAATCTGAACAAAAGCGTTTTTTCTTGGAAAAAAATAATTAATATTTAATTCCATTTAAGTTTGATCCCAGATAACAATACAAAAATTGAGGCAGAGCTGTATATACAACAGATGAGTGCATCTATATCCTGGCTTCTTATTAGGATGGTAAAAAAAGAAGTAAACACAAAAAACCTTTGTCTAGCATGCATTATAATAGCTGTGATAGATCTTGTTCAATACTGATCTGGAGGCCAGTGGATCCAAAGGAATCTGTGAATTAGAATCAGTAAGATGCTATTACTTTGTGGTTTCCATGGTGCAAAGAAAAAACTCTGGACCTCTCATTTAATGTAATATTTCTTCTGTGTGTCTGTTATTAGTTGTTAAAAGTTGCCATTCTGGTAGTACAAGTAGTATTTGAACTTCACATGTATTCCCACCACAAAGAAAATGTAGGTCTTACTGTTTTCTGAGATTGTCTTTCTTTTACTGCACAGTTAAATATGAGGTTTTAATGCCTTAGATTTGGATATGTGTTTTTCCCACATCAAATTCTCTAAAATTCTTATTTAAAGTTTAACAGAAGATAGTTTCTTCTTGTTATTTGTCATCCTTGAGACTTGCAGGCACTGGTCTTATCTTCTTCCTGCTCCAGTTTTTAGCAAAATAAATGTTGCAGAACTTTTGGAAATAAATATTGTAAAATCAGCTTTTTATACATTTACTATTGTAGGTAACAGAGAATTTTACTAGTGAAATGGCATTTTTTCCTCTTATGTAGTAGCTGTTCTTTGTTAACACTCAGAAGTCATGTCTTCCTATAAAATTCTGTGCCTTTTGTTATTGCTGTGGATTTGCTTCCTGTTTCAGACTGATAGTTTCACAGCAGTCTACATAGTCTGATCTCTGTTATTAAGAAGTAGAAAGACACACGATGAATTAAGCTTTACAGGCTTGGACAGTGTTATATTTTCTCAACTTGTGCAGCACTTGGGTTTGAAGGTCGTTCCTTCCTAATTAGGCCTTGGAGTCAGTGTGTAGGGGACATTCTTCCTGTCTTCTCAAAAACTGGTTAGAGGTAAGATGCGAAAAAATCAACAGTCAGAAAGGGTAAGATATGGACTACCTGCATGAGCTAAGTCAGTTTGGATGGAAAAGCTAATGTTTCATGCAAGAAATGTCGCAAGGCTGTACAAATAGAAGTTAGTTCTGCTTCTATGGTTGTTACATAGAAACACAGGAAAAGAAAATCTGTTACAGAGCAGTTTTTTTTAAAACAAAAAAACACACAGCCACCATTTTTATTTTTTTTTTAACTGAAGGAAATACAGGTGCAATGGAAATGATTTTACTATTGCTAATGATGCAGTTCGTGTTAACTCAGACTGGCAGACACAATAGGAATCATGCTGTGTGTATGAGCTCTGCTGCTACAAAACAAATATCTGCATTTTTTTCCCCCTATGAGCACAGGCAGGGTACCAGTCATCTGGAGTCCTCTCTTTTAAGCTTACAAGATGTTACTTTCTGCCATCAAATCCAATCCTATGGGAGCAGTTATAGAATTATTTCTATGTTTGGCTGTTGGATAAGTTTGATTAGTTTTTTACTAGTTAATAATCATAATTCTTTGACATTTAAAAATGGGTTGTCTGCTTGCTTGAATAGTCATCTAATCTTCTCATGATACTTGTAGAGATATTTAGTGCCCTTTTAGGTCTTTTCTGCTCTGCCTTCTGAATCCACATATTGTTTTTTTTTTTTTTCACCAGAATTAGTAAAACTCTCAAACTTCTGCCTTAAGTCCACATATAAGAAAAAATAATTGAAGTGCAACTCAGGAGTGGCACCAGACAGAATTGAGAGACTAAAAGTTTAGCTGGTTTGCTAGCTCAAGAACAGTCTTCAGTGTCTGAATACACATCTGTACAAGAAAGCCCCTGTAGGTAAGAGACGAATGTAATGGCATGTTGACACTATGGCAGTAGCACTGGCACAATGCAATTGAAAATGACCTTTAAGTATATGATACTTGCCCAAGATACTTCAAATTGTTGTGTATTTTAATAGCATATAGTAAGACCAAAAAATCATGCTTTTGTATCATGCCCTCAGAGTAGGGGAATGCTTTTGCATGTACTATTAAGTGAAGAAATATATAAAGAGAGAAAATTCTTTCACTAGCTTAACATGAATTCAATGCACATGTTGCACACAACCTTTTTGGTAAATCTTCAGAATTCAATTAAGCACAACACAGTCCTGCTGTGCAAAGATAAGAATATCAGAAATTTTAGGAATGTGAAAATGTTATCTACACAGCAAGATTCTTTGTTGTTTTTGTTGCTGATATCAATCCATGTTACAGCTTTCTTACTATATCCTTCGATCTTTCCCTCCAGAAATACATCTAGATTGCTCTTGAATTAATTTATATGCTTTGCAGTTACTGCTTTTCTCTATAATTTGTGGTTTCTGCAATAAACAATTCTGTTCTGATGAAGAACGCTGTTTTTTTTCCCCAAGATTTCTTAAAACCCTTTCTTCCAGATTAATTTCAAAGATTCTCTTTAACATTTCATCAGCAATCTAACTTAATAGGCAATTATAAATTAAAATTAAGTATCTAAAATATTTTGATTATTTTAAGATTTGCCCTTTCAAAGAACATGTATTTTGATTCTGGTAGTAAGATCTTGCTCAAACATGGATGGGAAACTTAAAAGTGCATTTGAACTGAAAGCACATGGTAAAACTCATTTAAACTTTTGTGTGCCTGGACTTGTTGATGTTCCTTTTTTTTTCTGGTTGCTTTGCTTTACTTTAGTAGTGAATGTTAACAGTTGTGCTTAAAAGTAACCTCAGTAATAAATGTACAATTGAGCCAGCATCTTCAAGAAATATTTGTTCTTTAACAGACTCCCAAGCCTCCCCTGAAAACCTTCATCTTTATTTTTCAGTGCTGTTGTTTTTAAGTGACAGTGTTCCCAGAATAAGAACTCCCACAACTAGCCAGGGAGTATGACTACAAGGAGGCAAATAAAACACAAATTTTAACCTAAATAGTTTAAGGAGTTGTCTCTTTGTTGTAATGGTACTTACGATGTGCTCATCATTACAATAAAGAATTGTGAATACTCTTGAACTATGTTTGCTTTTCATAAAAATAGTCTTTATGATGGTAATAAGTGTAGTGAAGAAAAGTTTATCTGATTATAGGTTATTTGAGATTCTACCCTAAATGAACTATCTTTTAAGAAAGGAAAAATAACTAGGTCACCAAGGTTATCTGCCACCTCCTAGAGATTTTAGATGAAGTAAGAATCAGATACTTAGATATTTAAGAGAATAAATCCTGTTGAAATTCAAAGAAAATTTTAACTTCGTGTGCCAACACTACATGTGAAGTAATTTTGGAATCCAAATTAAATTACCTGGAGAATTTTCGGTGCTGCAATGCATATGGTAAAACTCACACATTTTCAAGATAAATCATCTTAAAATACCAGTTGTAGGCCCAGACTGTAGTATTTTCTAAGAGGATATTTGCTCTGTCAGATGTATACAGCTGGATAATTTGTGTTCATGTTATTGTCTATTCTACGTAGGAATGTATCCTTCAGGTACACTGTAGTTGCTTTGAAAAGCAGAGAATAATAGTTGTTGTTTGTTGTTGTTGTTGCTGTTTTTTAAGGATATATTGTTTTTAAAGGATATATATATAATGTAATTAGGAATTCCTTATTTGATTTAGTTTCTGAATATCTGAGGGTTGCTTTGGATGAAGGTCAGTGACACTGACTTTGTGGTGGATACAGGAATATTAGAAATAATGTACCAGACAAATATCTTTTTTATAGAGCAAGAGATGGAGGAAAGCATTTCCACTGGATGAATGCTCATATTATTGACTTCAAAATGTTTGTGTCTTGTCCTCATACTAATTTTGTCTTTATATGAGTTTTACATCCTTAAATCTCGGGTAGTGAAATTTCCTGTGGGAAATATGAGGGCTACTCCAAAAGTAATGCTTACTATTTCATTTTGTTTGTGCACAATCTCAGAAACAGATGTTGGTGGTATGACAGTAGAGGTTGAACCTTTCCCGCTAATATTCCATTACACTTTGTTGACAAGTGACAGATGGCAGCAGAGGGGCAGTCTGACAAAATGGTGTCTGACATGGGAAGTGCACATGAAGAAAAGGGGTGCCACTGAATTCTTCCATGTGGAAAAAATGGCACTTGCTGATATTCATTGAAACTTGCTGAGCATTTGTGCAGATGAAACAGTGGATGTGAACACAGTGAGGCATTGGGTGATGCATTTCATCAGTGTTGACAGTGAGTCATTTCCACTGGTGCTAATTTTTTACTAGCATGGCATGCAGGCTCTTTTTCATTGTTGGTGAAAATGCATAACTGATGGTGTTGAAAAATAGTGTTTTGCAGATGAGAATTTGCTCTTTGTAGCTGTTGTATTTTCCATGGGAATAAGCAAGAGGCATTATTTTTGGAGTGACATCCATATATAAATGTGTTTTTTTTAACTTAATTTCAAATGCAATGTAAGTTGAGTTTAGAAGAGCACTTAAGTAGCACTGAAATGTTGAAAATGACTTCAGAATTAGGAAGCCACACATGGGTAAAGTATGGAAGTCATATGGGGAAAATACACTGTAAGAATAACTTGCATTTGAAAAAAAAAATAATTATAGTTAGGTTAACTTAAATTATTTTCATGTTATAAGTTGCATTAAAAATTTTAAGGAGCTTAATACTAACATGAAATCTTTGTTTCTAATATTTATATCACAATTCAGTTACAATATTAGATACCTTTTCTTGGTATATTTAAAAACCTTACTACAGCATGGTAAATATCACCTGTCATTTATGTACTCCATGATGCCAAAGAGTATATAACCATTGAAAAAAAAAAATCTTGCCATCACCCATTGGTGAGATGTCCTTAAATAATAAATAGAGGCTTTTCTTAAGCCAGCATCTCTCCTGGATGCTGAAATATAAATTATAAGGGAACAAATTGGTTGTCATTGCAAGGTGTTCATAATAAAGTTCATGTTGTTGAATATACTTTCAATAGGATGCTTCTGTAGCTTCTAAATACTTTGAGGCTTAATATTACTTAAGTCACTAATTTTTACCTGTACTCTTAAGCTCTGTTAATGATCTTTTGAATAAATTATTAGCATTTAAGATCTATATTTTAATACATTATTCAGTTAATCTTAAGAAACATTCAGTTGCTAACAGTACATCCATCTGAGTGACTAGCCGCCACCAGTCTTGTTAAAAGAATAAAAATGGTCTCTTGCTGGAGATTTGTTTTTTTTTTTTTAGCAAACAGGGGCAACTGAGGAAGGGGCAGAGATAAGACAGATCCTTTCCACAAAAATAAACAAAAAAGCTCTTTAGAGGAAGATCTTACTTCCTTCTCCATTTATTGCTTCTTGAAAAACTGTAAGTCAGCAAATACTACAAAAATTTCTTGCTCCTTATGATTCATGTCAGACGCCTCAAATTTTTAAGCAAAGTTGCCTGGTTTTTTAACTTCAGGGATGAGTCACAGCTTTTCCTTTTGAGGAAGGAGGATCAAGCTCTGACTATATAGCCTGATGAAATAAATATTTCTCTCTCCAGTTTTGTTCTAGCCAAAATCCTTTGGCAGATAAAAATAGAGTATATTAAGAAAAGCACATGGATTTGTTTGAAAGACTGTAGATGAGATAAGTGTATCTGATAATCACCTTGGGGCACTCTTCTGTTTATGATATTCTTTCTTTTGGTTGAATCATAAAAAATTCTACCTGGATCTGTAACAGAATAGATTCATCTGAAAGTATAACATGTTCCCCATGCCCTCAGCAGGGAAGTGGACTAATCCACAAGATTAGACATTTTGGTAGCTTTTCATGCTTAGGTTTAACTTTGAATCATAAAGCATGGTGTGAATTCCAAGTTCATGGTCGATTCAGCTTTTCTGTCAGCAAATGACTGCATAGGGTCATAAGTTTCCTGTTACCAAACCAGAGAAGTTTTCACAAAGTGAAAATGAAATTCCACCCCAGACACGGAGTGAAAAATCTTTGCATTAGGCCATTGCTGTGCTCTCACGAGCATATTTCATTGCCTTGGGGCTTACTTGAAAACTGATTTTGTTACCAAACAGAACAGAGCTACAGAAAATAATTTATGGAGGGTTTTGGGTTTGTATGTGTCTTCCTCCTACATTTTGTCCCAATTAGAAATAATTTTGCTATCATTAAAACCCCCACAGAAATCTTACATAACATTCTTATAACCTACTTAGCATCTCCAACCAAGAGTTCTATTGCATTGATTTGTTTATTTGTTGTAATTAATCTCTCTAGAAAGAACTATATCCCTGAAACATGAGTATCTTAAATCAGAACTGTTTTGATATGTCTTCTGATGTATGCCACTCTGAATCATACATAGTACACTAGAATGGCTGCATCAGAAGTAGCACTTTGAATTCAGGATGTGAGATTATAGATTCTCTGAAGTTGAGCACTGCAGAAGTTGATGATCTGCTTTGATTTGCCCTTAAAAAGGGGAGAACTTCCAATATCTAACTGTGAACTGTGTATTCATAATTAAGGAACTAGAAAATTTTGTTTAACTTGGAGCATCAGTGGTCAGTGTTTGTTCCCTCCTTTGCTGTGCCTCTCACTTGAAATAGAACCTGTCAGCGCTACCAGAACTGTTTTGGTGGAGTGAGTGACAATTCTTAACCTACCTCTGGCTTACTTCTCTTGACACGATTAACAGAATATTGCATACAATGTTCATTTTTACTTAATAAATCTGAAACAAAGGCTATTTATGTAAATGACTGAAACAATTCTGTCTCTTAAGGTTTTACAAATACATATAGGCATTCGTTCAGAACATCTTCTTCATACTAATTTGAGTATGATTTTTAGTTTACATGTGTCTAAGTCATATAAAGTATTGTATAAAGACTGAGACAACTGATTTGCCTGTTTCAAATTTAAGTAGCTCACAGGAAATCATTTTTATACCTGTGGAGTAAATACTTACTTTTTATATTCATGTTTTATTCAGGAGTTGTCTTGCTAACTAACAAAACAAGAGTACATTGTGTTCTGTTTAAACACAAGCAAAATCAAAATGAAACAGGAATATTCTAATAATGATTTGAGATTTACATTTTATCTCTGTATAATTACATAATAATCAGTCATTTTGCTGTAAGCTGTGAAGTGGGTTTAGTTGTGAATTAAATAAAAACAACTGAAAATTTATTGAATGAATGCAAATCTGGCTGAATGAAGTGTATTTGCATATCAATCATTTTCTCAAATAAGAATTTTTTCTAGTAATATGGAATTTTTTTCCAATAATATGAACTGCTGTTTTTGCCACTGCTTTTCTTGCAAAATTATTTCTAGAAAGATTCATTAGTTTTGCTGTAACAGAAGTTCTAAATGTGTGCTCATTCACTAGGAAAATGTACATTTTGAATCCATTGTTCTTGTTTCACTCTTCACAAAAGAGTGAGCATTTTCTCTCTTCTCTCTGCAGACGTTTTTTTTTTTGGTAATAGTTGAAAATTACTTTCTCTGTCACCTAAATACATTGTCAGTTATAGTATTTCATGTTTATTGATGGTTTTTTGAATGGCAGTTGGAATTGCTACAGACAGCAAATGTTAAAAGAAGAAGCAAAAATATATATAAATCTAGGGATATGGAATACCCTTGGATAAACTTTTATGGCACTTGATCTGTCTAAATTCTGTAACTGCTGTAACTATAAAAACGGATTAAAGAAACAAGTGCTCTGGATAAGAGCATCTAGCTTTTGAAGTGAGGGGTAAAGAAGTAGCAGGAGTAACTATGTTCTTTTATCAACTAGCATTTTCAAACAGAAAATCAAGATGAGAAAAAAGGTAGAATTTGACCATAAATAAAAACTGAACAAGGCATTCCAAAGTGCTGAAATGTTGACTAAGCAAGCAGAAAGTTATGTTGCACAAATTCTCTAGAAGTTTTTTTACTACTTGAATTATTTTCCCCTCTTACTCTTCATTGCTTTTCTTTTTAAACCTCTCAGTTTCTGGTCTAGTGCAAGACTATTGTTCTAACAACCCAAAATTCAAAGTGAGATACAAGACTTAATCAGGGTATTACATAGGTTTAAAGCAATGGACTGAGTGATTCAAGTAGAACTTTAAAAGCTGTGATTTGTTAAAGATCAAATGGTCTTCCAGTATAGATTTCCAATGGATTTAATGAGACATTAGTAATTATTTTGTTGTTTTTATTTTTTTAAAGCTACAATTCACATATTACTATTTTTAGAAATCTGATATATTGACCTTAAAAGATGATACTTTCATTTTAACTGAACTGAAGCAATTTTCAATTAGACCTTCTTCTGACAATTTTTATTTCCTATATATTTTTATTAACTCTAACTTGGAAATCTTAGTTTCTCTTCTAAATTAGATCAGACTTTAACTTCCTGTAGAACTTAGAGTAAAATGACAAAATTTAGCCTGTTTTACACGCTCATTACTTAATAATAAAGGTTTTTTTTTAACCTTTTTTACCCTTACCTTTAAAGTAATTTGCTATCAGTAGCATCAATATTATTGCACGAGAATAAATCAGTTATTTTCAACTTGTATTAGCTACGATATAGGCTGATAAAATATTTCTCGCTGATTGAGGACTCATTTTTCTATTTTTCTTTAAAGTATAATTTATAAATATGGTGAGAAAACTGATAAGCCATACAGTAATAGCATATGTAAAATGACAGTGAAATGAGTCAACCTTAATTCCTGTTTTGTACAGGAATTAATTTTTTTTTTAATATATATTGGATTCATTTTTCAGTTCTTTTTACAATATTTTTATTCAGTTTGTGTTATGGACTGTTATAAATGGGTGAAAGTGTTGTACTGTGGATATGCATTAGATGCACATCATCTGGTAAGCTACTTAAACAGTGAAAGAAGATCCACTGAGCTAGCAACATTTAGTAATTTGGAAAAAAAAAAAAAAAAAAAAAAAAAACCAACCTGAAACTTTCTTAGGTCAAGAAGTAAGGGCAGATGAGGAAAAGAAAGTGGTAAATTGTTCAGGAGTAGCAAATACTTGTATATATCTGGCACATATGGTAAATGACCTGAAGTGTACTTAGTTATTTTGCATACAAATTACTTCACTTCCACTATTATGCTTCTAATGGAAATTCAGGCAGAGAAATGTATTAATATTTTAAAGTTGTTTGTAGGAATAAATAATGGAATCTGGTTTCTATTTAAAAAAATGAAAAGGTAGAGCTATTAATTCACAAGACATTGTTTCTGTTTGTACCCTTATGATTGTTGGTTTTTTATTTTATTTTTTTTTGTTAACTGGACCTACAGGCATCAAACTATTTCTGTATTACCATCCACAAATCTGATTTGATTTTTAATGTTATTGTAAAGTGTTTTATCAGAACCAGGCATGAAAAGCTTAATTCTTCTGTTAACGTGGGATTTGAAAGTTTGTTTAGAATTTGGCAAAAGTCTCCAGCTATAAAAATACACTAACTTTATGTACTAAAAACATAAAACAAAAGAACCACACACCTTAAAAAAAAAAAAAAAAAAAAAAACATCTTGTGCCTTTGAATGATACATTTGTGAACATAAGAAACATCATTTTCCTCCACTAACAGCTTTTTAATTAGCCTCAGAATATTCTGTATAATCAAGTGGAAAATACACCACTTGTGTTTTTTTTTCCTGGAATAATCCAAATAACTCATTTGCAAAACATAATTGTATTCCAGAAGATGTAAGACTTCTGTGGCTTCCCACATAACGTGACATTGTTGACTTTAACAGTTGTTTTGTTTTTTTTGAATGATGAGTAATTGTTGTTAGTGAAGTTAATAACTGTTAGTAACAGTTGATATTTTAGCTTTTTACAGTAATTTCTCTGAGTAGGTTTGCTTCAAGCCTTTATATTAAATCAAGATTTTGTGGGTCTGTGCAAGTTTCAAGTATAGTCAAGGTCAAGCATCTTAAGTTCTGAACTCTTTTAAGTAAATAATGTCTCAAATTCCTTGAAACCTTTATGCTTGTTTTTGGACTGCTTTAATTGCTGCGTACTTGCTCAAAACACTGATAATTTCATCATAGAACAGAGCAACAACACCTGAAAGAAACCTTTTAGTTGCAATCTTATTGAGAGTTACTGCAATTGCTTGTTGGTAGTCTTACTGTCAAGTAGGGCAAATTTGTAATGCTGTCATTCTGCAGTTTTTGAGAGAGGCATTTATTCACCACTGTCCTAATCTTCTAAAGCCACAGTGCTTAATCTCTTACCCCTAAATTTAATTTTGGAAAAGTTTTCTGGCAGATTAATTATTTGCTCAAGAAAAATAACATACGTTATTAATATACATTTACTTGGTACTTCAGGCTAAAACAAAAGCTTCCTTTGTGCATAGAATAGGTTTCAGAAGATACTGTTTCATCAAGTCTGTCATGGCTGCTATCTATTTTGTCAACAACTTTGGCAGGAAATGAAAGGTTAAATGATAACTGTTTTACAATATTTTTTTTCTGCTGCTTTCTTTGATAATATACTGTAACCACACTGTGAATGAAGCAGTGATATCAGACTGCCTTGAAATTCTTTGCGGAAATGGTATTTAAAGTTCCTACTAATGCAGATAAAATCCTTTCTTTTCAAGAAAGTTTGCTGATAGTGATGTTCCAGAAGTTTCCTGCTTGCTTCCACTGATAGAAATATTCTTCAAAGTGCAGTTGATAAACACTTTGTTACTTCCTGAAGTCTGCAGTCATAGATGAATTATTCTCGAGATGTATCGGTTCCAGCTCCTGTATGATGACTACATTTTACTTTTGGCAGCAGTGATTAGTCTTTCTGGTTTCAAACTATAGCCACAAAATTCTCGCTAAGATACAAAATAAACAGATCTGCACTTCAACCATCGAAACCTACATCCTGTAGTATGCATGAAAGAAATGCACTGTGTCTTTGCTCATTTGATGGAAAATGCTTTTTATGAGCTAATGTAAAACAAACTGTTGGCTTATTCTTGTCTGCTTTTGTACAGTGGAGTATTTCACACTATTACCTTTATTTTTCAAGTAACTTCTCAGTAGGTTCGCCTGTCTTAGTTTCTTCCTAGGAAAGCAGATTGTAGCAACAAAGCCACTTTAATTGCTCAAGGAATGCTCTTAGAATGTAAAAATGAGGGAACTCCTAGTTTTATACATATATAAAGGCCAATTTAGCATTTTTGTGCCAAATAAGGGACAAATTTCTCTTGGGTATGAAGCTCATTGCATGAACATTTTTATTGAATTTTTGTTTCACTTTTGTCAATTTTCTTCTCACTTAGTTTTTTACCATGTCTTCCATATATATATATATTTATTTATATACTCACCTTTACTTTCAGAAGAAGCCTATGATGAAACAGCTAATATCTTGTGTTTATAATGCTACAATTTGTATTATTTTGCTGTGTGGCACTATAATGATGATGTCAGTTTTTCCTTTATCATTTCACGTGAATAGCAGATATGGAAGAGGATCTATTTTTCACTGTCCCGAAACATGTTAAGAAGTTAGAATATCATCATCAATTTGGCGAAGTTGATTTTTCTAAAACTTTCAGAATTAGACTCCTTCAAGCCTGTCTATCACACTACAGTTTAAAACCTTAACCTGCTTGCTAAGTTTGAATTGTAGTTATGAGACCTTTTTACCGCATGGCTGTGCACTGAGGTATGAATGCATGAAGTTAATTTCTTCTAGTTCATCAAACTGACATAAGACGGATGATATTTCTTCATCCCTTTTGACCTGAACTTTATAAAAGTTCAGTCTTTTTACATATTTCAGACTTTTCCAGACAGTGAGAAATCATCTTCAATTTGAGGAAAGGATTATGGTGATAGGTGAAGTTCTGAGATATTAGAAATAGAAGAAGAATTAGTGATGGGTGGGCAGTAACCAATGAATCAATAGAGCCCATCTATATGCCTAAAACCACATGTCACTGCAGTCTAAGTATTTTTAGTGGTTGCTTTTTTTTTTTTCTCCTATTCAAAATATATTTACAATTTGTCTTCTGATGAGGATTAGATCTGAAATCATAGGTGTCCAATACAATTTTCAAGGCTCATATTGGTCGAAGACAAAGATTTCTGCCAATGCATTACTTGAATCAATTTTATGTTAAATAGTAAACATCTGACTCATTTGTTTTACCTATAGAGTATTAAATGATTGCAAAGAAAAACAATAGCATGCAGTATTTGTTTCATTTTATTGTACCAATCTCCTGTATGACAGGTACTAACTTAAGCAAAATTATATATATATCTTAGCAGTTTGCTAAAAGCTACTTTCACTTGAAAGTAGAAGTAACAAAGCTTTCTGATCTTGCTACGAATATTGGTTCAGTAGAACATACACCATAATTTCAAGACTGAAGTTTTTTTTTCTGCAAGTTGCTATAGTTTCTCTGAGTTATGCTGAATAAAATCAGCTCCCATCAAGAAGAGATGGCTGCGTTAATAATTGTGATCCTTATTTCCAGGAGTCTTGCAGTGAACAGAATCCTTCCACAACATCTTAAGTATTACTTGCCCATTGGAGTAACTGTAGACACTAATGTTTTAATTTTAAATAGCAGTGCACCTTGCATAATCTTATTTGTCAGTATTATTGGATGAATAGCAGTAAAAGAAAAGGTTAGACTTAAAACTTACAAGTTACTCGGGTTTTAGATTTCTTTTCTCTTGTGCGTGTGTGTGTCTGTTCGTATAGTAGAAGAGAAGAAAAATACTTAACATTGATACTTAACATTGCTATATTGGTATACCAATTCAAGATACGAATATAATTTAACGCTGGCTGGAGGTACCATTTGGGTGTAGGCAAAAACCTGTAATGTTGAAATATTCCTACTGTGTTGGAAAGTGTGAGATAGATTTTCATTTTCTTTATATGAAATTGCAGCAGTTCTTCCTTTTCCTCCTCTAGGAAGTGAAGTGTAGAGGCTTCTGGATAATTGAAATCTGACTTCTGAAAGGGGACAGATATCAGGAGTTTTGAAAAGTGATGTAGTTCAATTTGAAACCAGAAATATATAATATTTTCATTGTAAACTGATGAAACTTGATCCACTTCTGCTCCAGAGATTTCCAGGACAGCTAATATCATTTTTTAACCAGAAAAACAACCAAAGTAATGCATATATTTTGAGGAAGTTTGCCCTATTTCTTTTATTGCTCCTGGATAAGTGATCATGGTCCTATATACAGATTACACTTTATTTCAGTGAGTCAGTTTGTTGTATGAAGGGAACAGAACATGAGCAAACTTCACTTTTGTGGGCAGACTAAAATAAGACATTTGATACCTCTTATTTTTAGTTTTCTTGTAATAAGACTATTGAGCTTTTTGAACTAACTGGTCTGAAAATGTATAAGATTATTACTGACTGATCCCTGTATGATTCGTTTCCATTTCTTATGTTGCCTTTTGCTTCTATTCTTTTCCATTGTTACTTCCCTGCCTTGTCTTTGTTTTTGCCTTCATCTTCCATACCAGTCACAGTACACTGTGAAATGAATAGTGATTTGCGTATTTGTATACTACTTATTTGCTTTCTAGGCCCACTCAGTTATATATAATTTTAAGTATTGGTGCCATTGTTTGTTTTAGCTTTTGAAAATGGATTCTACAACACTCTGTATGAAAACAGGTATATCATCTTATTGTCTTTTTGGTGTGAGATTTTATTTTTCCCTTAATTTTTTTTGTTTCCTTTGAATATAAACTGTTGCTGAATAAGATGATGATAGCCTTTTACTATTCTAGACATACACATATTTATTGGCCAAAATTATATTGTACCAGTGAATGACATTCTTATGATAATAATCCTTGTGATTCTTTGTGGTTATTATTTTTTTTCCGAAATTACACAAAAATGAATAAGTTTCACTTGAGCTGAGAAAAAGAAAAACGATGTTTTCTTATACTGCTGATGTTGTCAACAAACTAGCACTAATCGCATATTGTGAAACCCCATGAGTATTAGTCACATATGATTTCTCTAAACTGTCTTAGTTTTATCCCTCTCAAACATTCATGGAATTTATAATAAAGAACTGTAGTCTTAAATATCTGTACATATCTAATATATGTGATACTTGCTGTTGCTCAGAATGAAGAGTTGTGAAGAATTATCTTTTCTGAGGAAATTTAATCACGTTAATACTGATATAAAGTACACGTGTACAATTCAATAACTATTTTTATAAATAATTTATGTGGCATGCTATATTTACTCTTCTGTGGCATAGTGAAGTTTGTTTTAATTACTTGGTATTGCATCTTGGGGGATAATTTTGATTTTTAAGCAGTCTATTTCTCCCAGTTTCAGCCTACCAGAAACTTAGCTTTATGTCCTGGTATAATATTTGCCGTGACATAGAATTACTGATGAAAATGTAGGAAGAACTAAAAAATAAGTAAAAATTCAAAGAAATAATCACCTGTGCTGCACTCTCTCTAGTACATGTGTACATAGACATTACAATGTGGTTATTAATTACATGACATAGGGTTATTTCCATGGGATCTTTGCCTCATTTAGCATGCAGATTGAACTGCACACAGTTAATGATGCAGCTGTTCAATATTTATTTTTTTTTTCACTGCTAAATGCGTGAATACCTCTCTCATTCATTTGCTTCAGTCTCAAATATCATGGTGAATTGGCATGGGAAACTCCAGTTCCCTGTCTCATCCACTGCTTATGTTTTTCTGTCTGTTGAAAAAGAAATTAGCTGTACTACTCTGATGTATATGCAGATTTATTTCATGTTTACAAATAATTAATGAAAGGTGTTTATTTGTGTAAACACAAATTTGGCCTAGAATAAAAGCAGATGAAAAGATCCCTTATCATTACTTTTATATCCATATTCTATTAATCACTGTGTGCCACTGAGTACGGATTTTGTGTGTGTGATTGACTGTTGTTTTTTCTTTTTTCAAACTGCTGAGTTCCCTGAAACTAGTCCTGCAAGACAGTACTAAGCATCAGAATAATCATTATGCTATCCTTGTCTTTAAGTCACTGATTATTCCCCCTAGAATCAACAAATGTTTTCTACTTGTACACATATGCTTGGAAGAGTAATGGTAAGATGATTTAATGAAACTCAACTTGTACTTGACTTTCTGGATTCCATGTTGTATTAGGCGACAGCCTAATACAACATATAGTAGTACTTCTATATAAATAAAGTTAAGGAATCCAGGAGATTTCTTGTTGGTATAATCTGCTGTGTTAACTAGTCTTTGCCATGTGTAATGTTGATACAAAACCAGCGGTTTTCTGATTGAAAACTGTATGAAGGGGTACCGCATTATCTGTTCCTGGAGATGTTCAATTTCATCAAGCTTGATCATAATTCTAACAGGAATGATTGACTGGCATGAAATGATGAAAACTCTCTACATTTTAAAAGGGAATTTTTATTTTGACAATTTTTTACTGTAATTGAAGAATAACAAAATTGAGCATTTTGCTTTATGAAAGTATGACAAATTGGAATATTTGTCTCCATTGAATTTTCCACAGAAATTTTATTTTCAGACCAAATAAAGAACAGCTTGGTAATGGAATTTGCATTTGATATTTCTTGTCTGTTACAGGAACATCTCTGCAGAGATAATTTATATTCTTATTGTGCTCACCTGTTGATCGCATGTGGATTGACTGGAGAGGGAAAAAATAATTTAGACATGGGATGTCGGGTGTGAGACTACAAATAGTGAACTGGTTTACTACTCTGCGATAAGTCGTAGGTGCTCCACTGCATAACAGTGCAAAATATCGTGTTCAAGTAAGGGAAGAAAAAAAGAAAAACAAATCACAAACAAACATGTCCAAATTAAAACCTTTTTAGAATTTCATAGTTAAGGTGATCTATTTCTCTTTCTCCCTAAACAATGCTGGATTTTTCTGCAAGAGTGTTTTTGAAACAATTTTTACCTGATGCAAAGTTGGTTCTACTGACATATTATTCAGGTTTCTAGTGATCAGCTAGAAACAAGAAATGTGGATGTCTTGCTTGGATTAATTTTTTTCGATATGTATGTGACTGTCTTGTGCCAAAGTAAGAAATGTTTTTTTCACTCAAAGATAAATTATATTTTTGGGTCTGAAGAATGAGAATTAAGTTCCTATTTTTGTTTTTAACTTCCTATGTCCAGGTTGTGATTCATGTCTTGAATGTATTTTTGAGAAACTTCGTATCTGTTCTTCTTGGATTGAGGTTACATCTGCATCGTTTACATGGTAACCTGTTTATATTCCAAGTGATTTCTATACTGGAAAGAATAATATCTAGCAAATATAATTGTTTGCTTATTGGATTGGCATGTACATGTTTTCTTTAATTTTTGTGTTGGTACAGCTACCTAGTGACAGTTGGGATAACAACAATTGCCCACAAAGATTACATTTTCAGTAGGAGTTTTATATTAGATGTGACACTCTTATTTAGGATAATTTCCCATGTGTAGCTATTGATTCTACCAACAGTGAAACTTCAAATCTTATGAATTACTTTTGACATTTTTACACTGGCATAAAATTGTGTTGCATTTCTTAAATGTTAAACATCAATTAGTTCCATGTACTCAATCTCCCTGAAGTAATTATACTTGTGTAAAAGAAACTTGCATAACAGCCAGGGGCTGTGCATACTGTACTGTACAAGCTGGAAAATAATTGTCTTGCACAGTACTGTCAGGAAATGTTAAGTGTTTCCAAGTTGAATTTGCTTGCTGATATCATTTTTTAAGCTTTTCTACAGAGGATATGGAAGAACACAAGGCTGATGCACATGGAGATGAAAGAATTATGGCAGTTCCTCTCTTGGAAGTAAATAAGCAAATAAATAATATTATCCTTGACATGTATTATTAGAGGAAATTCCAGCTTACTTTTTCTTAGGCTACCGATACTTTTTGCTGAGAGAGATATAAGGCAGTGCCTACCAACGAATTCATACATTAACGAAAAGAGTTTCATGTAGAGTACTGATATGGACAATACCAAAAATAAATTATCTATCTGGGACAAGGTGAGAGAAGAGTTCTTGGTTTCTGGCTGTTGTTTTTTTTCTTCTGATTTTTATCAAAGAATTTCACATATATTGCCAAAGAATATACTGTTGTTTTGCATGTAACTGAATGCACAAGACTGTATGCAGCTGAATGAGTAAGAGCATAAGTTGAGCTTTTGATTACCACCTTATCACTTGTAATTTATGTAACATCCCATTGATAATGGTGATATTAGAGGACTGAGCCTGTTGCTTGGTACATTATTTTTAATAATAATAGCCAAAAAATCACTATTCAGCATAGTTGTCGTATTCCAGCTTTATAAGATATTGACTTTTCTCATCAGTTAAGAGAACAAAGAAATAATTTGGGATTAATGTAGATGCTCTGTTAATTTTTTTGCCATGCGTGAAACCAAAATATTATGCTTCCAGTTATTTTAATAATGATATGCAGACACTCTGGACTTTGTTGTTAATATTCACGGAAGGTTTCTAGATGCAATATTTCTTGTGAGGATGTTCTTTTTACCCAATTTTTCATCCTTGTTAGAGGAAACCAAATATCTTTCTTCATAGCAGGAGAAACCTTGAATGGCAGTGTTAAGAAATAATGCCTAGGAAAACCCAGTCCCGTTCAGAGGGATTACCCTCGTCTCCTGATGTTCGCAATGGGACTGAGTTGGCACTCTAACCTGACAAAAGATGGCAACTATCTTCACTATACAGCCAACAGAAATGAAGGAAATACTGAGTAAACATGTAGAATGTGGGGAAAAATAGTGAATTTAAAATTTTCTTGAATCCTGTGGGCTTTTTTGGTCCCACATAAAGAAACTGACAACACGTGAACAGTCCAACTCAGTCCTAATTCTCATCAGTTGATGAGAACTGAATCTCAGTAGGGCATATACGTGTGTGTATCCATGCTTATTTGCTAATGATTCTCCTGTTCTCTGCAATGTTTCAGATATTAGAATATCTCAAGATGGAAGGGACTCATAAGGATCGTTGAGTCCAACTCCTGGCTCCATCTACAATCACCCCCAAAAACCACAATATGTATGATAGCTTCTTGAACTCCAGTAGCTTGATGCCATGACCTCTGACCTGAAAAGGTTGTTGCAGTGATCACCCTCCAGCTCTCTAGCATCTTCAGGCAGATGCTTGCTTTGTTTCAGTTCAAACCTGGGATCTTTCCAGCTGCTAATCTCCTAGCTAATTCAGTTAAGGATTGATAGTGAATCGTACATACTTGCACATATGCAGAACAGAAGAAGTAGTTGTCACATAGAATAGAAAGAAATCTTAACAACTAGTATAAACTGTGTTGGCCAAGTGCAGGGTTTGACCAGATAAGGGCACTGACCAGCAGCTTCTTTAACTGTAGCCTTCCCCTTTTTATCTTCTCTCTCTCCATTTTCCCACAATTTTTCTTCATCCATTTTCATTTCTCCTTTCCTGACCAATGGCTAGTCATATAAAATCCCACATTCAGTTGTATGTGTTCCCACAATCACTTTAACATATCTCATACTGCTTAACATGTTTTCTATATCCATCTATGACTTATTACTTGTTTTGCCACTTGCCCTTGGTTTCTGTGTTGATAAATGAGATATCCTTATGCCGCAGATACATACGTATATATCTCGTCATTTCGCATATAATTATAGTTAACGTATGAAGATGGCAGTGGTCAAAAGGAGAACTGCAGAATCATGGTGGTTGGATTGGACCTCTGGAGTTCATCTAGTCCAGGTTCCCTAGAGCAGGTTACACAGGAACATACACAGGTGGATTCTGAATATCTCCAGAGAAGCAAAGTCTACAACTTCTCTGGGCAGGCTGTTTCAATGCTCTGTCAGCCTCAAAGTAAATAGCGTTTTCCTCATGTTTGTATGGAACTTTCTGTACTCCGGTTTGTGCCTGCTACCCCTTGTTCAGTCACATGGTGCCATTGAAAGGAGCATGGCCTCATCCACTTGACTCCTGCCCAATAGATATTTACAAGCATTGACAAGATCCCCTCTCAATCTTCTCTTCTCCTGGCTGAGCTGTTGTCCCAGGTCTCTCAACCTGGAGGAGAATTCCCTCCTGTGACCAGCTGGCCACACTCTTTTAAATGCGTCATTGGCCTTCTTGGCCACGAGGGCACATTGTTGGCTTATGGCCAAACTGTTGCCCACCAGGACACCTAGGTCCATCTCTGCAGAGTTCCTTTCCAGCAGGTCAGCCTCTAACATGTACTGTGTGTGCGAAAATCCAGAGTGAGGTAATAAAGTACAGTGAGAGTAGCAAAAGAAATAATAAAGAGGAAATCTGGGTTATTTGAATTGAGTCCCAGCTTCTGAGATGCCCTTTATGATTGAGTTCTCTTCCCAATATCGCATGTACATGATAAAGCCTCTTGAATTTTGTGGCTTATATTCTGAATTTCCATGTGTACACAGGATCAGAAAGATAAAAGATTAACTTGTTACACTATAATTTATGCAACTGATAAAAATGATGCTGTAATTTTTTTATCTACTCTCACCCTTAACGCTATATTAAATGCCTATTCTTGTTTTCCTATCTTACTTATTCCAGAGATCCATCTAATCTTCCAGTAGAAAGTTGTATATATTTCCTTCAGCTGCTAATGTTTCATTACAGCAAAATGTCTCATTCATTACATACAAAATATTGGGTTTCCAGTACTGCATGCTTTTGCATTTTTGACATTTTGATGAGGATGACTGGATACTACTGCTTTTCTTTTAACGTCCTATGAAAATTTTCATGTTTCAAAGAGGGCATAAACTTCATGTGATAGTATAAACACAGAAGCCCCGCAACTAGCTCACTGTTACTGACACTTCAGCTTTTTCACAACAGAAACATCAGTTTATTGAATAGGAAGAGTACAGAGTATTGTAATATCAAATATATATAATATTAAAAAATAATGAAAACAATGCATATGGATTTTTAGAAGGAATATCATTCTTTTCTTCCAGAGCACAGAACCAGTATCTGTTGACAGCTGGAATAAAAGTTTCCCTAGGGACAAGTTATCTCATAATGGCCAATTGCTTTGTCTTTACCTGATATTACTGCATATTTGGTGAGCTCACGGCAACTGATATCCCTAGACTGTTGCCTAAGGCAGATAGATATAGGACTCTTTAGAGTTATTGTTATGTCACAAAAGACAGTTGGTGATCAGGCTATATTGCAATTATGGAAATGACCAGTGCAATAAGTACGTATAAAATAAGCCAATATCTTCTTAAAGCAGGAATTACGTGAACTGCTTTAGGGAAAATAAATAATTAAGGTCTAGATCAGCTGCTGAAGTTAAAACACTGCCTTGAGGAGTCAGTAAACTGATTTTTCTTTTATTCTTTTTTTCTCTGAAGTAGGCAGGGGAGAATACAGGTACAGGATCTATCTTTGTTATGGAGAGCATCTAGTTTTGTTTTGTAACATGTGCTTTGCTCTTAATCTTACCTTTCTTTCTCAGGCAATCACAAGCTTCGTGTCCTACCATATTTATTTATTGAATTAAACATGTATTTCTTCCTATTGTTTGGTAAGGCAACATTAAGCTTCCAGATTTTGTTGTGTTGTGTTAATCCTCTACAAATTGGAGTTTTTTTTAATCATTATTCCCAATATGAGCTTTCTTGCCTAGTGGGGAATTGTATGCATGCATGTATGCACACTGCAAAGGGCTCTTTTGTCATTGAGTAGATTTTCATCAAAAAAATTACCTCAAAATATTATTTTTCTCAATTGTTTTAGCACAGATATTCTTAAAGCTAATCAATCTCTTAATTCAGTGCTATTTTTGAGTAGATAACCAAGTGATACAGAAGGGCATCCAGAAAAAATGGTTGAGTTGGTTTGAAAGAACTGAAAACAGAAATGAAAATATGATGTAAAACAATGATTTATGTCTAAATGAAACTTAATAAAAAAAATTGTAGTGTGAATACTAATAAAACTAAGAGAATTATCTGGAGATTAATTATGAAATTAAGGGATATTCAGTTAAATTTTACAATATATAAAATGACAACAAATATGGACAATCAGCTATGCGTAAGGTTCATCTATTAGTAACAATGTAATAATAGGTCTTTTAAATATTAGTATTACAAAATTCTTGTTTTACATAATTGCAATTTGATTGTTTCCTTCTTTGAGATAAAAGATTTTCATGTACGCAGCACATACAAGTTTATACAGGACTTAGGTAAGAAAACCCTCTCTTGTTTTTTAAACCTTTGGGGGCAAGGATCAGTGGAAGAGGGAGTTTTTCCTGTCACTTTCATCAGATATAACTGCAAAACATTAATGTGTAATGTCCTGTGGAACATTTTTTTCTGTCACATGTTTCTGTTACCATTCCAATAAAAGTTGCAGGTACTGTAGAATACAGATATTTTATTCATTATCTTTGGGTTCAGATCAGACTGACTTTACATTGCTGTTGCACAAATAGTGATATTATAGTAAGAATGATATGATATATATTGTGTAGACGCTAACAAAGACACTGTTTTTGTCTATGGAGACTGCTCAATATGTAAAGTGTTCTATCTGTACATTTTGCAAAGAACTGGAAATGACCAACTAGATTATCAGGTTCAGTATCCAGCAAAGGATTATCTATCATTCTATAAGTGTATTTAAAAATATAAAAAATCCATGCAAGCTCTTTTCTTAGTACTACTAAAAATACCTCCTTTTCTATGCCAGTATTCTAACTTTTTTTCACTAATGCTTTAATATATTGACTGGTTCTTTGCACTCTTCGTATTTTCCATTATTATAAAGGTCATCAAATTGTATGAGAAACAGTACTAGTGACTTTTTCAAAGAAAAAGCATGTAATGAAACACAATTACTGTCTGAAGGAGCTACTGTTTTTCTGGCCCATTTGGAAGAGAAATTCCATTTTCGCTTCTTTTTTTTTTTTTAATAAAAATGTCTTAGATATAAATCTGTTTAAACTACCACTCTTGAACTTGATATGAATGATTAGACTGAGCATGATATGTGTGTGAATGAAGTTGTTTAATCTTAGAAGTAAATGGAAAAAAATAATGCAGTCACAGATCCGGCTATGTCCTTTCTATTCACATATTTATTTATTTTACTTCTGTGAAGCCATAAACGTAGGTGGAAAATCAGGCCATCCTTGAAAGAAAAATGTGAGATGGTACTTCAAAATTTTATTTTAAGAACCTTCTGAACAACTTGATATAATACATAGTAATGATTAAAAAAAAAAAACAAAACATCATGAAATAGTTTGTATTTATTGTTATTTATAAAAACAAAAAAAAAGCTTTTTAAATATGATTTATAATATATACATTTATTTTCTGTAAAACATATTTTACAGAAATAACTTTTATATAAGAAAAACTTGTCTTACTACTGCTTTTTCTGCTTCTAAGACCCTCAAATTCTTAATTAGTAATGCTTAGAGACTTCCAGATCATTCAGATGTTACAAAAATTTGTAAGATATTTTTCACTTACTGCTATTTTGGCAAATTCAAAAGAAACAGGGCAATTTATTAGAAAGTACTCTTAACTGGAATATGAAAAAGGAAATTAGGCAACCATTCTAAAAATGCCGGTTTATGTACATTCCTAGAGGTGTAGGTGTTATGTGAAACTTACAAAGTGGAGTCTAATTGATTCACTTTTTTTTTCTATTAAAATCTTTCATAATACTCTGTAAATTAACTCTTAAGTGTTCTTTTCCTGCTGATTACTCCCACTTGTAGACATAAAAAGTCTTTATGACGGGATAAAGCAAGGTTCTAAAGCAGTAAGGAGACATATATACCCTGTTATGAAAGAAATAGAAAAGAAAAAAAGCCTACATGGGAATTCTCCAATTATGTTTTGTAAGTTGCAATAGTGCTACTAATAACACAGTTAATTTTATTTGTTCTGATCCTTCTGTGACCTATTATATGTGCCATAAAATGCAAGAAATTAGAATAGCAAAAAATTTGACCTTTCTTTTAACTAATAGGATGGAATAAAGGTATACTTATTTAACATCCTAATCCTGCAATCTGTCCCATATATTGCTATTATATTTCAGTAATGAAGTACGCAGGCAGACATTCAAGCATAAAAATTATCATTCTTATGACAGATGTTCTTAAATTTACTCTTTATAATTTGCCCAAAGATCTTTCATGTCTGTAGAAAGGATTCATCCAAAGACCTCTAATTTATAGTCCTTGCATTTACTTGATGCTTCATACCAGTCATTTCTGAGAGTAGGTAGATGTACCTGCCTACTAAGAGGTTTTAGCTGATTATGGAGAATCATTTCTTCACTTTCTAGATCTTGTATAGCAGCTTTGGGCTGTATGTAGCTGTCATTGTCTTCCACCAAATGGGAAAGTATCTTGATTTCTATGAACATTTCTTGTGGGTATTTCGATAGAAATGGGCAAAATTTTGGAAATAAGCAGGAATATCGTGTATTCGAAGATGAATGCAGGGATCCTTCACACAGTATCATGTCAAATAAAGAAAAGTTAGTTACAGATACAGAAGTTTCTTGAAATGATACACTGAATTTATTCTGCTCAATGTGTTTCAGTGTTGTTTCTATATCTGCAGCAAAATAGAAATCCAGTTTAATTGTTATTTTCAGTGGTAAAAAAAAAAAAAAACAACTGAAGTTTTTCCACTATTCAACAATAAAGTAATCTGAAAAATGTCAAGCATAAAGCGCAAAGGGAAATAGACAAGAATGCTATGGCAGGTATCAAATATGAATTTCTATTAAAAATTGTAAAGGAAACAGCAAAAAAAAAAAAATGGAGGAAAGAAGAAGACATCAGGAAGTTGGGGGAAATTATTGATACTGTGGTGTTAAAATAAGAAAATGTTTGAACAAATCCATGAAAAAGTATTTGACGAGTTAAGAAATGAGGAACGGAAATTTTGGAAGTGATGAGACATTATTCAAGATATATATATATAATAGGAAAGATGCGAAGAATCCCATCAGTCTGCTAGGTACCAGCTAAGGTATTTTAAACAACAACAAAGTTATTCAACAGAGAATACAATGAATAAGAAAACTATCACTACTGAAAGAGATGAAAATGTATCTCAGAAAATTGTTGGAATGTAACTAAATGAGTACAGATTCATCAGCTTTCTCTTCTAAAACATGCCTGGGAATTAAAAGGAAATCTGTATTAAAATTAAAAGAATTCGAATATTTGAATTAGAATTAGTATATTGCGGCTAGGAGGTGAAATGCTGCAGATCAGTAAATAAGCATTATTTCTAAAGACAAGTGATTTTATTTTATTGCTTCTAGCATATTAATTTAATTAAATTCCTAAAAGTGTCCTGACTTCAGGTGTATGAAGTTTACTCATTCCTAGTATGTTACAGGGTGAGATATTTTAAAGAGTATCCTATATATTTCTACACTTCTGTATAACATTCTTTTGATCTAAAGTGCAGTTCTACAGATGGAGAAGACTGTCAATCAAAATAAATTAGAGTAACCTCACCCCAAAAGATTTAAAAGAACTTCCCAATAGTTATGATATTAAAATAAATAAATAAAATCAGTAGAACCTTTTATGTATTTTTGTTTTCAAACAAGGGAGATGAGCATACCATGTGCCAGGGACTGATGTGTTGCCTAACGGCTAACACTTGAGTTCTTAGCCTTTATTTTTCTTCCATCTTTTTTTCTTTTCCTTCCATGTCAAAGTCTAGCAGCCTGTGTTGATCTCACAGAGAAGAAAAAGATTAATGTATATTCTGTAGGATGCTAGATTTAGGTATCTGGAATGCTAAAATAATGCAAAAAAAGAGAAGGAGAAATAGTCTAAAGAATGCCAAATGTAATTATACTTCTCTGAGAAAATAGGTGAATTTTCAGAGGTGACATCCTTAAGCATTCTTTTTTTATAACTAACCTTAAAATTAGGAATTTTTATATCTTTCAACGCTATTAATTCTCCTCAGAACACCTGTTAGAAGATCCTGTAACGAGATCACTAAAATATTTCTAGAAATGCATGCTAGGAAAGGAAGCATTCCTGTTTAAATGGCTTGAGAAGGAATTGACCTCCTAGATGTTTGGAGAAGATAAGATGTAAATGGAATTAAAGAGTAAGTCGCTTAGGAAGCATAGTTGTAGTGTAAATAGAGGTGGAAAAGCGATATTGCAACAACAAAAGCATATTAGGTAAAGTAAGTCATTTACTTGAAACAAACGTGCCTTTGGTTAGAAAGAACTCCTGTTCTGTCCTCATATTTTGCCTGTGTACATCAAAATTCTGTGCATTTTTGTTGGGAGCTAACATATTTCAAAATGTATAGAAAAACTTTCTAAAAGAATACTGCTTACTGATTCTGTTCTGGATCACACACTAGGTCCAAAATGGAAGCTTGGAAAATACAGATATAGGAGTAACAGTATTTTGATAAGACACAAAACTGGCTCTCCTAAGCCTCTGCTCTGTGGTTATGTGCTTCCTTACAGACTACGTTGTAATCTCCAGTTGTTCTTCAGTGTAATTTTTCCTCGAGTGGAAAACTCTGTCTCCCAAGAAAACAAATACTACATGGAGGCAAACTGTATTAGACTGCATCCTATTAAATATAACCTCAGGTTGTTCACTTCAAACGAGATGGATTTTCCAACCCATCATTAAGGCACACTATGACTTATATCAGCATAATTAGCAGCAGTGCCTGAGGCTATTGTATCTATTCTAATACAACAGTCTTGATCTAAACATTTTCATAGTGTACTCATTGAATCTGGCAAGTAGAGGAGTATAAATAAGACATAATAGGAGTTAGACATAAATTTTCCTTTGTTTAATGCAAACTAAAGCTAGTTAGCTGATGATTCAAATTAAATCAGAACTGGAAAAATTACCTAATTGTTTACCTGTGCAAGTGCACTTTCTAATTCTGTTGTGTTTAGTTTTACTTATGAAGTATTATGAAATGTATATGATGTCTAAATGAACATCTCATTTAACAAAAACAGCTTCTATTAAATAAGATGCATATGTGCATACATGTGTGCATGCACACTTGCACTCTTCTCTTGAAGAGGTTGGAAAAATAATCCAGGATTTGACACAGAATGTCCTGAGTCCAGTTTGTAGCTTATGTTTTTGGGGATAAGTAGAGAGCATATAATTACAATATGATCTTCCTGGTAAGGTATTTGAATGCAATAGTAATACTAATAAATGCTCAGTTTAAACTACTTTTAAATCAATGTGATAAAATATCTAACATAATTACCAGGAAACTGTGATAAGTCCGTGGTCTGTATGAATTAATTTTTATTTCATACCCCTCTCCTACAGCAATGAAAAGTGAGTTGTCCCTTTGCTGAACTAAGGAACTTAATAAAATCAAAGCAGCTCACTCTCCTGACTTAGACTCTAAATGTTAACATTCTTCCTGTAACATCCATTGCGTTTATATATTTTCAGTGAGGGTAAACACTGCTGATTTTTTAACATTTGCTTTGAAAATCTTCAGTTAAGAAAAAAAAAGTCATTTCAGTTTTCCGCAGATATGTTCTATTATTGTTTAGTTTGTACAGATGTTGCAATATGTTAAGTATACATCAGAAAACAACTGTTTTTCCTGAAGCTGTCTTATTCATGATATCTATCTTTTCCAAATTCTAATGACAGCCTAATTCACAAAAATATAAGTATTCAGATTGTTAAACTCACTTATTTACTTGAATATTTCATTGCTTTTCATGTCAATAGAAATATAAATACATATTTTTTTTCTTTTATTTTCCTTTCTCATCTTGAGTAAATAAACTTCCAATGAAATTGTGTAGAAATAAGACCTTTGACAGAGGGTAGAGATTATTGATATTATACTTGCTGAATAACAAATTTATCAAAGTTATGTACTGTTTCTCTAATTTTAAATAATGTATCAATTTCAGGAAATAAGGAAGAGATAGGAAAAGAAAGGCTTAAGATATAGTTACAAATAAATATTTAAATGAAAACTTAATGTAATAAAATTATGATGAAATGATGGTTCAGGAAAAGCCTGATTGATGTTTAAGTCTGTGTTGTTACAATTTAGTAAGAAAATAAGCTTTCTTTTTTCAAGTCTCATAAAATTCTCAACCCTATAAGCTTATTGCAGTAGCAGTGTACCAAGTATGCTTGCATATTGAAATGACCCTTTATATTTTAAAGTGTGGCTTAAATTAATTTTATTGTTCTTGACATCTTGCTTATTGTAACACTGAATGTGATTTGTCTGTGTTTTACCTGAGTTGTTGCTTTTTTTTTTTTTTTTTAACTACTGCTTTTGCAATATTTCCTATGGTGATCTTGTTTTTAAAAGCAAAATCTTTTCCTGAGAAATCATTTGTCATATGTATTCTTTAGAATCATAGAAAATTAAGGTTGGAAAGGTCCTCTAAGATCACCAAGGCCTACTGTCAAGCTATCACAACCATTCTTACTAAGGCAAATTCCTAAGTGCTACATCTACACATTCTACACACTGTCTGAATACTGTGACTCAACCACCTCCCTGGGGAGCATATTAACAACCCTTTCTGTAAAGAAGTTTTTTCTGATATCCAACCTAAAGTTACCCTGGCACAACTTAAGGTCATTTCCCCTCGTCCTGTCACCAGTGAGAAGAGACCAACCCTGCCCTCGCTGCTATTACCTTTCAGATATTGGAAGGGAGCAATGAGGTCTCCCCTCAGCCTCCTTTTCCTCAGACTAAACAGCCTCAGTTCCTTCAGTTGCTCCTCGTAGGGCATATTCTAGAAGCCCTTCGCAAGCCTTGTTGCCCTTCTTTGGACCTGCTCCAGCACCTCAGTGTCCTTTCTGTATTGAGGTGCCCAAAACTGAACACGGTACTCGAGGTGAGGCCTCACCAGTGCCGAGTACAGGGGTAGGATTACTTCCCTAGTCCTGCTCACCACACCATTCCTAATATAAGCCAGGATGCCACTGGCCTTCTTGGCCACCTGGACACACTGCTGGCTCATATTCAGCCAAATGTCTATCAGTACACCAAGGTCCCTTTCTGTCAGGCAGCTTTGCAGCCACTCCTCCCTAAGCCTGTAGGGCTGCCTGGTGTTGTGACCAAAATGCAGGACCCGACACTTGGCCCTACTGAAACTCATATAGTTTACCTTGGCCCAGTGATCCAGTCTGTCCAGGTCCCTCTGTAGTGCCTTTCTCCCCTCGGGCAGATCAACGCTCTCTCCCAGCTTGATGTCGTCTGCAAACTTACTGAGGGTGCACTCAATCCCCTATCAAGGTTGTTAATAAAGATGTTAAATAGAAGCAGCTCCAGTACCAAGCCCTGGGAGACACTGCTTGTGACTGGCCACCAACTGGATTTAACTCCATTGTCCACAAGTCTTTGGGCCTGGCCATCTAGACAGTGTTTCACCCAATGGAGCATACGCCCATCCAAACCATGGGCAGCCAGCTTTTCCACCAGAATGTTGTGAGGGACAGTGTCAAAGGCTTTACTGAAGTCCAGGTAGAGCACACTGACAGCGTTATCTTCAACCACTAAGCAAGTCACCTTGTCATAGAATGAAATCAGGTTTGTCAAACAGGATCTACCATTCGTAAACCCGTGAATGCTTGAACCCTCTTTAAGAGAATAATTTTTTTCCTAATATCCAACCTGAAACTTTCTTAGCTCAAATTGAGGCCATTACTTGTCTTCTTATTCTTGCTAGTTACCTGAGAGAAGACACTGCCCCCTCTCGTACTTCTCCATTTCACAGTTGACTGACCCTCTGAGCATCATAGCATCATATCAGATGAAGTGGGATCTTATAGCTAGTAGTGAAAAAAAGTAACATATTTAAAAAAAAAAAAAAAGAAAAAAAAAGAAGAGAAATGTCAAAGATGTCAGTGGTGGTTTTCAGAGAAACTAATCTTGAGTAAAGATCTAATTGATAATGGCAAGCCATGACTGACACTAGTAAAAATAGGCCTTATTTCTTCCAAAAGTAGCTTCCTATTTTACTTACGCATGATATAAATATGTAAATTACAAGAAAGAAAAGATAACATTAAAATAATTCTGAATTGATCCTATGATAGCAAACAATAATTAATGACGTTTCCCTCTTGCACTCTTGCCAATTATTAAAAAATCTATTTTGAATTTGAATAACCACAGTTCAGATTTATTTTTTTGTAAAATATTACATTGTTTAATGTGTAAAGAATATGACAAAAACACTGAATTTAAAGTGGGAGAAAACAAGATATTTTACATAAAAATACATGTAACTATGTGCTGCAGTTTGTCCAGCTCAGAATAGAAGAGAAATTCTCTCTACTTTACTCAAATTGCAATATTAGTCATAATTGAAAAAATGATTTTCACAATTTTTTCTGTTTATATTCCCATCAATATTTGAGCAAATAAATTTTGCACTCATCAACTATCTGTTTTTGTATCCATAATCAAAATTATATATTTTTATTGAGAAAGAAGTATTTTTTACTTCCAATTAATTTTATTGTTTACATTTTTTTTGCCCTTTTCAACTTAGAAATATTATTTTAATTGAAAATCAAGCAGAAATGAACTGAAATAGTTGTTAGTTGGATCAGAGAATAAATCTAACTCTACCCCCACACAGTGAATTATCCTCATGATTATGACATTTGCCTTCAGTGTGTGGGATATTCTTTGTCTGCATTTCATAAATTTGACCTTTTGTATGCTTTGTGAGAGCCAGAGCTACTCATCTTTTTTTGGTTTTTCTGTTCTGGCCTGGTAGTTTCTTTTCTAGTTCAGAATTTTTATTATTTTTCAAACTGGAAAATATTTTTCCAGAGTTTTCCCTAGCCAAAATCTTTTGTTCTAAATAAAATTATGTAGAAATTCATGACTTGTAACATACTGAAACCTCCCTGAAGGTGAGCATCAAATAAATACATATATATACATATGTAAAAACTTCTTAAGGAAGTCTTTTCTCAAATTATCTACTAAGATTACAGAAGGACTGATATGCTTTAATGCTTCAAGCATCTTGTTTGTTAAATAAGAGATTAATTTACTGTTAATAGACATTCTGTTTTGATAAATGCCTAATATCTACCAATATATCAGGGAAGAATATTCCTAGTATTTTCTTTATATGTTCAGTGACACCTATTCTACATGAAGTCTTTCTATTCCATATTTATTATTGTGTGTAATATTTTACTGATTAGGAGATCTCTAATTTTCTACAATTAGATTTTTGTTATTAAAAATGAAAAAAATTATGCTGAGTTAAGTACTATGTATTGCTGCTCCTAGAGGATAAATTTTGGATAGCCTTTTCCTTCCAATGTATCTTATACAAATTACAGCATACTCCTGTCTTTATATTTCATGTTAATTTGACATTTAAAGTTAGATGTCTATCATTCTGTCTATAATCTACCCGAGCCAGCATGCATGAATACCAATTACTGCAATGATTGGAGCTCATCTCTAATCTCCTTTCTAGTGTAATTAGACTTACGTCATCAAACAGGAAGTATCAGAATTATCAAAGTCTTTCAAGCATATACTTGCTCACTGTAATTTTTTTTGCATCTAATATGAACTTCGAAGAGAAGGGTGGAAGATTATTAAACTCACAGGAAAAAATATCACTAAAATGTCTAATATAAATAACTTTACTGTGTAGTTCAAATTATTTCTGTTATACCATTGTTTTGATTGCAAAACTTTATCAAAATTGCCTTAAGTTTTGAACACTGTTGGCAAATTTGAAGTAGCATACTGTTGTCAAATTCACACATATAATTTTATCTGCATGCAGTCATTTAAATATGAATGGTCAAAAGCCAGCCTTTGCAGTGACACTGCGATTAAGGCTGGGGAAGGTATGCAGTCTTTTTGTAGAAGTAATTCTTTACATGCTGGGATCTGATTATGTGAAAGAGCAAGAAATACTTTCAGCTACTGAATTAGGAGAGCTTAGAATCTGGCCCATGCAGCCCTAACTGTGCAACTGAAAAAAGGCAGATACAGATTGCTATAGCATATGTTTGCTTTAACAAAGCATTATCACAAATAATTGTATAAGTCATTCTTACTATGTAGGAAGTTCAAATAGGAGAATAAAAGGTGAACAGTTTACTTTGCAATCTTACCAGCTAACTAAGGTGTCTTAAGAAATAATTGTGTGCTAAATACATTGTGTCTGGAGCAATCTGTGTCCTCGTTGTTATTTATAACTGAATAACCTATTAGACACTCCAGAAAAAAAGTATTTTTCCTTTATAAATCCTCTCCCAGCTTGGTGTCGTCTGCAAATTTACTGAACACTGCATTTCTGTCTAAGAAGTAGAAAAATCACCTTGGATTGCTTTAAAAGGTAAATTCAGTTCTTTTCCTATGCTTTAAATTCCTTTGGAATATAAAGAAAATGAGCCTATTGTAATTTTTATGAACTTTTATACTCTTGTTATGTGTAAGATTTGAATGAAACCAGATGAAATCATCCAAGACTTGCTTCTCAGTAGTTTTTGATACTCCTCCCAAAACTTAGACGATTCTTGAAAGATGTTATTTTGGTTCAGTCAGAAGGACGTGAAACTATAGTATAACACGAGCAGATCTTTTCTTATTTAGAAGAACAGATGTTTTCTGGTTGCATTCCAGCTATGCTAAAGTGAACTGAACTTGTGAAAAATCAAAGTATTTTGATGTAGAAAAATGCTGTTATTTTTTGTCCAGCTGCTCAGAAAAAGTCAATGCCTCTCTTAACTTTCTAACATTTCATGTTATTTACTTTAGCATACACTGAACCATAAAAATGCAATACAGGATATGTATTTGCCATAGGCATCACATCACCTTAAAGAAAATAAAGATCTTATTATGTGCTGAGGGTAGCAGAAATAGAAAGAGAAATTATGGGCGAAAAATGTGCAGAATCCTGTCTTAATAAAACTGCTTGCTAGGAGCTGGCTTCATATTTGGCTATGGCAGAGAAGGAAAGAAACCTATATCTGTTGAATTATTTGGAGCATGAATGTGAACTGCCACTCTGGAATCTGATTAATACTTTCAAGAATTTAATTAGTCGAAGTATTTCTATAGTGACAGGCAAGCATTAATGACATTGACTAGGATGGTAGTAAAATCTTATTCAGAAAGGTTATGTATATTTCTGAGTAATAAACAAGGAAGGAGAAAAGAATAAACTTATTTTAGTATAGTATTATAAAACCAAGACGGTTGAAAGATGATAACATAAAAAGCAACAGCAACAAACAAACCCCCTCAGAAAAAGAATAAATAAGCACTCATACAATTGAAAGGATTTACCTTGTTTAGCTGACAGATATGAAGTTTGAGGGTTGGTTTCATTACTATGGACACACTTGGGATGAATTCATGGGGATCCAAAAGGAAGGAGTGCACTACTTAAGGGATTATACCTAGGCAAAATCACCAGTGTTCTTTTCCTTTCTGATGCATAACTTCAAGGTTGAAGAAGTTATATGTTCATAATGCAAGTGTTAGAGCATCCCGAATTTATAGTGTTCTGACCGATCAGTTCAGAGTTAAAATAATCAAAAAGACTGGGTTTAGAATAAAACAGCTGCCATGTTTCCTAGGTAGGGTTTAGAATTAAACAGTTGCCTGTGGTTTGTTAGTTTTGTCATATTCTAGAACAGCGTATAGGTTTTTTTTTCTCTGGGGTTGTGTAAAAGAATTGCTGATGAAATTGGGTAGGGAGAGCAGAGTGCACTGGTTATAATGTTTCATGTGAAAATATGCCTTTTGTAAATGTTTTCAAATAGCATTATTCTGTTCTTTCAGTCAAAGAGTAGTCCTTTGAACCCCCTCCTACTAAGTCTCCAGATAGATCTAAGATACTAAGTAAAGACAACATAAATCAAAAATTCTTTTACAGCCTTCTTAAATACCTAGCTATTGTGTTGAAGCCCTAAGTCCTGTAGGCTTTATTTAATTCTTGGCCCTTTAAAAATCTACTTTATTCGTAGTAGGATGATTATGTTCTCATTGTTTGAATTTATTTCATGCAATTCTAATGTATCAGGTACTTTGGTCTCGTATCAAGTAGTATTAAGTAGTAGACGGAGGATGAATTAAATATATTTAATTGCCATTAATCTACATTACCCTGTAGCAAATGAGCTTGGCAAAAAGCCCTAACCTCACAGATGTTAGTCCTTCCAGCATCTGTACATAACACAGTTTGCTGGTTTGTTACTCTTGGCTAAAATCTGATCTACTATGAAACTATATGGCTATTAAAAATAATTTTGTTTTTGAATTTTAACATTGTTATTTTTCCATTTTCCTTTCAAGGGTGAGAATTGACTGAGAAATCTACTTTTCCCATGATATGTGAAGCAATTATTTGAATTATATGAGATGAGACAGTTCATGTTGGAGAAGGAATTTGAATCCAAGACCTTTGAAATGGCTGAAAAGGGCTAATAATTGTTTGTTTCCAATTGTATATGCTTGTGACTAAGCTCTGAAAAGATGGAAAAGTGTGGATGAGTGGTTACTTTAGCATACACATATATATGGACATGAATGCCATCTTTGTAGGCATGTGTTTTAAATGTACAAATGTCTTTGACATAAAAAATACCACCATGAGATGACAGAAATCTGGGTTACCCTTGTTTATACATTGTTGTAGAGATTTGCATTCTTCAAGATGGTTTTGATAGTTATAGTTTTAACTACGGAAATTTAAAATCATTGTTCTCCTCTTAGCAACTAGGTTATACAGTTATATTTAGTAGCATTACAGAACATATGTTACAGAGGCTGTCAAAATTGAACTAATACCAGATATACTTTTGTTTATTCTCCAGAAATGATTAGGATTATCTGTTATACATCCACGATTATGTTTTGTAAATGTTATTATAGATCATCATTTCTTTGCTGTCTATAATAGAAATCCATTTTTCTAAACTAAATACTGCAAGGCTTTCAGATACATGCATTCCTCTCTTTATGTTTGTGATTAGCTTTGGTGAGGTTAGTGAATTCATAAATTAAAAATCAGTGTATGTGTTTGCAGAATCAGGCTCTTACTGTTCCAGGACATCCTGCAGATGCTTTGATGGTTACAAGTATGTATGCAGAGGAAATTAAGTGTTTTTATTCCACAGGAGATCTGAACAACTGCTCCAATTTGAATTAATTCTACAACATGCTTTCTGTCTGCTTACTACAACTAGTAATTATTAGTTAAAAAAAAAATTACTGTGATTTGTTGCTCACGATGAAATATCACAAATGACATTACTTTCCTAAAAAGCGCAAGCAGGCTGAAGCAAAAGAAAAGAGACAATAAATGTTACACACATTTTCACCAATCTGGGTTGCATAAGGAAAACTAAAGAATGATTTCTGTCTAAATGTGAACCTTTCTGAATGCAAGTCTCTTTGAATGTTGTTAGACATAAAATACCAAACTGTAGCATTCTACAGTTTTTCAATACTGCTTGCAATAAATACTTTACTTAGCAATGATGATTATTTACACACTTCGAAAAAAATGTCAGCAAAATCATCAAGGACACTCAGTAAGTTAGAATTTTCATATTGGCTTAGTTTCTCTAAGTAAATGATAGTCCTTTTCCTTGTAATTAAACGACGTTTTAAAAACTAACTTTCTGTGGTTATAATACAACTCAGATTTTTCTGTGTAGGAAAATACTGAAAGTTGCTAGAACAATGCTTTATTTCTTCACTCTTTTCTATGAATGCTTATTATTCATATGCATATCTGGTATACAAATTCCCTTTGACTCAGAACACTTAAATGTGAGTAACGTGCTCCAAATATGTTTATGGCAGACAGGTGGATATTCTTATTCAATGAACTGTAGTTTACCTTGAAACTGAAATGAAAATTTGAAGATTTGTGGTTTTTTTTGTGTGAGGTATCAAAAAACCTCTTTAATGGTTACAGATTTGTGAGGTCAGAGAGTGAATTAATCTGAATTTTTCTAAACCATCTACATATGATGCTTTTAAATGTCTTTGGGTGAGATTTTCTTTAAATTGATCTGCTTTTGTTAATGAGTACTCCTTGAGTCACTGGTAACACTGGGTCTATGCATGTAACATAACAGACAACGCATGTCACAGAAGAGCTGGTATTTTTAAAGTTACTGGACTTGTTACGTGTGGGGTTGCAGGTGGAGACACAGCATAGGTCTGGTTTGTTCTGAAGTTCTTTTAGCACCGTTTAATCAGTAGAGCTCTTTCTGGATGGTTATAATTTCTTTCTATGACATGCCTTTGAGTTTACCAACTTAAAAATATTCAAGAATAATAAGCAGTGCTGACAGGAAAGTCTTACGCAAGCAAAGGCTATTTTTGTAAGCTTCCTTTAATCTTACTGAAACTTTATTACATGTTAAATATTTGAAAAGGTAGTATTTGGGCCAGTACCAAAATGCATATTGATATCTAAATTAGTTTAATATAATAATAAAAAGGATAGTTATGAAATTAAAATATGAAGTTAAAAGTACACTTCTATCTCAATATCTTTTATAAAGCAGAAACTCAAATCCATCTATAGCCTGAAGGATCTCAACATGTATAAAAACAGCTAAGCTGATGGAAGGAATGTGCTTCTAAAAAATAATGTAAAAAGAAAATAAAAACTTTCCTTGGAGACAGGTGTCATTTTTCTGTGTGCTAAAATGGCACCCATAAAACACCCTTCACCCTAACCATATAACCTTATAGGTTGGAAGAAGAAGAAAAAACCATAGATGTCTATAGATGTCTTGTTTTTCTTTTCTTTTCTTTTCTTTTCTTTTCTTTTCTTTTCTTTTCTTTTCTTTTCTTTTCTTTTCTTTTCTTTTCTTTTCTTTTCTTTTCTTTTCTTTTCTTTTCTTTTCTTTTCTTTTCTTTTCTTTTCTTTTCTTTTCTTTTCTTTTAATAGCCATTGAATATGGAAAACAAAACAAAACAAAAAAACTATACCAAATAAATGTCTTATTCTGTGAAATGTCATTATTTAGGATATTAAGGCAGGTTGACTCACTTTATAGTGACTATTTAGTAGAAGATTAGAAATAAGCTTCCCATCCTAGGAAAAAATAATCCAGGGAACTACTTGTATTTCCACTGTTATACCATTTTCAAACTATATATCTTTTGTTACTTGCAATGATTTTCAGCTTTACTCTCCCTTGAACACGCATAAGACAAAGTGAGCATAAGAGCAGACTGTAAGCCTGTTTGCAATTTGTCTGCTAAAACAAACATAATCAGCAAAGACCAGAGAAGGACAATTTTGTTTCAGCGAAGATTTAGAGATATTGCTGAAAGAAAATTCCCAACAAACTACAAAAAGGGACTGAATTTCAGCTTTCAGCTAAGTGGGAGGAAAAAATACCAACAAAATCAAGGAGTATCTTTTAGCATGGGTGAAAAACAGGCAGGAGTGCAACCTAAGTGTGGCAGATAAGGAGTTGTGCTGATCAGGGAAAGTCCTAGATCTGGATGCAGGATGGGTTCCAGAAAAAGTAGTGCTATCTACTACCAGACAATCTGTCAGGTCCTATCAAATTTGACCCTTGACTAAGATTAAGCAAGGTTTGCATTGAATTTTTAGTGATGGCTGAATTTCTGGTAAGCTTTGTTCTTGATGTAGAGATGTTGGTTTAGCTGTTTGTCTGCTAAGGCTTAGCAGGTTAGATTCAGAAAGCAAGTGTAATCAACTTAAATAATGCTTGAAAGCAAGTATTACAGTGAGATTTAGAAAGAGAATTTTGGGCAGATTTTAACACTGATGTTACTTCTCACCACATCTAGTAGAAGGAACAGGTCACTGTGAGAAATGTGCTCAAGATCAAAAATTTCTAATCAGGCAATGATCTCTGTGAAGAGCAGTTTATTCATTATTGCAATAATGGGAGCACACCCCCTACTGACAAGGGAGGAATTGCGCAACTAGTCAGTGAAATCCACTCCTTTATATACCCCTGTGGGTCCGACGCAGGTAAAGCCTCTCCTGGTACTCATTGGTTGAGTGTCTCAGGCTCACAATCTTCTGACGCTGTTACTACATTACACTTCCATAGCTACATTACACTTCCATAGCTACGTTATACTTCCATACAATGTCTGCTACCAACCCATTGTCTTTGGGTACGTTCTGTACCTTTTACGACAATAAGAAGACAATATTTTCAATAAATTACACACTAGTCCTGTCCTGTACCGGACTCTCCCCTACCCTGTATAATTACTTCACCTAGTGCCTGTGCCAGTTTTACCTAGGTCGGAACGCCCCAGTCTCAACTTTACTCTGTTCAGCAACCTTCTTTGTGAAAGGCAACTTATCCTATGCTACATACAGAAATACTGGAAGTTTCCACTGCAAAAACACAATCTACCTCTCACATCACTAAGCTAAATTTAGCTTTTAGGGTCAGTGTTCAGGTCTGTATCCGGAAAAGGATTCACTTTGGCTATGAAAGTTGTCTGAGTTGAGGTATGGCAGGACTTTTTTTATTTGGGATTAAAGATAATGAATTGACTTCAGTCTTTTTGGTGCCTGACTAATTTGTAACTAAACTCTTGAGGATGGACTTAGAGCTGTATGTAGTTCCTGTATGAGCTGGTACTGAATTTAGTGGTGCTGAATACTGAGGCTGGCAGCAGGCTTCCAACTTCCGTGGCTGAACCACTTTTCTAAGCTAACTTCCATCTTAAATGTGAAAAGTTTTTTCAGATGGGCAACATTTAGTCTTTTTAGTCTTCAAGTAGAGGTAAGGCTTTGACTTAAAAATATTGTTACTTCTTATGAATAGTGTAAGGTTCCTAGCCTTACAAAGACTCAAAAAAATAACTGTAGCACAATTTTCTCAGCTTAGAGAACTTAACTGACATGTTCTATACTACAGTTCTGTGATGATTTTTCTTATTATAAAATGAAACGAATCTCTCTGGATGACAATGTCTTTCAAATTCAACTTTTTAACAGGCTTAAAATATGCAAGAAAAATTTCTTTAAAGATTTTCTTTGCATAATTCATATTCATTGCTCTACAGTGAATGTCTCTTTCAAGAAGAAAAGGACTTATGGAGCATATGTTTAGAAATTATGACTAAGTCTAACAAATTTAAATATAGATATGACCAAATGTGCTCTCAAACTTCAGGAGCTTCTGAATGTGAAATGAATTAAATTTCTGGCACGTTTTCTTACCCATTGAACTACTATATAACTATCTAAATCTTGGATTTCTTTTTTCTTCAAAAAAAAAAAAAAAATCCCTCTTGCAGTGAAAGATTGGTTTTGCAACTTCAAGTGGAGACTGAAAATGAAACAATTTCTTGTTCTGAGCAGAAATGCTTGTCTTTCATCTGAATTATTTAACTTTTCCTATATAATATTTTTCTTTTTAAAACTCATTTTCTCAGTTCTTTCTTTCATTATTACATCTTAAAATTTCCACCCATTTCCACATCTGCAATGACTTTCCCTTCCCTTCATGATCCTGTAGAGCTGCCTTTATACTTTTACACTATGTTCTTAAATCTCTACAATTTTAAGATCTTACAAGAAATGTACTGCTTTAAAGTCTAAGGCAGAATGGCAGTGAAGAAACTACTTACTAATCTGTAAAATTTTTTGCCTTTTTTTTAATTCACAAAAGCTTCTACTTCTGAGAACAAAAAAATTCATGAATTTGAATAGGCTTTGCTAAATATTTTTCTCCAAAACAAGAGTAATATTATTAAGTTAAAGAAATAAAAAACACCATACTTCTACAGTATGTAAAGGTTCATTCTAGACAGAATGAATAAATGATTTCAGCATTTCCCTGTTTGACCATGTCTACTAGGGTGAAGGTCATTTACTGTCTTCCCTTGAAAGGTAGGTTTACTTAACACGGTCCACGAAAAACATTAATTATTTGTCTTTTGGTGGGTTAATTTGAGTCAGTGAAATTGTCTTATGCTGTTACATCTGAAACAAAATTTTGTTCTAGTACTGAAAGCAAGAAGATGATAGAGGAGACACAGATCAAATTCAAAGCAGATTTTTCTATGAAACTGTATTCATAGTACCAGAGTTTATCTGTATACCAAATCTATCTGAAGTTAAATAGAAGTCAGCAATTTAGCTCTAAGTATCACTAAATCTCTCTTGTTTTTCATGTATGTCTTTCCACACTCTTAGCTTTCTTTTGTAGCTACAGAGGTAACCATAGAAAAGTTCACTGATGATTTTGACTTTCTAAGCTTTTAATCTCACCTCTCTGCATTTTACATTTCTTGTAGCTCTGTGCAGAAAATTACTGTTATTTAATTACACTTTCAGTAATAGATCGATATATAAAAATAAGTTTTTTGTAGTGATTTCTTGTACCAAAATTTAATATTTATAAAGCAAGTTTGATAATGCTTGAAAAACAATAGCAATACCCCATGTCTTTTCCTATATCTGAGTTACAGACTGTACTGAATGCTTTATTTGTCAGAAGTATTTTGAATATATTAGGCAGATAGTATTTACTTTTAATTTACTCTTCCATGCAGGCTCAGAGAAGTAAGTTGTCAGAACTTTAGAGTATACTATTCAGCTGTCCCATGCTTGTTCCTAAAAAGATCTTGTTGTGATCAACTCTTCTCTGTTGTTTTGTTGTTGTTGTTGTTGTTGTTGTTTTAATGTGAATCTAAGCTTATGTTATCAGAAAAGCAGGATCTGAAAATGTCATGGAAACTACTGGTTGTTTAAAAAGAAATAAAACAAAAGGAAACTTCTCTTTCCTTTTTCACAAATATTTGTAACCTGCCTACTTTGTTACAAATGAAATAAAAACAAAATAGCCATCTACACACTTATTAAAGCCTGTGATCAGTTTTCAAAGTTACTGTTAAAACCAGAACAATAGTTTCAGAACCTAAACTTGCTAGATAGGCCTTTACTCCAAACACGAGTAGATCATGTCTTTTGATGGAATTTTGACCATAGTTATTGACTCAGAGTTTCCATTTATTCTAAAGCACAGTGTGTTCCTTGCAGTCTCCCTAATCATAGATAACTTATTTTTGCCTACTAAGAAGTATTGCTAAAACAGTTTTTCAGACTGGCTTCCTGAAGATCAGCTACCAGCCTTGTACAGATCATCTCACAGTACAGTGGTGCTATATTACAGTAAGAAATGCATTTGGCTGCAGAATTACATAGAGTAGGAATGTATGAAGAGCAACGTATTTATACTTCATACTATAAACTATAAAAATATATAAACTATAAAAATATAAGAGATTTATATAAAAGTACAAAATATAAAATATAAAAATATAAAACCAATAAAATAATAAAACATAGAATATAAACATTTGTATAATAAAATAAAATATTAACTACATAAAATATTCCTCTGCTTTTATAGTGAAAAACAAATGTTAAGGTCATAGGAATGTAGATCTTGAGGCTAATCAGTTTTAAAAAAAAATCAGTGGGGGCATTTTTTTCCTCTTGCTCCACTACTAGCAGCAAAAGCTTTGTACTTAGCTTTATGAATTTGAAAAAAAAAAAAAAAAAAAAACCACAAATTTGCATATGGTAATATTCTTCATGCTGAAAGAAAAAATGCACATTAATCTCTACATCCTGTGGCAGAAAAATGAAGACCTCAAAGCTTTCATAGCTATCATGTGGACATACAGAACAAGTGAGTAGTTGATAATGCAAATGAAGTTAGCAGTTTTTTTTGCAGTGTTCAGCTGGAGGCGACATATCTGTATTAGCTAACATTTGAGACATCTGTATCTATTTGAAAATACTTAAAAAATAAAATCAGATTTCCAAATAAAATATATTCTAGAAGGATACCCCTCAAAAAAGAATAGGTAGAAAATCTACTTATCCTGTCTTGTCCACTTGCCCAGATAGCAAGCATTAGCATTGCCTTTCAGCTTTTATCTAGTACTTACTCACACTTGCATCTTGTATCCTGGGGACTAGAGACTTGCCATTATTATTCTCCATTTTCCTGACAGAAGTCCTTGTATTTAAGAAGGTTACACATCCAACTTACTACATATTTATTTATCATTTATCTTTGTGACAAATTTTGAGCAACGCATACTTTGCGTAAAACTATTGCTGAACATTTTCATGTCTGTTCATTGTTTTCCACAGGTTCATATCTCAATGAAATAAAGAGTATTTGGAGAGGAAATATATAAGATTATCTGTTGTGGAAATACCTAAATTAAAGATTAACTTTTTCTTATTTTTTTCCTGTTAGTGATTCAGTCCCCTAATTCTTTCTAATATTCAACAATTTAGCAAAGGGTATAAAGTGTCACATATTATGCTGATCTAGTGCCGGAAGAGTTTCTTCTTCATGGTTGATCCTAGTTTATGTAATTACCTAATAGTTTTCTTACAAATAAAGAAAGAGTAGTTCTCCAACTGTGGGAAGAAAAGTAGTTGTTGTAAATGTTAGTCATGACTTGCATAGCTAGGAAGACTTTGTCTTGTAGTCATTCTCTGTGGACTATTATATCTTCATCTCTGGGCTGTGTGATTTCTTTGGGATTTAAAAAAAATCAGTGAATTCAGATTTTAGTCATTCAAATAAAATTGTATCCAATTACCAGCCAGGTAAGCTCACTTTTTGTAGCCTTATGCCTATTTTCCTACCTTTTAAAACGATTCTTATCCTTTCAAAACTTATTTTCATCAGATAACAAGAGACATATCCTTTGACTTATTACTTGTACTGTCATTTCAAAGGCAGTTTCTGAAGTTTATTGAAAGCATGTAAGATGATGTGGATACTAAAAAAAAGCTTCAAGATTCTTATGGGTGATTCATAGATCGTTGTTATAATAAAATGTCTGCGATTTGGAAATTAATATGAGCAGCCTAAAGATGAAAACTTCTTGTAAATCTGAGCAAAGCATACTGTAGCAAAAGTCTCCCCATATTTAGTTCTGTTTAGCTGCAAAATGTGAAACAGAATAACACTTGATATTTGTGTTTGTGGACCAAAGTCATTACTAGAGATTATAAATGTGAAGTTCATGCCAGCAGTACCTGAATACATGAAAGAGATCTAGTCATAGTGGAGAGAGCCAAGCAAATGTTGTTAAGGGACTGGAGAACTTATAGGAAGAGAGGCTGAGAGAGCTGAGGCTGTTCATCCTGGAGGAGAGGAGGCTTAGGAAGACCTCATCAATATCTGCAGATACTTAAAAGGAGGGTGTAAGACAGAGCCAGACTTGTATTATTGGTGATGCCTGCTGACAAAACAAGAGGCTAGAGGCACAAACCAGAATACAGCGTGGTTCTCTTTGACTATCAGGAAGCACTTTTTTACTGTGTGGGTGGTGGAGCACTAGAACAGGTTGCACAGAGAGGCTCTGGCATCTCCTCCTTGCAGATTTTCCAAAGCCATCTGAATGTGGGCCTGGGCACCCTGATCTAGGTGGCCCTGCTGAGCAGGATTTGGATCAGTTGGCCTCCAGAGGTCTCTTTCAGCCTCAACCATTCTATGATTCTATGTGAATGTCCTAAAATGACCGGTTTCATTTCTTTTTCCAGAGCAAATTCAAATTTCATTCTTTGGGTTACTTTGGGTCAGCTTCTGCCATATTACATTATGCTGTATTGTATATGATGTGATTTAAGATCATACAAGTAACCCTGAGTGGAAGCAGGAAATTAAAGTATTTTTTTTTCCAGTTTCCCTACAGCAGTATTTTAAATTGCAAATTCCTAGCTTATTTTTGTACTGCTTTAATTTGCTGAGAGAAACTCTTAAATCACCTTGACTGAGTGCTAGTTTTGCTATCCATCCAGTTAGCATGATTAAGTTTATAGATAACAGATCTGAATGTGATGGAGGGAAATAGAGTAGTGGCTCTTAAAATGACAGTTCAGTGACAAAAGTCATACAGTTTAACCTAAAAATAAGCAGCCATATTTTGCTGCAAAGCAAGAAATTTTATTTTCATCTAGCTTTATTATGCTTTTATATGTACATAGCATGTATCTTGAAAAAAAATTGTCACCTTACAATTCAGATATGAAGTCTGAATCTCAAGAGCAACTAAAAATTGCCTTCCCTGTAGAGTATCCTGAAACTTTACCTGAAACTTCAGAAGGCACTTCATAGCAGTTTAATGCTTCATGGTTCATTTGCATCTTCAACTTCAACTGTCATTTGCCACTATGAAAAAAGATAAGACCTAGAAAATAGCATCTTAAAGCTAATAGGTATTTATTTGCTTCACTTTATGGCTGTACTGAGCAAAATCCTACCCTAAAAGTTTTATAATTTCAGTTCCTTTTCCAGTCAATAAGATTTATTCCTGGACTAAGAGTACTGAGGTCCATACAAATTTTAGCAAACATTTTAATAACAAGAATTAGAAGGAAAACAAGAACTATAGAGTAAAAGCACCTAAATGTAGAGTGTGAATGAAAAATACGTATATAAATAAAGGAAAAAAAAGCATTAATCATTCCTTTTGAATTTTTTGGAATGACTTATGAAGTATACTACTACTATAACATACCTTGAATTTTGGCAATTACATGTATGTTTAACTTATAGAACAAGTTTAAGAATAGAACAAGTGAACAGAAACTAGAACACAGGAAGTTCCATACTAACACAGGGAAGAACTTCTTTGCTGCAAGGATGACAGAGCCCTGGAACAGGCTGCCCAGAGAGGTTGTCATTTCTCCTTCTCTGGTGATATTTAAGACCCGCCTGGATGCCTATCTGTGTGACCTGCTGTAGGAAACCTTCTTTAGCAGGGCAGTTGAACTTGGTGATCCCTAGAGATCCTTTCCAGCCCCTAGGGTTCTGTGATTTTCATAGTTCAGACAAGACTGAACAGATTTCCCTTCTACAGTGTACACTGACAAGTTTTGTCTTAGCTTGCTATTTATTTTTCACAGAATCACAGAATCACAGAATCACAGAATCACTAAGGTTGGAAAAGACCTATAAGATCATCCAGTCCAACCATCCACCTATCACCAATGGTTCTCGCTAAACCATATCCCTCAACACAACATCCAAACGTTCCTTGAACACCTCCAGGGTCGGTGACTCCACCACCTC